>OY776674.1:57485946-57980654 GCA_963675555.1 Leptura quadrifasciata
AGTTTATTTATCCAAGAAATTAACTTTTAAGCTGAGTACTCATGCATGCTCCGTATTTGTATCATGCATTGTATGTATGTATGCCTTCTCACAGTAGATGCCTAGGTAATTGCGCCACAATTGGAATGGTGGTTTGGCAATCAATTCAGAGATGGTGGTACTGGTACTACAAAAGATAGTTTTGTGGTTTTTGGTGCTAGAACCATGGATCAAAATATTACAAAAAAATCAAGTATGTTTCAGAATGCCAATTAATAAGAGATATTTAAGGGCGGAGCTGGTGCACATATGTCAGTTCGATATTAGAAAGTGAAGTGATGATCAGATCAGGAAAGGAACAAAACGATCCAAGTAGCGAAATGGACCACGATTAGAGGGTGTTGTATTTACTATTCTAAGCTAAATAATTAGTAAATAAATCAGCAGTTACTAACGTTACTTGCGTTGCCATTTATTGAATCCACACTTGGAGTGTTTAAAGGGGTAAAATAAATTTAAAAAATATATATTATTGTACAATGTACATTAAGTAAGAATGTCAGTATCAACTCTTCTGGAATTTTCTAAATGTAAAAACTTTCTACCAAAAGAAAAACTGTATACAAAAAATTTATTACAGGCAAATTTAAAAAAAATTAATTGAATATATTTCACTCTACACAAAACAAATGGACTGACTGTATTATCAAAATAAATACTTAAACACTTGTTAGTATTACGAGCGTTTAAATATTTTTTGTGATTATATCAAAGAAAAATATTTTTCTTTGATGGAACCTACTTTTTGAAGAAACTGGTTGTACAACTTGAATTTCAACTTTTAATTTTAGAAAATCTGAAAAAAAAAAATCTAAATTTTCGCCTACGGCGCATTTCAAAACATCTTGTCCTTGTAAGAAGCCACAAAATGTATCGTATATTTTACAGCCCTGTGCCAAGCTGTAATATAGAACAAATAACACACTTTTTCAAATTTCTTTCAATACCAGTTAATATATCAAAAATGCGGAGAAAATACAATTCCACAAAATTTTCTCCAAATTCATATACATCCAAGTTTTCCAAAATACTGGAATATGCCATAGCACAACAATTCACGTTATATTTAGAAACATTTAGCCTTTTTTCAGAACAGCAATTTGGTTTTAGAGACGATAAGAAAACTCCTGATGGCACTCATGAACAGCATACAAAAGGCTTTTATCACAGATCTATCTAACGCTTTTGATTATGTTACCCCCATAATAAACTTATAAAAAAAATTAGATCGATATGGAATAAGAGGAATACCAAACAAATCTATAATATCCTACCTGAGCAACAGGAAATAAAGTGTTCATAGTAATGATAAACAGAACGAAACATTGATGATGCAAAGAGGAGTCTCTCAAGGGTCAATATTGAGCCTGCTCCTCTTTATAATCTATATTAATGACTTACTTCTTACTTCTATATATAAAAACAACCAATAACATGTTACTAACCACCATGTATATACAGATAATATTACTTTCTCATACCACACTATAAATACAAAATATACTGACAAACTTACAGATGAGGTAATGGCAAATGCGAAACTCTGGTTTGACTCTAATGAACTATACCTAAATAATGATAAGACTGAAATGTGCACCTTTCTCTGCAAACCAAAATCTGAGCAAGGGACAAAATATGTAAAATTCTTAGGTATCAAATCTCTCCTGGACACATCACATTGATCATTTATGTAGGAATATGTCAAAAATAGTATTTGCAATACATAAAATTTCAGACATCGTAAATCCAGAAACAGCCGCAAGAACCTATTTTTTGCTATCCTATACTCTGTTTTAACATACGGAATTTTAGGATAGGGAAATTTTTCCCTTATTCATCTCATACAAAAGCGGCATTACGCTCTATTGTGGGTGCTAGATAAGATGAGCACTGTGAAGTCATATTCCAACGATTCGGCATAATGACCCTCTCCTCTGCTATTGTATACAAAAACTTGCTACATATCAAAATCCATCTGAAGGTTTCTATTCAACATTTTGATCAGCACGCACACAATACAAGAGGGAAAGACTAATTAATTCCACCTCGAAGAAGAATAAACAAAAGCAAAATAATAGGAATCTACTTCTACAGTCGACTGCCATCCAGTGACGGATTAACCCCAAGTCAATGAGGCATTGCCCCGGGGCCCCCACCAAATTGCCTTGAAGATTTATTTTATTTAAAAAAAAATAATGATTTCTGATTTCTTTCAAAATTTGGAATGACAAATCAAACTTGCACCTCTCATCAATATAGTAACCAAAGAAGCCGAGTACGTAGGCGTAATACTCATTTCGATGATGAAGGAGGGGAAGAATTTATTTTGGTCGCTGCTGATAAATTCCGGGTAGAGAGTTTTCTACCTGTTATTGATAATTTACTCACTTGTTTCGGAAGCCAAACCATATATCAGTATAAGAAGAAGAAGCCGATAAACGTTTTGGTTTTCTAACGGAGTTAGAAACTCTTTCTGATGATATTAAAAACCACTCGACAAATCTAGTCAATATTTATAACACCGATTTGGATGAATGTTTGTACACTGAGCTACTCCAATTTAAAGAATTAGCAAGAATATTGAATCCACGTTCTGAAGATGTTGATGAGCAAAAAAAAAATAGTTTGAAGTTCTCTTGTATCAGCTGTTGGTAGATAGAAATTTAAAATATATGTTCCCCAATGTGGAGACGCTATTTAAAATTTATCTTGTGATAATAATAACCACACATTGTACCGATCAGACATCATTTTCAAAACTAGAATTAACGAAAAATAGATTAATATCGTCTATGAGCCAAGGTAAGCTCAATTATTTAACTAGTATGAGTATCAATAGCGATATCGTACAAGCATTGAACTTTTCCGCTACTATTGAGGAATTCGCTTTCGAAAATCTCGAAAGGTCAATTTAGTGTAGAATATATATCGGGATATCAATTATAAATTTAATGTAAAATGTTAAACATTTCTACGTTTGTTACCCTGCAATCAGAAAAAAATTATAAACATAAGAACATACTAAACAATATGTAAATAAAAAGGTCCTCATGATTCCACAAAGCTATGGAGGTTGATTTTCCAAACATCACCGGTCTTGAGCAAGCCTCCACCCCAATTTTGCCTACAGGCTCCCATCAATATTCATCCGGCCCTGCTGCCAACCGAAGTATGCAATCTACCAGAGAAAATTTAAAAAAAAGAAAATGAAAATACTTACCTCAAGAAATGTGCTTAAACAGTGACTATTTTAATAAAATCAAACACTATATATTTTATCACATATTATTTTATGTTAGTGTTTCTCTGTAACCATGTTTTGTGTAATGTTTTATACATATATTTAATATTTTATTCATTTATATATTACTATACATTCTAATCCGTAACACCTGTATAAGCACATTGTGTGTATATCTGAGAAATATATCTATTTAACTGTTTATCTATTGTCCCTATTGCCTGAATTAATAAACAGATTTACTAATAAAATCAAAAAAGTAATTGTTTGTTAATAGAGTACCTATAACACTAATGTAGAGGTACCTTGCTTAGCTGTTCATTTTTTAAATATTTTTGCTATTTAGTTTATAAATTATTATTTATATTTGTTGTGTTAATTATAAGTACCTATAGTGGCCCTAAAGCCTATATTTTATGTATAACAGGATTAAACTTTACTTTTGTTAGTTTTATTTTATTCTGTAATAAATTAGAATAAAGACAAATATGAATTTTAGGAGGCCCGCATCTAATCAGTTGTGCCTAGGGCCCCCAAGCATCTTAATCCTCTACTGTCACCAAGTATAGATGCAAATAATTGACCTGTTATAAGTTCAACCCTAGCTCAGGATACCCTATGTATAGTGGCAAAACTTTTAAGAAAGAATAACTTTTTCTCTTAAATTCCAAAATAAAAATGTTCCATCCAGGGTTATGTGCACTAGGCATCAGAGTAAGCTGCAATTTTTGTCCAAATAGATACACTCTAATATTTCAAGTCTTATCGCTGCATTGACCACATCTGTACACTTATTAAAAGAAATGTAAATGGAAGCTACTTACAAACAAATCTTTCTAAAATCCAGCACTACTTCTTGCATTGGTTCATCATAATATCCAGTAAAGAAATTGATAAGTATATTCAGAATTAAGAAAAAATCAAAACACATTCTAAATATAAGCCATCCAGATGAATAAGCAAATGTATGCCTCATGTCATATAGCAGAAAATCAAATGGAGTTGAAATAAGTTGCACCGTTATTACAATAACCATCACAACGACCCAAGCTGTCCTAGAAATATTGTTCACTTAATATACAGGACGTAATTAGTTTTATATCATTAAAAAAACTGGTAATAGGGAACAACCAGAAAACAAAAAACCTACAAAACTTTTTCTCCTAGGAATACTTTGGAAAAAAATTAATCTACCTCAATAATTTTAATAAATAGGACTAGTTAGTTTGGAACTTCTTCCTGTGGGCCAAAGGATGTCTAGTTGTGAAGGAATAAGAGAATTTCGCTTTGCTGTTTGGGTATTATGATGTTCAATTTTATAGCATAGCAGTTCAAGATACTATACAAAACCTCAAACCGATTCTTATGTTTTTTTTATAAGAAAGTGTTCATTTCCGATAAATAATAAACGATGGCAGTATTCAAATAGGTCCAGTGATATGTGATATTTATGTGGAGTTTTCTTCTGGTTGTCTGTTTTTTATCACCGATGCAATATATATGTCTATTAAAGAAAGGGAGATGTAGGTAGCAAAGAAACCTTGAACTCGGTTTAGTATGAGAGTCCACATGCAAATTCTTTAAAGTTCCTTTTTATTATTTTCTTGAAAACTATGGGGTTTAGACTCCATGTTATTTAAGGTCTTTTATTGTTTGTCTGATCATTCTCTATTAGTACTTTTTTTTTAATGATAGAAAATTATAATTACACTGCTTATTTCTATATAATAAAAGTGGAGAATGTTAAATAGTGCAATCAAATCAATAAATAATAAGTGTATTTATTCATTGATTGTATATTATAAAAATATAAGGTGCCAGATCCTAGGAAGTGAAGTAATAACATTTTTTAAATATGCATTCATACTAAATTTTTATAATATTCTGCAAATATAACAAAAATATATAAGTGTTCTATACCTAAATATGTAAAAAATATATAAAACCATTATTATTCTTTTGAAATGTTGGAATCAATGAGACCTGTAAATTATTGTTATCACCATCTATACGCATGATAGATATAAATGAGACAGTTTAGTAGCTATATCCCAATAAAACATCAGTAGTCTGTTTTATTAAAGCTATGCCACAGTCTATGTGGAGGGAGTGTTCGCATGATATACTATGAAAATGAGAGACAATTCCGCATATTGCGAGATCCACGGTTACCTTTATAAACTATGATTACCTACCGAGCCATGCTGAAAGGATGGATTCTAAACCGACTATACATAGTAAGTTGCCTTTTTCTTTCTTTATTAATGGCTCCAAAACTTCTTAAATGATGAGTATAAAATTTACTGGTCTCTGAGACCACGATCATTCGTATCATCCATCTTTTAATCTTAGACCAAAGGGAAGTGCCCTGTATATTATCCCAATTATATGCATCTGATATGTTTTCTAAAGTACAGTCATGCCCATATTTGGCAAACTAATAGCAAAAAAGGTACATTTGTAAAAAAAGTAAAAATATAGCTGTATAGAAAACTAGATATATATTTCAAAACGAATAATAATACTTACCATACTTCGAGCTGCAGAAGAATTATTCGTTTTCATTTTGTAAATTAAATGTTTTTTTTTATATATGACTAAACTAGAAAAAATAAAACTATTTACGTTACTTAACGATTTGCACTTAATTACAACAGATTTGCTGTCGTTCATATAAAGTTTGACAGTTATTTAAATTTATAAATTATCCGCTCCCCAGGAGTACCAACACGACGGACCAATGCTGTGACTTTGACCATTTAACTAGACCCATTATAGCATTATTTGATTATAGCGGGTCCGTGTTCTGTGATTATAGCCCTTGCCATAGCGGACTGAAAGAATTACATTCTTTGAGCGGGCTAGTTAAGAGCGTGGGGTGCGGTAGGTTCCCTAAGTGACAGTGGCATACATTCTAGGAGGGATGTAATTATAAAGAATTCTTACGCCACATGCAACTGGCATATAGGCGTAGTTCTCGTACTGATTTTGTCAATTAATGGTATAGTATATATGCATTTTTTATTATTTTAATGCTTTATTTATATTAACATCCTAGCGGAGTTTGTTTGGCTTCAGCTACTCTACTACTATCACTCAGGACCATATATTTATTATATACTTATAGGACGGCAAAATGAGAAACCGGTCATCTATCCAATGACGGACTCGACTGAACTTCGCTGACCGCCGAGGTCTCTTATATACGTGGAAAAGCTTTTATACACACAAAAGTTTGTTTTAATGTAGACAAAAAAATAAAAGTATTGGGTATAGTCGTTTGCAATTTAACCGTGCAGATAAAAAACGCAACAAAAACTTTAGGAACTTTAGAATGCCATTACTTTCTATACTATTTCGTCGGCAAATTGAATCTCTTATCTTTATAGGTTTTTAAAGTACATCGGTTTATATTGATGACACCATACCGAATGGTTCACCGGTGTTCATAACGAATTCGTATAGTTTTCGTTGTCTTTTTTATTTGCACGGTAGATTTGCAGGTTGCAATATATATACACATTCAAACTAAACATTACCTATATTGTGCTCACTACGCTCACGTACTCGAGGTCCATGGCCAAGGATTGTAAAGAGAAAAGAATTTCCTGCACGGACAAATCTGTTAGCTTCCAGGCCAACCGATGTGACGTCACCACTGATGGTGCTCCTGAGATATATTTTGCCTCATCACTCTTTTCATATGCATCGGACGAAAAAATGTTTAGGAGCTTATTGAAAGCAGACTTATTGAGGAAAAAAATGACGCTAATGCATGTGATCACCGTGCAACCAAAGGAACTGGAGATGTTAATTTGGGGATTATTCTAATTCTTTGAATATGCAGGGTGTTTCAAAAGTCAACATCAGCCCTTGGAGAGATGATAGGCCAGCTCATGACTGGCCGGAATATCAAAATATGACCTTAGTAAAAATTGTGGTATGCAGGTTTTCACGGCTGTTGTCTAATGAAGTAGTTTCTTTCGGGTCTTGCCGAGGTCGTCTAACTTGACTTGTCGTTTTGCTGATCATCCTGTCAGCTTCTTCAGATGAATTCTAAAGACAGTCTTTAGAATTCTTCTGTAGAAGCTGACAGGATGACAGAGCAGCAGAGTAGACAGCTTTCAGCGAGAACCTGAAGATGCCAGATGAAATTCTGTCGAAACGTCGTTTAGTCAACCGTGGCTCCGGAAGGAGCCGATCATCGACCCGGGTGAGGACCAAGGATTGTAAACAAAGAGGATGGCCAGATCGACCAAATCTGTCAGCGCAATGCCGCCATCGCTGTGACGTAGTCACGAGGCCTCTTTCAGCGCTCGTCCGTTTAAAATGCGTGGAGGAAAGCATATTTTTCTTTATAAAATTAACACACACATACGATTTATTGATATGACTGAGGAATGCAACATTTTCAATGATTTTTGTACATAAATACGGCAATAAAACGAAATAAACTTAAATAAAAAGCTCTATTTTATCATGTTTATATCCATCACAATATGAAACAAATAATGTAAAACTCAAATTAAAATACCTACTTATCAGACAAGTTAAAGCAGTAACTAAGTATTATACTAAAGGTAATAGGTAAATACACAATAATAATAATAAAGATAGTCTTTATTGATAATAAATAATTGATATATATGTTTACAGAGAGGCTGGACATAAAAGCAACTTACATATTTTTTACCAAGTGACAGAGTTTGTTTCCTTATATACAATATAAGAAGTGCTCTTACAGTCAACCGGAAAAAGCAAGCTATAATCATGCATGCAAATATACATATCTACGTACAAGCAAACAAAAATAATTAAAAATTAATTAAATGATTACAAATTATATTAAAGAAAAAGGTGTTTTACATATTTTGGGCCTAAAAGAAAAAAAATGTAAATGTACTTACTGAATGAATTAGTATATTGTGATTTAGTGGTTATGAATTATTTAAATGGGCTGAGAAAATTAATTTCTTTATTTGAAGGTGTAAGTGAATTGGTTTAAGTTCTTTATATTATAGAGAGTTTTACTGTATATGTTATAAATATATTCAAATAATTCAAAGTTAAACTTTAGTGTATTAAAGTTAATTGTAAAATCTGAAATCTATTAATACTCCTTCCTCCTGGGGTTTTATCCCGTCCAGATCTTTCTGCAAAATTAGCTGCAGAAGTTGTAGGACTTTCCATTTCCAAACTGCTTATAAAATTGACCGCTTACTGTTACCAGACACAGAGTAGTTACGAGCTCAGCTATTTCCTGTTTTTTCTTTCTCATGATAAGCCTATCAGACTGAGCTGAGTTAGTTTTCGTTGCAGTATTTATTCCCAGTGTAGGAACTGTCGTTTTTTTCAATGCCCTTTTCAAAGTTACCTATAAATCTAAAACAAAAGTTAATATAATTTCAATTTTATGTTAGGGCTGTACGACACTAACTATGTGAAATTTTATATACAATTTATTAGAAAATTAACCATAAGATGACAACTTAAATGATAACGTTTCAGTCAATCTGAAAGATATAAAATGTAATTTAAGTTGTAGTAAATTTTTATTAAATTCCCCATAAAATTCCATGTAGTGTCATGCAACCCTAATCTAATACATATATGTAAAGGTACAAGTATATATGGAAAATGCAAATTTTTACCTTGTAATTCATTTTGTATGTCTCGTTCATAATCACTCTCCACAAAATTAACCAAGCAAATTCTATTTGTATCTGAGTTAAATTTAGTTAAATTTACCCTGCCTTTTACATCTGTTTATCCATTCGCCTTTCATAGTTTGGAACATCAGATATTTGGATTTCGGAAAAACATGAAAAATTATACTTTGCTCAGTACTTTTCTTTGTAGAATAAGTGGCCCTTACACCCGTAAATCGCACGAATTATTCCTGGCATTTTCTTTTAGGTCTATAACTGAAAAATAACGTTTAATATGTAAATTTGATAAATAAAATCTGAAGTCTCTTTTACCTTACTAAATATATACAAAATTATTATAGAACACTAACAATAATTGTCTTTAAAATCTTAACAAAGTTCAAAATAGTATAGGAAATATTCTCCTTCCACTCACGAAATTACTACTAAAAAAGTTTTTTATAATTTAAAAAACTTATAAAACACAAAAGATCTATAAATACACAATTCACCACGAAATAACAAGTACAATAGATTAAATAAACTCCGATATAACACCACAAAACATGGAGAAACGAATGTAAACAAAACTCTCCAGGCCTCACCGTGACGTCACAGCTCGTTGAGAAGTGGCGAAGCATAGGGGATCTGGCCATCAGTGTTGCCAATGCGAGCGAAAACGCTCACATTGTGAGTGGCCATCCTCTTTGTTTACAATCCTTGGGAGAGGACCCGGAAATACAATAACACTGCATATGTATATTTAAGTATATTTTGTTATTTATGTTCATCAAGATAAATAAAGTTTGTTATTTTGGACAATCTTTAATTATTACTATATCACATGTGTTCTGCAAAATGATTAATTGAAAAGCAAATCTATCGATTTTTCGTTGTAATTCTACCGAATTCTGTAAGACAAGGGTTGGCAACACTGCTGATATCTGAGCCATCTGCATCTGAGCTGAGTGAATCGGTTTCTATCAGTTGTTTAATCGTTAGTGTTTTGATTTTTTTCCACTTATTTTGTTATAATTCTGCGTAATACGTGAAATAGTAAAAAAAAATGAAGTTTATTCGTTCTTTAAGTATCTCTGCGTTAAGTACCTATAAGTATATTATTGTATAAAAATACTCTAGTCCGAAATTATGCATTTCTAAACATAACCTGTTTTTATATTTAGTGATATAAAATGGGAGAACCTGCACTAAGTGTTAATCTTGTTTTGGATAATAAAACAATCGCCGTACCTTATAATAGCACAACAACAGCAGAAGACGTATGCATTTACGTTTGCAAACAATTGAACATTGGTACTTTAACTCGTCATCTATTTGCATTACGAGTTACTGGTAAATCTATATTTCTTATGCCAGCTGCTACTTTTGGAGGAAAAGTTGCAACTGTAGATTTTAGAATTCGATTTAAAGTAGCAAATATACAGAAACTGGCGAAAATAGACATACATACCTATAACTACTATTTCCATCAAGTTCGGAACGATGTTTTGGACAATAAAATACCTGATATTATTTATGAGAAGTATAGAAGGGAATTGGTTGGCCTAGGAATTACTGATATGTATAGAGTTATGTTAGAAAAGGATATTGGCAGGGAAACTGTTGAAAACGATTATAAAAAGTATATTCCTAAGGAGGTATTGAAGCGACATCCATTCTTTATCAGAAAGCCTATTCATGATACGCTTGGCAAACTTCAAAAATCTGTTCATGAGGCATCGTAAGTATTTGAAATATTTACCTGATATTGGGCATTTTAATTATAATTGTTAAGAGAGTTATTGATCATTGTACAGGTGGTGTACAGATGTGAAATGCGTAAAAAGAAAACAAATTAGGAGTTAAGTCACTTAAAATATACTGGACGTATGGACAGTGTCTGACTGGCTTCATTTGGTCCTGTCAGCATCAAATGTAATTTGGCCTCTACCCTTACCCAGCTTCCCAAAAAAGACCAATAAGTTTCAAGATAAAAAAATCATGTATTTAAATAAACAATTTTTGTTTCCATATTGTTTATCTGCCAATATGGTAGCACTGGTATTTGGGAGGGCGCAGTAACGGCTGGCGGGTATCAAAGTAGTAGGGTCAATAAACAAAAGCACCGCAGGCGAAACATTTTTGAGGTTCTAATCAAATCATCATCATCAAAAAGTTCGCAAATATAAATTAAAGCGATTAATTAAGTACTCACCATTGTTTTTTGAAGTGAAATTCCATTCTTCTATTTTTGTCGGAGATAAACTTTTCAATAACTTTTTCATTAAAATTTGGTATTTCTCGTACCATTGACTTTTCAACTGAAAGCATTGCAAGTGATGTTAGTCTGTCTTCACTCATAGTATTTCTTACATACGTCTTAATTAATTTTAATGTCGAAAAACATCTTTCTGTTTCGGCATCGGAATAGTAACTAAAATTTTCAAAACTAACAATTTCCCCGAAAACAACTTCTAAACCAAAAGATATGAGGAAGTTTAATGTTTGCAAGCACCCAGAAAAACTTTCACTTTCACTGTAATTTTCTGAATCTTGTCCTGTTATTTCTTTCCTGGAGTAAAATATACTTAGTTGCATTTTCAGAATTTCACTATCATAGGGTATGCTTTACAAAATTGGTTGATGTCTTCCAAAGGTGGTGTTTTTTCATATTCCTTATACTTCTCCTTTAAAATTAATTTTGTGCCACATAAATGATTTTTAACAGAAAACTGAATTCTCACTTCTGAAGTAATTATATCACATACCTCTCTTACAGACATGTTAACATTTTCTTAATTCAGTCTACATTGCTTTTTTTGGAACTTCTGCATTCACTGGTTCATTTGTTAAGGGAGGTAAATTATTTCTAATTTGTACAATTTCTTTTTCAAAATTATTTACGCATTTCTGGACTTTTATAACGTCTGTTTCAATTTTTTGTAGCTGGCTAAATAAAATATCAACATGTGGAATGACTTGAAAGAAAATTTAACCAAAATAAAAATGAATCATCTTCTAGCCATTTAATAAATCCAGCCGCTTGAGTCACTGTTTCAGAGTTGTATTGTTTTGGAATTCCTGACATTATATTTTGAAAGCATTCAGTAAGGTTGTCTTTATTGTTGTACACACTCTGTACTATACGAGAGTTAAAATTCCATCGTGTTTGAGAAGTTCTTGGAATGCATTTATCACAAACATGTTGCAAAGCTGCGATTCTGTCTGGCGATTGAGAAAAAAAAGTTGATATGCCATTCAAATTTGAAAAAAATATTTGTACACTACTGATGCTTGAAACTGTTTGTTCTAGTATTTTATTAAGCTGATGAGTGTAGCAATATACAAAGTTTGCATTTTTGTACTGTTGGTGAATTTTCACGTTAACACCACCTAAATGACCACGCATAAAAGCAGCTCCGTCATATATTTGACAAATCAGTTTTCCTGGGCAATCTAGCAAAATCGGCGAAATCTGTTGTAAAATGCATTGAGATAGTCCATCTGCATCTTGACTTTTCGGATTTGCAAACCCCCAAAACCGCTCAAATATTTTTCCATTTAGTTCATAACAGTTTGAGTTGATACATCTTAGTCTCATCAGCCATAAGTGAGAGATACGCAGATTCTTGAATTTCTCCAAGAATGTGTTCACGACAAGGTGTCTTCTAAGTTTATAATGACTAGTCAGAACTCGACCGATTGGCTCAGAGACTTCCGGTTTTGGCCTAGTAACCAGGTCGTCCTTGGTTTTTACTTTACAAAGTAAGGCTCAAGCATGTCTGCAGCCACTGCTCAACCTCCAGTGTTCTTTCATTGTCTCGTAGGCCCACTTATTAAGGGCCGTCGTGATATGTTCCCTTGTAATTCCCAATATACCTAGCCAATCTGTCTGCTCTCTCATTTCCTGGGACCCTGGTATGTCCCGGAGTCCATATCAGGCCCACTTTCTTATGCCTGGCAAGTTTCTCTAGGACATCTCTGCACTCGCGGATAAGGGGGAGACCCCATTCTAGGAGAACAGATCACCCCAAGTGCTGCCTGGCTGTCGAAACATATAAATCTTTTGTTCTGTACCAATCCTTATTTCTTCCTTGTATGTCACTTTTAAAATGGCATATACCTCTGCCAGAAAGACTCCTAGAGCAAAGGTTTCCTGTACTCCCCTACCATCCAGGAATATTCCTGCCCCAGATAAATGCCTGTGTCCATCTAACAGAAGGGTGTCATCAGTGTGGCACACCAGGAAGTCCAGGGGAAAGTTAATCTTTCCTTTTACGTTTTTATGATAGTGAATTGATGTCCCATCATGTTGATTACCTAACATTCAAAAGAATACAGTAATAATAAAAAGCTATATTGTTTAAGCATCAGGAAATCCCATTTTCAAGGTGTCTGACCGAAGGTGATAACAATTATTAACAACGGAGTTAGAAAAGTGACTACTTTTATAACAGTGAACATGTTTAAAGTAGTTGTAGTAAGTAAATATTGGGATATTAAGAACAAAAAGTGTACTTGGTGATGAAATAGGGCATTTGCACATGATGTTAAATTGTTAAGGTTGCTGCTGGGAGGCGAAACAAACAACACATAACTTCACTTTAATTCCCTTTTTAATTACATTTTAGTGTAGATTAAAAATTTAATTTTACTTTATTGACTACTCTAGAGTAGACATTTTGAGGTTATGATTCCTGACATTCCTTTATTTGTTTTACCTTCAAGCAAACTGCCAAGCCCATAAAAGCAAGCACTGCAGATGCTCTATATTATGTTTTACTTTAGGTATGTGAAAGCAGAGTATCTTAGGCAGTTAAAAATAATAGCTCCAGAATACCTGTCCGAAATATACAAAGCAATAATACACCAAAATGGAGCTGAGTGTAGCATTATTATCAAATTGTCTCCTTCTCATCCTTCAGAACTATCATTTAGGTATTGTACGGAATCTAAAAAGGAGGTAAGTGACAGTGGTGGCCTGTTATATTTTATTTTTCAGGTTGTCCTGTATTAAATTTTAATTCATGCACCCATACTAATTTATATTTCGTGCACCACATTAAAAACAATGTTTATTTATTTTACACTAGCTTTTTCTTATATTTGTTTTTTCTAATCCTTGATATTTAATGACAATCTATTAGAAAACTGACAGAAGAAAATTTTTCCTACAGAACATTCTCTATACTGTCTAGGGGGTATTCATTTACATTTTGGGCAGTTTTCCTGGTCTTTTAGACACAAGGTTACTCCGAAAATTGCACTGTTTCTATGAGCATTTACACTACTTGTTCACTGACATTCAGATATATCGTTTGATAGATAGTTCGCCCGTTGAACTTCGCTCCTACAATATGTTAAAGGACAATATGACATTTACGCCCTTTAGAGTATAATTCAAATTTGAAAACTCCTGAATTTTAAAAAAGAGTATATAATCATAATATTGACAGGGGTGAATTTATCAATAGGCTGGATAACCTAAACCTATAGGAAGGTAAATTATAAACAAAATAATTTTGTAAGTAACGAAATGAAATATTTTTTTATTCTGCCTATATATTTATTTATACTTTGTACAGAAAATGACAGCAAAGCCAAAAGTATAAATCCACCCCTGGATACAATTAAGAAATCACTTAAAATATATGTTCTTTTTTTCAGCAATGGCAGTTAATATGTACCGTAGAAGAGCTAGGTTTTATATCGATGAAAAATGACACCATAGAGATAAGTCGTAAAAATGGAATACCATTTTATGTCAGATTTGTTTCGGTACCAGTGATGTACTCATTTATTAGTCTTATAGATGGTTATTATAGACTAACATGTAAATGGACATTCAATATTTGTAGAGAGGTTTCCACCCCATCGTTACAGAAGTTGTATGCTATGAAATGTCATGGACCAGTTGGGTAAGACTCTTACAGATATTGCATTTGAGTTTGAACGTTAATATCACAGGGAATTTAAGTGAAAATAATACTGAAAAAACTAGTGTTATATATTTGCTTAAACCGGTACAAGGCTTTTATGAATGGTTACAAGACATGCTGGCAAGAATGTTGGCAACTGACTATATACCAACTGATATTAAAATTTTTCAGACGAATGTGAATCTCATATTAGTTTTGGGTGTAACACAGGGAAAAAACTTATATTGGGTCTACAAAGAAACTACATGGCATATGATACTTTGCTAGCTAGATCCATCGTATCGTCTTTACTGTGTTTGTCAAACTCGGAGCTAATTGGTCATCTTCCCTGTTAGTGTGTATCATCTTAAAATTGAAATGAGAACACAGCTGTCAGCGTATTTCATCTTTGAATTTAAATGACAACATAACTTTAGATAGGAAATATCCCTAGAAAGAATTATTAATATTATGATTTCCATAAATCTTTAATTTTCCAAGAAAGTGAAATACAGCTTCATAATTATTGCTGAAAGTTTTGTATTCACAAACAACAAAATCATTGTTTATAATAATTTGTGATCAATAGCCAAATTTGAAAAGTTATGCCTTTTGATTGAGACAGCAATCAAACAAGTTGCAAAAAGTTTCATGAAAATTCATTCACTATGACAAATTTCGCAAAGTAAACGGCTTTTGCCTCAAAAATCAACCGCACTAATAATAAAAACACATTAATTGCTTATGTGCAGTGTTGTCAGTGTGTGGAAGATTAGGTCCTATGACATTCAAATGAGGATTAAAACTAGAAGTCCCTGTGATTTTGTGTGCTTTCTATGCAATTTTTTAAAGAAATTTGTCATTTTCAATATTAGTGAACTGAGAAAAACATGAAAAAGCATTAAAACATCAATTTTAATAGAGTTTTTCTTTTATAGTGGTGAATTTTCTTATGCTAAGCTTGAAGCGAAGAGGGGAAATAGAGTGGGGTGTTTTATAATAAGAGAAAGTGAATCAAAGTACAATGATTACTACATAGATGTTTGTATGAAAGAAGGGTAAGGTATTCATGAATTTGTAGAAATATGTAAATTACTGTCTTAATAAATATTCTAGATTGAAACCGAAGACTTTCAAACTGGAAAAAATTATGGGCGATGAATTTATTTTCAACGATGATCTGACTAGGTATAAGAGTATACACCAACTTATGGCGGCTTATAATGATCCAAATGGTGCCATTTATCTTCAGGAGTGTTTGCCGCCTTCAGAATACGGTGAGTCTAAAATTTGGGGGGACGTAACTCGGAATATACAATGTGTGCACGGCAAAGGGGTATTATAGCTGTAAATGACAGATTTAAACACAATTTTCTGTATTATACTTTTGCTTCACCCAAAATCTGTTTTTAATATGTTAGAGTTTGAAAAATTTATAGAGTGCGATGGTAACAGCTTAAAAATAAAAATTGCAATAGGTAAACTGCCTGTTCTGTGTGAGTTATTGAAAAATTTGATAAGAAAAACTTGCTCAGAATTAATAAGTAGATAGATAGATCTTTATTAACCATTTAGCAATACATTGAATGTACATTATGGGTAGGTCAAAATATATAAAAAATAGTAAAACATAAAAAACAGTATTTTGTAGTCAAAAATACAACCTAAAAACATGATAACAATTAAATATAAAAATGTAAAAAAACAAAATGTATAAGAATATAAAAAATGTACATTTAAATAAAATATAAAAATGTATAAAAAAGAAAATATACAAATGTTGCTCCCACGAGTAATGGACAATTAAACGTTTAACCCTTCCAGAGGTCCGATATTAATAACCCTGGTGCCTCTGGCAAAATGTCGACAGTAGATTAGTCATTTTTTAAATTTTTATTCTATCCTGATGATCCTGGTGAGGACATTAGGACAAAGTTGTCAAATTATTGTATTGTCGTCGGTCCTTGATAAGTGTGCAAAGTTTCAGTTTAATGTGACGTTTTGAAGTGGGTAAGAATCATGTTCAAAGATTCAAAAAGTTTACATACATCATAATACAAACAAACATACAGGTGAAGCTAATATAAAGCGTGTAAAAATACTAGGCACTGTTAGCAAATTATTGTTTTTAAAAATATCCTTGCATGATGCCCCGGGTTCAAGATTAAATATTAAACGTAGTATCCTTTTCTGACAGACAAACACCCTACCTATATCAGTTGCAATTCCCCAACATACTATATTATTTTGCAATATGGCTAAATGCTAATGAATAATAAACGTTTAATAGACCGTCCTGATCCAAAGACGATTTTAATTGTAAAATGGCAAAATAAGCAGTATTTAATTTTGAACAGACATAGTCCACATGTTTATTCCAAGACAATCCTTTATCAGCCAAAGTCCCAAAAATTTAAAGGTCTGCGAAAACTGAATATCAAAATTATCAATTGTCTTGCGTTTGTGAAAGTGTAAATAAACTGTTTTAATGTCATTCAGGATCAGGCGATTTCTCTGACACGAGATATTAAGTTACTCAGAAACAACTGTGATATTTTCTAAGATGAGAATATTTTGCAAATTAACGATTTGTTTATCCTGTGTCACTAACATGCTTTCTTAAAGATAACTTTGGATTCTCTTTTAGAGAATTTCTCCGTAATGATCTTCCCGGTCTTCTTGAAGGTGTGCCCTTGGAGGTCCGAAGTCGGATGTGGTTTTTACATGATGGTGCGCCGCCACATTATCGTTAAGTATTCTGAGACTATTTGACCCAATTAAACGGGATACATTGGATCGGACGGGGTGGACCCGTAGCTTGACCTCCGCGGTCCCCAGATCTAAATCCTCTTGACTTCTTTTTGCGGGGATATTTAAAAAATGATGTCTACCAAACCGAAGTAGACCATATCGATGTATTACGTGAACGCATCACAACGGCTGTCCATAATCTGCGTTTTCGGGAACAGCAGGGAGGGGGAACACTTCAGCTAGTGCGACAAAATTGGATTAAACGGGCTCAGGCATGCTTGAACGTCAATGGATAGAACTTTGAACAATTTTTACATTTTTCTGTATTGGACTTCTATTAAAAATTTTTTTAAGAAATCGACTTCTTATTTAAAGGTGCATGTATGGTTAAAATCTTTCGGATAAGTTGAGGTACACCCTGTATATCAAAAATAGGTTTTGGGTGAAGTAAGAGTAGAATACAGAACATTGTGTTTAAAATCAAAAAACTGTGTCATTTACTCTTATAATACTGCTTTACCTGGAATACATTGTATATTATTTTGTACGATTATGTCTTGAGATAGCGTTTCACCTTACATGAATGGATGAATAAAATGACAATAACTGTTTATAATGAGTGTTAATTGACAAGCTGGATGTGATAAGAAATTGAACTTTTTAGTAGCGCTCCAGATGCTTCACTGTTCTGTGTCAAAATCCTGTATACTTGGGATAGGATGGTTTTTGATATATCTAGATATTCATGCTTGCTTTCAGTGTTTTTCATGGTTCGAAACCTAAATTTGATACAGCTATTTTCATAATGGATGAGTGAATTGGGAAGAAACCGACGGCCATCAATCATACGAGAGATCGTTTGGTCAGTACTGTTACGTGATTACAATCTTCAGTAAACACTCTGTGGGTTCAAATAACTTGCAACAATAATCTTGACAAACCACTATTTTATTAAGCACTTAAATTACAATAGTTAACCCTTAAAAATCACACACTTTTAAATCACTTGTCAACCCTTATCTAACCAAAACCTGTCTCTGTATATCATAACTGTACTGTATACTCAACTGAACTTCTTTATATACACCCTTGGAATTGTACCAGAATCCCATTCCATACCCTTCCAGAACAGGTTAGAATCCTCCAAAGTTTTCTACTACGGGCTAAATGGTGGTTCGTCAATCGGCCCAGAGATGACACCACCTCACCCACCGGCTATCCACAGAATAACCAGTTTCCCTTCAGTTTGATTAGGGACTTAATTGGTTTCGGGGTGGATTCTGGGAAGGAATTTTAATATTAATAAAGTTGTTTTCATTTATTCATTCAAGGAGTCCCGGGCACGAATCCTGGCTAGATTATGGATGTTAGTTGGTATTTTTGATGTGTTACCGAATTAGTAGGAGTGGGCTAGATGAGGTTGTGTGATAGACAACACGACTAGTTGGTATACCACTCTTGAGTTCTAAACTGCAGACATTTACATAAATTATTAATATCCTTTGGTATAATTATGTTAATTTCTCACAGCAATTTAATTTTTCAGATGTTTCTCCTTTACTTTTATGTAAGAATGAGACCATTGTTGGAGATTCTTTGACTGATAGTTCTGCTTTAAATGTACTCATGCCTACATCGCCGATGTGTATCAACTGTAAAAACCTCCAAGTGTATAAAGGCAAGTACTTTATTAGATTAGGTTAGATAATTTATTGGTGCTGATTATACAAAATAGTATTTACACATGTTAAAAGGGGGAAACTACAAAACGAAAATAATACTACATGTAAGAAATAAATAGTAGATACAATACAGTACAACATATTAAAATAGATAAAAGTTATAAAAGCAATACAACATGTAAGAAGTGAATGGTGGATACAATACAATAAAACATATTAAAATAAGTATGCATAATAAAAGGTGGGCATGGAACATTCTCAAATTACAGACGTATTTAGTTATTATTTGAAGATATACATATAGAATAAGTATACAAACGCCAAAATGCTTTCGTAACTATATTGTTTGTAATTCGCTGTTTAAAAATTCTTCAGTGTTATAGAAAGCGTTTTTTAATAGATACTGCTTGATTCTACCTTTAAACGACCTTTGTGGCAGGAGTTTTATTTCAAGTGGTAGGGCATTGTAGAGTTGAATGCCCCGGAATGTCGTACCAACTCTGGTTTTTGATAATCTTAAGTAGGTATTATCCAAATCATTTTTGTTAGGTGTGTGGTAAGTATGCATTTTATTACGTTTGGTATATGTTTCTAAGTTTTTTATTCTAACGTTATTTCTATAGTTATTTATTTAAATATGTTTTATGTAGATTGAATGTTCTTCCGTTGTTGTTTTAAAATGAAACATCACATTTTATTTGAATATATCAAATCCTCGGAACTAAAAATTGAAGCATGGCAAACCTTAATGAACTGTTGTGTTTTGGTGGCTATCTATCATTTATAAAGATGAGATAGTATGAGGAAATGCAAGCAGTTTAGAATATGTGTGGGCGTGAACATTAGCAGTCAAGTGAGCATATTGCAACATTTTTGGTAATCTCAAATTTAGTGCTCATAGCATTTTTTCCCCAAGAGTGTTTTTCTAGTTATGACAATGTTACTTTCAACCTTCCATTATTTAGGTTTGTATCTATAGTACCTTTTATTTAGTAGGCCTTAAACTAATGGAATTAATAGAATAAAATTATTTATTCATCATATTAAGTCACACAATAGTATGACTTATGGTCAATACATTAGAAAACATAATAAATTGTAATAAAATATTAATAATAGTTATAAAACCTTCAACTAGAATTTTAAATATTCATCTAAAGAATAAAATGCTATTAACTAGGTACTTAAACAAAGCATTTTTAAAAGAGTTAAAATGGCCAAAGAGATGGGTGAACTTATCAACACTTGATTCCTTGATAAATATGGGAATTTGTGTTTACACTTAGTCTCTAGAAAATGGCATCAGAAGTTTAGTATGGTTGTGTGTTGTGATTGTGAATATCATTATTTTTTGGGAACAAACCTTGCTTTTTATAGTTAATACAGTTAAAAATATTTAAAGCGATGGTGGGGTTACAATTGATAGGGCTATAAATGCCTCTTTACAGTTTGTTTACGCAGATAGACGAAGCATACAACGAATAATTTTCTTTTGAGCTGCAAATGTTTGGAAGTGTGTAGTGAATTGCCCCAGAAAATTAAACAATGAGACAGACCAGACTGGATTAAACCAAAGTATGCTAAGGAGGAGGAGACAGGGGATTTCAAGTATTGAATAATAAAACATGATTTACCCCATGTCATTTTATAATCCAAAGTTACTCCCAGGAACTTTGTCTCTTCCATGTATGAACAATTGACCATCGATGATTTGCGTTAATTAAAATACTTAAGTCGTGGACAGCATTCTTTGGTAAGAATGACATAAAAACTGTTTTACCGGCATTTAGAACTACACCATTGTTTAAACACCATTTAGAAAACTCATCTATTAATGTATTGGCTTGAGTAACTGTCTCCAAAGAGATACTGGAAATTAAAAAGTTTGTATCATCATCATAATTGATGCATTAGGTGTTATACAAGAATGTGGCATATCATTCAAAAGAGTAAAGGACTGACGACAAAGCGCTGCAGGATACCTGTTATCACTTGCTTGAAATCAGATTTATAAGAATCAATTACTACCGCTTGCTTTCTATTATCCAGATCAGAATTGACCTACTGATGTGCTAATCTACGAACCCCAATCTAATAAGTTTTCCAAAAGGAAATTGTGGTCTACTGTGTCAAATGCTCTACCGATGTAAAAAAATAAAGCTATTGGTAGTTCCTTACTATTTAGCACTTATAAACATAATCTTTTAATCGCGGTTACTGTGGATTTATTTCTTCTGAATCCCATATTGGCTTGAGATTAACAATTTATGAAATTCCAAATAGTTTATCAATCTATTATTAAAGCAGAGTTCAAAAACTTTTGTAAACTGATTCTGTACACTGATATTTCTGTAATTACATACCTCTAATCTTGATCTCTTGTTTGTGTATATAGATATAGATTTTGAAATTTTTAATAAATGAGGGCATTGTCCGGTAGCAAAAGATTCATTAATATGCAAGTAGACAATTTTTTAAATAATTTTTAATAATGCCTTTCAGTAAAAAAATCAAGAAGTTTAAACTACGTTTAAACGGTTAGATATTCCCGGAAATGTGCAGGCTATTCTATTGGCTATGACATAATAGCGTAATCAGCAGAGAAACGAGCACTACTGGAAAGGCGGAGCCAACAAAGTTGTGCACAACGTATGTGCGGCACTGTCGGCGTTATATTGAATGCGCGCGCATATTACGCTTTTATGTAATTAGATAATGGGCAAACTGCCTTATTTTAAATCCATTCTAATCTTAAGCATATTTATTTTACAATAAAACTAATAATAATCGGTAAAATTACCTTAAAATTATATGTATAAAATATTGAAGAATCATACTATAATGCTGTATTATTACTTTTGTCATTTTCGTTATTGTCTACTAGCCCGTTAAGTAAGACAGTGGACTACAGATTTCATCAACTACAGCTGATTTTCTTGTAGTAGTAGTAGTTGTAGTAATAGCTTTCGAACTTCTCCAGGTGTGGTTGTGGTAAGAACTAGGTAAAATTATGTATAACATTGTCCTGTAATATTAATTTGGTGAAATCATGTTTGGGGCAGTGAAAATTCAGGAAGAAAACTGTTAAAACCATTACAAATATCATGAGTATTAGTAATTAAGAAAACCTATTGATTTTTAATATACCGATCAGGGACAGCAATTAGCCATTAGGGAAATTCTATATTCTATTATGCACATGTACAATACGTGTAAGATTGTCACCTAATGGAATGTGATTGGGATGGCCTTACGAAACTTAAGTATTGTAATGTGCTTACAATTTTCAGTAAACACTCCGTGGATTCGAATAACTTGCAACAAGAATTTTCACAAACCACTGATTTATTTAATCACTAAAATTACACTAGCAAATACTTAAAAATCACACAACTAATAATAACTTAATCTAATATAATTTCACTACTTTTAAAACACTAAGCACTTCTGTTCTAAACTTGACAACTTTTGTCTAACCTAAAAACTCTCTGTTTGTTTACTTCACTGAACTGAACTCTATTGCCTACTTCACTCAACTGAAATCTTCTTCTACAACTGTCTCTGTAACCAGAACCACAGATTACCCAGAACTGAACTGGATATTGAACTGTTCCTTAACTTCACTAAACTGTACTGTACTGTTCTGTTCTGTTCCCCCATCTGCTGGCTTCACCTCTTTATATACCCACTTGGAATGTCCAGAATATCATTGTAGAACTTTCCAGAAATATACTGGAATTCTCTATAATTTTCTTAGGCACTACTAAATGGTGGTTCGCCAGTTGGCCCACAGATGGCGTCACCCTTCTGGCCAGGGAGTAATTACAACTCTCCTCTCTGTTAGAGGGCAGCACATAACACTGCCCCCTCCTTAAGCCTGAACGTCCCGGTCAGGCATTTCAGATACCCCAGTATACTTTGCCAGCCTGTCCAGGTGCACGATCTTCATCTTGGACTTCTTTCTACGTTGAATCCTATAAACAACGTCGTTGATCCGAGTGATGACAGAATACGGTCCTTCCCAAGGTGAGCGAGGCTTCGAGAATCCTTCTTCACTCCGCTGTGGGTTATACAGCCAAACCGAGTCCCCCACCTTGAATCCTGCTGAACTGGCATTGCGGTCATATCTAGCCTTCATTCGATCACCACTCCCTGTAGGTGACCTCTTGGCAGCCATATTCGCACAAACCTTGCAACTGCGACACCAAGCCTCTACATCCTGACAGCTATTTACCCAGTAAAATCGCTCCCGTACTCTAGCCAAAGTCTTATTTCTGCTAAAGTGCTCTCTGGATATTCCCTCGTGCACTTCCCGAAGTACTTTTGGTACTCGGCACCTGGGTATCAGCAACCGCATGGTAACTTCTTTCCCATCCGGGCTCTCCCATGCTCTCCGTAATAGGCCATCTATAACCCTAAGTGAATCCCATTGCACCCATAAAGCCTTCAGTCCAACACTTTTACTGGAAACATCCTTCCATTCCGGGCGGATTCCTTTTACTTTCGCCTTCAACATTGGTCCAATTTCATCGTCGTTCAGTTGTTCCTCTCTTAGAACTTTCTTTGACCAGTCCTTCGGAACCTCTATCTTAACTGCCTTCACTTCTGCTATATCCTGCTGCGTTTTTACATTCTCGGCATTCACTTCCTTAGGGCTCCTCTGGCGACAGTACCTCTTGACATGCCCCAATTTGCCGCAATTATAACAGCGGATTACTTTTGTCGGACCTCCAGCACTTCGCTGCTGCTTCGGCTCCTGTTTCGGCGGTTGCGGTTCCTGTTTCAGCTCCGGTCGCGAACTTAATTCATTTAGTAATTGTGCGACCATTTTTTGTATGTCTGTTAACATAACAATCAATCTCATCTTATCAGAGCGAACTTCCTCTTTCTTTGCAGTGTTTACTTCCCCAGGATTCCGTTCTCGACACTGCCGCATCATATGTCCTGGTTTGCTGCACTGATAACACCGAATCACCTTCCTTGGCTGTCCATCGCTCTGTTCTCTTTCCTGCTTCCTTGGAGCATCTGGTTTGTTCATCAACTGGCTTATCATTTTGTGCAGGTCAGCCATCAAAGATTCCATATTTGACTTTTCTAAATGGTTCTCTTCTTCTACTTTCATGGCTCGTACTCTCGGATGTAGAGTCTCTTCATAAGCGGCCTCAACTTCGAGGGCATGGATCAAGGCTTCGCTACCAGTCTTAGCTCGAGTTAATCTAAGGACTCGCCTGATCTCCTCATCTCTTATGCCATCGATGAAAGTACCAACTATTAATTGTTCCTGGAATTCTTTGGGTGCATCCGGGTAAGCCAGGTATGTCAGTCGCTCAACAGCTGCTTCAAAATCTTGTAAACTTTCCCCAGCCTTTTGTGTGCGTGATTTGAGCTGAGTCCTGTATACTTGGGCGAGGTGTTGGTCGCCATATCTTAGATCTAGTGCAGCTTCCAAAACTTTAAAATCCCGTTGCTGCGTCACTGGGATACTCTGAAGCAACTCTGAGGCTTGACCTCTTAATGCTAGCACCAATGCCATAGCTTTCTCTTCGTTACTCCAATTGTTTGCGTATGCCGCTGCCTCAAATTGTCTTTTATAGGTTGACCAAGAAGTTTGACCATCAAAGGAAGGCGGTTGTAATCGAGGACCTGATGATGATAATACCAGCTGGCCTCCTTGTTCTCTTAACAGTCGCTTAAGTCGCTCTACCTCTCCTTCAACTGCACGAAATTTTCCTTCTATATCGGTAACTTTCCCTTCGACGCCAGTAACTTTCCCCTCGACACCAGTAACTTTTTCTTCAACGCCACTAACTTTTCCTTTGACTTCAGTTACTTCCTCTTCAACCTTATTTACTTTTCCTTTGACATCGCTTACTCCTTCTTCAAGTGTAGTCACTTTTCCTTCGACGCCAGTCACTTTTTGTTCAACTTTATCTACTTTTTCCTTGACTTCATTGGTGGCTGACAGGATAGCATCTTGTTGCACCTGTATAATTTTTCTCAATTCTTCTTGCCGTCTTCTTTCTTTTTCTTCTTCACGTTTCTCTTGTTCTTCTTTTTCTTCCAGACGTCGTCTTTCTTGTTCTTCTTTTTCCTCCTGACGGCGTCTTTCTTGTTCTTCTTTTTCTTCTAGTTTCTCTTTCTGACGTCGTCTTTCTTGTTCTTCTTGACGTCTTTCTTGTTCTTCTTTCTCTTCTTGGCGTCGTTTCTCTTGCTCTTCCTTTTCTTCTTGACGTCGTTTCTCTTGTTCCTCTTTTTCCTCTAGCATCATTTTTCTAAATGCGGCGAACATGTCTTGCATTTGTTTTTCAGCAGCCATGCTTCTTGTTTCCATTCAAAAACTAACAAACAACACTAACAAGCCTTATTTAAAGTCTATGCCAGGTACAAATCAAATATTTTCTCACACTAACACAAATTAGTCTTGTCTAATGTTTATTACTTCCCAGTTCAACTCACTTCACTATCTCCAGTGGTTTCCAAATAGAACACTATGGAACTTCGTCAAATTCTTCAGAAATTCTGTTGCAATTCCGCTTCTGACACCAATTGTAATGTGCTTACAATTTTCAGTAAACACTCCGTGGATTCGAATAACTTGCAACAAGAATTTTCACAAACCACTGATTTATTTAATCACTAAAATTACACTAGCAAATACTTAAAAATCACACAACTAATAATAACTTAATCTAATATAATTTCACTACTTTTAAAACACTAAGCACTTTTCTGTTCTAAACTTGACAACTTTTGTCTAACCTAAAAACTCTCTGTTTGTTTACTTCACTGAACTGAACTCTATTGCCTACTTCACTCAACTGAAATCTTCTTCTACAACTGTCTCTGTAACCAGAACCACAGATTACCCAGAACTGAACTGGATATTGAACTGTTCCTTAACTTCACTAAACTGTACTGTACTGTTCTGTTCTGTTCCCCCATCTGCTGGCTTCACCTCTTTATATACCCACTTGGAATGTCCAGAATATCATTGTAGAACTTTCCAGAAATATACTGGAATTCTCTATAATTTTCTTAGGCACTACTAAATGGTGGTTCGCCAGTTGGCCCACAGATGGCGTCACCCTTCTGGCCAGGGAGTAATTACAACTCTCCTCTCTGTTAGAGGGCAGCACATAACAGTATTATTGCACTCAAAATAATATTAACCTGTTAAAATGGATATTTATTTAACAGAAGAGAAAGTACAAATAATTAAATGGTAGTTACTGTGGTGGGCATTCACCATCAATTCATATCTCGTGATTCTAACCCATATTGTACATGTATATAAATGTATAGGATTCTTCTATACTGCTAATAATCTTCCCCATACGGTACAAGAAATTTCTGGATGTTTGTCCACTGTATATTATCCTCATTTGCAAATTTTTAGATGCCACAAAATTATCTATTGAAGAAACATTGTGAAATAATTAAAATCGCTATAATTTTCTTATGAATGTTCCTAAGCTTAGATTTATAAAATTATAGTCAGCAATCAAGCTATTCTTGACAGTATGAAGGAATTTGATGTACAATATAAATCTAACCTCAGTGTTTATTTAAAAGTAGCAAATAAACATTAACTGCCACTCAACATGATATATTGCTTCCATCAAATACTTTTATTCCTTAATTTGGTCTTAAGTGAGAGTCCACCAGGTGCTTTAACTGATTTAAATATTTGTAAAGTAAGCCATTTAGGAGTAGAATATTTGGGGCATATTTCAAAAACGGAATCAAATGTTCGATGTCAGTCTTGGACCTTGAATCAGCCGCACACTATTAGATCTGATATAACAGATGTTCAGTTTCCTGATGGCTCAAAGAAAAAAGCGAAAAATTACTGTAGAAACCCAACAAGGGATTCTATAGGTCCGTGGTGCTACACAATGAATTATGATCTTCAGTTTGAAACTTGCGGTCTGCCATTGTGTGCCTATTCAGAGTGTAAAGTTACAGGGCCAGGTATGGAGTATGCTGGCCAACATAATAAAGGCTTTTCAGGTAAGTACTAATAGAAAATTATAATTATAGTAAACAGAAGAGAGTATTTAAAAAATTACATTTAGATAGATACATTTTTATTGAACCACGATACATATGAAATAGATTTATGGCAAGTCAGTAAAGTAAATGCATCTTCTTTTTGTCATAGTTATGTTTGACTTAAAATTTAAAAAACTGACACCACAATGAGAAATGAGTTTGATTCAACACAAAATACATTAATAATCTATTCTATCTATTATCTGCATCCAGAATGTTTTTCAAAAGCTCCGTACTTGAATATATTATGTTGAGGGTATGTCAGGCGTATCCTAGAAGCTATTAGTCCAAGAGCTGGCACACACATATAGATTTTTTTAATTATTTTTCATTCTAAACAATTACAATTATTAAGAAACAATTGAAATTATTGAGAAGAGGCATACTAATGTGTGCAGTTACCGTTCTCACATCTATCGACTGCTAACTGACGTGGTCCTGTCATAAATGAGTCTGACTGTCTCCTTTATTAACTTTATAGTTTTAATTAATGTTTTGAAGAATTTCAGCCTTGAGAAATCACTTTGACACATGTCATTTTTTTGACAGGTATGAAGTAGCGCTGATGCCATGTGTTCCTATATTTTGCTGTGTGACTGTTGGATTCTTGTTTTATATTATATTTGCTCGTTTTCTATAAATTTTGAGCTTTGAGAAAACAGTTTAGAGACGTTAATTAGTATCCCAAGCAACACCAAATGGTTTAATAAACGTTTTGATTTCGTTTATACGACTGGTATATATAATATTTATTGCAAACTATATTCAACATTCGAATGTCCGCGCTACAAACGTATATATTTTTCTTATCATATATTAAATATAGACGTTTAAAAAAAACGTATATATATATGGTACATCATATTCTAAATATATACGTCTTAAGAAAACGTTATATTGTTGTCACATCATATACGGGATATATACTTTTATGTGGAACCTCAAATAAACTTATTCCATATATGACGATAATACGTATGTAAAGGTTCTTCTCACGATTATGAAAACCCTTTTCTCCAGTTGCTGGTTTACGTGTAATAAACCTTTATTATCCACTGTAATTCATACATACATAGGGTTATCCCTGTATGGAATATATACTTACAAACTTTTTTATTTCAAACTTTTTTAGAATAAATCTTTATAGTGTTGCTTCAGCTTATCAAATTTTTTTTGGAAATGCCAAAATTTAGGTAATATATTCAGGGAATATAAATATCTGACTTCGCGTAAGGTGAACATATTTCAAATTAAAAATATAGAAGTTTCAAAGCCTCATAAAGCTGGTGAACTATAATAGTTAAAAAGAAATTAGATGTAATCGTAAATTATAATTATTGTTTTTATTTAATTTTTTTTCTTTTGAAAATCTGAAGAATTCTCAAAAATTTAGAATGAGAAGATAGAAAATATCGAGAGTTTTTTTAAAGGGAATCCACCCTTGTATCTTTGTTAATCTTTTTTTATATTTTATAAACTAAGAGCTTATTTAATAAATGATTAAATAGTTTCCATCACTTTATTTTTACCAAAATTACCTTAATTTTCAAAATTTAAATGGGAAATTCTATTATACAGTATTATAGACTAATCAATTTCAAATAACTTTGCAAGTCAAATTATGTCTTAAATCAGAAATCATTTGCTACTTATGATAAAATTGTTAATATTTATTGCTACATAATAATAATAAGATGATATTGAAATAAATTAATTTCTAAGTGCCTTATTTTGTAAAATATATTAATTTTTCTTTAATTATAACAGGGAAATTAGAATTAAAGTTTTTTTGACTTGCGATACATTTCCCTTTGAAAAATTATTTAGAATGGATCGGTCTACAACACTATAAAATAGATAGAAGGTACCCGTTTTTAAATTCGAAAGTTAATATTATGATCTCCAATTTTTTAAAAGTACATATTTTAAACCTCCTACCTATAAATAACTACTGATATCAAGGAAAAATAATTCAATTTTATATATGTACGCAGATAGTAATTTTTTAAAAGTATTTATTACTTAGTACTAGCTTTTTTGTCATTTACTATTTCACCCTTGGGGACTAGGATGTTTGACAATGATAACAAAGCACAACACTGTTCATTACTCTTTACTAAAATCCAAAAATAGAGTCTATTTATTATTATTATTATTGTAACTATAGCGGCTTTTGGCAAGCTTCAACCAATCTTAAATCGTCCCTTTAATTTTATTGTCTCAACCACACCTTCAACGCTAGCGATTCAGAGTTTTACACCTGTGATAAAAAAAATGCAGTTACTATGAAATCGCTCAGATAAACAATAAATTCTTGTTGGTTCATTCTTGTAACTTTAACGCACTACAACGTGATAACTCAAGGATAAGGGTGGCTCATCAACATAATACTTGTTGAATTTCAATCAAATAATATATACGCAAAAACAAACAAGTAAATATTCTTTGTTTTGATCACAAGGCCACACTAGTAAGGTTGACTACCACCACACGAAACAGCAATTAACACGACGATCTGCGGTTGCTCACCAGCTGTACTATTGAGACAATGAGAGAAATGCTTATATATTCTGCAACAAAGACAACGATACTAACCCAGTTGCTGGCGACTGCGCAATCGATGCAGATTGTTGTACTTTTAAAAACCGTATATTATAAACTGCAATATTACTGAACAAATATTTTCATTCCTCATCTATCTATAACAAATTTTGATTAATGTAAATATTTTACTCATATTTCCAGATATTTTTATAATCTTCGAACTTTTAGTTGCAATTGTTTATGACATGCCTATAAAAAATTTAGCGCAAATACATATTTATCGTATACATTTAAAAATCGTATATTAGAATAGAATAGAATAGAATAGAATAAAAATTTATTGTGTTGAAAGTTACACAAAAAGTAAGGGTTCAACAAAGTTGATTTTCAACCCTCCCCGCACAATAAAAGTTATAATAAAATATAAATTAGTAGTTAATGAAATGAGCAATAACTAATTATAATTACAATCCTATAAATGATTAAATATTATTACAATATGATAAGAATTAAAAATATTACACTAAAACTTGAGTAATCTGAAAAAATTAACATAATAATAAAAATGAAGTGATAGATAAGTGCAGGTACAAAAAAGAATGAATATAATCATAATCATAGTGGTGCAATAAGAAATAATAAATGGTTATGGGTCAAATATAAACAAGATGGATCAGTTGAATGTGCTCAGCTGCTTATTTAACATAATCTCTTTTAATTTGCTTTTAAATTGAAATTCGCTTAAATTGAGGAATTGGAAGTTTTCATTTAGAACTACTGCGGCCGCATAAATGAAGCTACCCTCAAACTTGCTAGTATGGTGTTGCGGAATGTTATATTTATTGTTTCTTATGTTAACGTCGTGAATGTCAGAGCGTTTCGTCAACAGCTCATATAAATAAATCGGAGTGGCTGTTTTGTGTAATTTAAACGTAAATACTGAAAATAGGTATTTCATTCTATTTCTGACATTTAATTCTTTAATATTATTAAGAAAGGGTGTAATATGTTCCCTATAATTAATGCAGTAGCTAAATCGCATGCAAGCATTTTGTATTCGTTGTAATTTATTTTTGTTATATTCTGTGAGAAAATTAAAATAGACATTACTGCCATATTCAATTTTCGGATATATTAAGGATCTCATTAGGGTCATCTTTACATCTTCTGATAAACTATATTTAAATTGGTATAATGCCTTTAGTGTCATGAATGATTGTTTTGTTACATTATTTACATGTGCGTCAAAATTAAGTGAACTGTCAATAATTACTCCTAAGTTTTTTACTTGTTTTACATATTTGATGGTGTCATTATTTAGTATAATATCGTAACTCTCAATATCCAACTGTTTTTTTAACACTTCATTTCCTATGCACATAGCAACGGATTTTTGGGCGTTTATACATAATCCATTATCCTTACACCATTTAGAGAAAGCTTCCAAATCCGAATTTAGATTATTAATAGTTGCTTTTACATTTGCTTTACTCACCTTACAAGAGATATATATCTGAATATCATCAGCATACATATGTGATGAGGAGAACCTAAAGATAGCTGGTATGTCGATCATAAATGTTGAAAACAGAATAGGGCCCAGGATACTGCCTTGTGGTACCCCATTTTTTGTAAACCTACTATTTGAATATTCATTGTTGAACTTGACTGACTGACTTCTATGATTTAAATAATTTTTGAACCACAGTAACTCCACACCATCTATACCTATATAATTTAATTTTGATTCTAATAGACTAAAATTGACCAAGTCAAAGGCTTTGCTTTGGTCCAGTAATACTAAGAAGGTGATCTCTGAGTTGTCCATGTTTTTGGCAATATCATTCACAACTTTAATCAATGCTGTACTGGTACTATGTCCTCGTCTAAAACCTGATTGAAGCCTTGGCATTATATTGTAGGATGTCAAATAGTCTGAAAATTGATTGGAGGCAAGTTTTTCAAGTAATTTGGAGAATGTAGGTAAAATATTTATGGGTCTGAGATGGTTTAATTCTAGAGGGTTTGAAATTTTTGGAATAGGTAAAATTAACGCTGATTTCCAATTATTTGGCACAGTACCTTGAGATAATGATTTATTAATAATGTTAATTACTATTTGAATACAATAAGGAATAACTATGTTTATCATCTTTAAATTAATCCCGTCAACACCGTAGGCATTACTTTTTATTTGTTTTAACTGCGCCATATATATCATCTTCATTAATTTCTATGAATTTGAATTGAATCATATCATTTTGTAAGAACCTATTGTTACGAAAATATGTATGTAATTCATTATTTACTTGAGATTCTCCAGCCACATTTATGAAATAGTCGTTAACTTCATTAATATTACAGTCCGGAAGTTTATCCAAGTTCTTTGTACATGGATTGTATATGCCCCATTTTTTAAGATTATTCCACAGTTTCTTTTGATCCTTATTCGAACTATTTAATTGAAATTTCATATAAGCAGTTTTTTCCCTTTTAATTGCTGTATTAACATAATTTTTTATTTCTATATAGTAATCTTTATGTACTTTCAATCTACTTTTTATATATTTTTTGTGCGCTTTATTTTTTAAATTAATCATCTCTTTTATATTATAGGTTATATATGGCTTGAAATTACTGTTAGATTTAATTAATCTTAATGGAGCATGAACATCAAACAATGCAATTATATAACTATTCAATAATTCCACCTGTACATTTAAATCCTCCTCATAGTTTATAGCAGACCAGTTTACTGATAAAGCATCTAAGGCAAATTTGTTTATATCAAATTTGCTATAGTTTCTAACATAAAAATGTCTCTGTTGTTTTTCTGGACAGCCTATATCTATAGTGCATGAGACCATCATATGATCTGTTAGGTTAAGCATATCACTAGTGTCAACCGAAATTATTTTTAAATCTGAGCTAGTACAAATTACATCTATTAATGATTCAGTTTCTCGGGTAATTCTAGTTGGTGAATCGATTACTTGTGTTAAATTGAAATTGTCTATTAAAGAGATAAAATACTTGGCATCAGTTTTTCCCTGCTCCATCATATCAATATTGATATCTCCCATTAGTATTACATAATCAACTTCCATGAAAATTCTTTCAAGTACCTCACTAACTTCCAACAAACAAGATATACGCATACTTGGAGGTCTATACACAACACCTATAGCTATTTTTTTATGATTTAAGTTTACAATTAGCCACATATACTCGACACCACTTGGAGAATTACAGTTTGCACAATATAATTTCCCATTAAGCTGCTGTTTAATGTATATTCCTATACCTCCCCCTCTGGTTTGTCTGTCACATCTAAAGAATTTGTAACTGTCTATATGAAAATACTTGGAATCCATGTCTTCCTTTAGCCATGTTTCCGTAATACCGATTATGTCAAAGTTTTGTTGTAGGATTACGTCACAAAAGCTATTAATGCAGGAATTTAGTGAACGTATGTTAACATGACTTACATAAAGCAAATGTTCCTTTTCCACTTCCTGCTTTAGGTTGCTTTTATTATTACTGATTTGTTTTATCAGTGATGGCTATTTAGAATTGTAATCAATATTTTTTCTTTGTAAGTTAATTCTCCTTAAATAGTAAGGACATGTTAAATCAAATGGAGAATGATTGACATTAAAGCTTTCACCTTTGTTATTTGCTTCAGTACAGTTTGGGCAGACTTTGTCTTTTATATCGCATCCTTCCGTGTCGTGACTGCCTTTACCACATTTGGTACAGTTTGCATTTTTAGTACAGAATTTCTTCGTATGGTCAAAACCGCAACATCCAAAACATCTAAACACTTTTATGTACTCATATACTGAGCAAGCAGCATATTCTACACATAAGGCGCCATTATCCATTATTTTTCTGAAAGTATCACCATCGCATTCAATTATAGCGAACCATTTTTTTAGCATTTTTTTAGATATAATAAGCTTTATATGAGCATCTTGATTAATAAATCTGTTTTGATTGATTATGGCATATTTCAGTCTATCTTCATTCAGTTCTTCATCCAGTCCTACTATTTTTATACAAGGTTTTTGGAACTTTGGCTCTCGTATTTCATATTCTTTCCCAAGTTTTACTTCCGTTTCTGCCTTTAATTTTTGAAAATCATCTTTATGTGGGCATTCCAGCATAATTCCTCCATTGTTGATCTCTTTAATATTTGAAATTGCCACTTTAATATCAGCAATTAATGGCTTATAAAATGCAAGTAGTGTCAATTTCTCCAATTTACAATTTAAACGTTTGATGGAAGTGTAGCCTCAACTCTCAATTAATTATTTCTCAAATATTCTGCGTTACTCCAAAAATTGTCGGAGAAATACATTTATAATATACGTAGAAAAATCGTTTATGAAATAAACGCTTTTCATAGGCGTTGATTAAATATACGATAACGAGATTTAAACCGTAATTTCATATAATAAATGTTTATTAAACCATTATGTGTTGCTTGGGATTACACCTTTGCGAGCGTCCCAGTGCCAGGTGTCCCGGTACCAGAAGTGCTGACTCTACAGTTACTTTCCATCTCTAAAAGTAACCTAATCTCAAAAAATTAGCTTTAAGAAAACTCTTGCACATTTTGGACGCCAGCTCCCGACTATATAGAGTACTAGCCACATGTTCCCAGAATTCTAATTACAGTCTTATATGTGCAGTAATAGCAAGGAACCAACTCATTTTCCTCGTTTTTACTATCCTCTTCTTTGTCATTTTTATAAGCTATTCAGGTTTGATATTTGGAGCATTACAAAATCTGGAATAAACTCTCAAACATACCAGTCCAGGTCCTTCAATAAAAGCGTCTAACTCAAATAAATCTGTCTCTTCTCTCTGGAGCGTCTCTTGGATATAGGAGGAAGACAATTGTAACTGGTATATCCCAAACGTAATATGTTTAAGATAGTCAATGGAGAGTCTAGGGAAATGTGCTAAACGCAGTTATTATTCATGCTCTCTTTCATGTTAAATCCAAATCATTTTTCATAAAAGAAACAATACATTAAAAAACGTTTTTATTATGTTTATTAGACAGAAATTGTTTGAAATGGAATAAAAACAGAAATAGGGTGAAAGGAAATGGAAACTATACCAGAATATCTAAATTCGATAAGCAGTATTTTCCAGAGGATAATCTTGCTAAAGCAAAAAAGTATTGTCGTAATCCCAGTGGCGACTTAGGGGGCCCATGGTGCTTTGTAGAAAATGAGGACACGGATGAAATAGAGAAAGAATTTTGTGATATCCCGTTTTGTGATGATCCAGATTGCTTGGTTTTCACAAAAAATTCTAACACTCATATGCATTATACAGATTTTAACAACACATTAACTAACTTTACTTTTGGAGTTAAATTGTGGGATCCTGATTCTTATCTAAAGGGTAGTGCTAGATTAGTTTTATCAAACCTAGCCCTGCCTTTGACAGGAAAAGAACTGGATGACGCTGGTGTTGGAATCGAAATTGTGATTGGGAATAATTTTAGTGCGCTTCGGTATGGCAATAAAGATAAACCGGATTATGAACCTACTAATGGCGTTTTGAAATCTACAGAGTTCACAAAGTTTTCTTTAAGTTGGCATGCTGGATTTATATCTTTTAACTTAGAGGGTCAAGTAAAGCCTATATTTTTAGCGGAATATAAAACGAAGAAGAATTTGCTTGGGCATAAGAAAGACATGTTCAATTACTATTCTGCTCTGGGTACAAATATTTTATGGTATTTTCCTTTTTGTTTGGACGATTTTGAGTGTGACGTCCACACTACCACTGGAAATGAATTTCAACAGTTTTGGCCTCTACGTGAAACTGCTACAGGACATGATTTATATGCTCATGTAAGATCTTACAGGTCAGCTGCAATTTTAATTGTTCCAAGTCCTACCGTAGATTACCCGTATGTCAAAATCGTTCTTCTGGGAACGAATAACTACACACGTGTAACTGCGAAAGAATATCGCAATGGACCAGAATTGGTCCTGAAAGAATTGCAATTAAGTGGTCTTTTAGATTATTGGGAATGGCGGGAATTTTCTATAACATTCTTTGCTAACACCATGAACATTTACATGAAGAAACCAGTTGGTATGCAGACGCTAACAGAATTGTCAAGTGAAATTTTTAGAAACATGCGATGGTTTAGTGTGTGTTCAGAAAATACAGTAACCCATTGGAGCTTTTTTTGCATTCCGCCTGATTTTTCGAATCCACCACCTGCTTTATTGCCCGAATGTGCTTTAAATAAAAAGGAACCCAATTACAAAGGAACACAAGATATCACCAGTGAAGGCCTACCATGTTTACCATGGTCAGGAAAAGATTTACTTGGGCAAGATTTAGATAGCGCGTTTACTAATGAATCCATATTAGAAGCTTGGAATTATTGTAGAGATCCAACTGGAGATAATGAAGGTGGGCTGATAGATTTTAGGTTATTAGTCTTTTTCACTTATAATTAGAGTGAATAAATTGTTTTGCTATATTTTTAGTCTGGTATGCGTTTTTAGTTTTATTTCTTGTTTCGTATTGGTGACTTACGGTCCATTCCATATGTAGATTTAAATTGTCAATAATTCTGTGCTTTTAATTCAGCCATAATTTTAAAGCATATTTTTCTTAAGTAACACAAGTGGTTTTTACATTTTAAAAAGAATTTATATACATAAAGTATTATGCTTTATGTTTCAGAAAGTTTTATTAAAAGTCGACATGTGTTTCGGCTTGTTTAGGCCCTTTTCAAGAGTGAAAACAATACTAATTTTGAAATTACTGTTACTAATTTATAATAGTTATAATTTATGCAAAATATATTGTGATGATGTAACCTAAACGTTTACAATATTATTTGGGAAATTAGTGAAGCTACTCTGGGAGTCCATATGCAGATAACCGCATAAAGTTACTTTTTTGAACGTTTCCAGACTTATAAAATTATAGAAAAATATATATTGTTTAACCTGTACAACTGTAAAAATTAGAAAGCGAAACAATTCTTAAATTTTCTGCTTACCTCTGCTTTGCTTTGCTAATCACCAGTGGTTTTAGTTTATACAAGCCCGTCAAATTTGCACATCCCAGAAGCGTCAATTGTTGTTTTGCAGTCTTCATATCATGAGCAGTTTTCTCTGTGAGGGAAACGTATGTTTTATCTGGCAAAAGTTGCCAATATAATCCGGTTTCATCAGCATTGAACAGCTGATTTTCATTCAACCTAAATTTGTCAATCAACTCGATCAATTTTTTTTTTTGAATAGATTGATAAGTTCTGGTTGAGATGTCAGTTTTTCACCATAATTTTTTTTAAATCGTGTCCTGTATCGGGTTTTAAAACATTGCAACCATCCACTGCTTGCATTATATTTTACAGAGTTGTAGGTAGAATTTTAAATTTGCAAATAAATTTAGTGCTTTTTAAAAGCTTTTATTTAAACTTGCAATGTATGTTTTGTCAGTTGGTTTAGGGCAAATCTTGCAATCAAAATTTCAATTAGTTCTAATTAAGCTAGGGCTTTGAAATTTTGCACGTGTATTCCGGTGATAATACACTTTAACATTTTCAAATAAGAAAAAACAAGATGGCGGATAACTTTATCATTTATGATCCGATTCGACTCAAAATCGATATCTGGGGTTTTCGTGATAGCCAATTATGAACTCTTGGTCAAAATTTAGAAATTCAAAATGTGGTCATGAAACCGAATGGTTCACGTAATCAAGCTTGTACTGTAGATATTTTCATTGATTTATGTACTTTATACATTAAGGTAATCCTGTAACTAAGCCCATTTTCACCACCAACAGGTACCTATTGTTATGCCATATCTCTACAACCAGAGAAACGTATTGAGAAAAAATATTGTTACTTGAGGAAATGTAAATCTGAACAATGCAGTATGGCAGGAACTGGAAATGACTACATTGGAGTTTTAAGTGTTACTAGATCAAACAGAACTTGCGATAGGTGGGATTTTACCCAAGACAATGTACATGCCTTACACATGGAAAGATGGAATGATTCTTTATTCGCTGACATGTCCATTGCTGCAGCAAACAATTTTTGCCGAAATCCATCGAGAGATGTTTCAGGTTAATATATACTAAGTACATAATATAATTCCAAAAAATAAAGAGCAATATGGATTTGATTTTAAAAAAATTGTTTATTTGGACATATACAATATGTATAGATTTAATCAGTCAGTATAACTGATTAAATCTGGCATTGAGCTATAAATGAACAAATATATCCAAAGAGTATTCAGGTCATCATTTTACATAAGAAAAAGTGAAGACCATGCCAATGACTTCCACAGACTCCAAAACACTTGAACATTACACTGAAATACTACACTTGGTACACATTTCGCCTACCATTTTGACATAATCTATCATTAAATTGCTTTGGTTTTAACATACCCAGTTTTAAGACAAAACACGGGATATTCGAGTTTAGCGTTCAAGTTTTTAGTGTTTATGAAAGCTGTTTCATAGGCATTGCACACATTCCAGGACTAAATGGAGATCATTTTTATTTAATATACTGATTCGCTACCGACCTTGTGTTGCAGGCTTGAGAATGCTAAAAAATGCTGCAATGTTTGCGTTAATACATCATTCAATTAGCCATTTCTGTCTTTCTACAAATACGAATACAAAGAATTAAGTGAACACCATGATAAAAATTTACATTTCCAAAGAGTAACAATGTTATCCTAAAGAAACTTTTCAGGTAGTTGGTGTTATACAACAGATCCAGAGATTATTGAGGATGCATGCAACGTAAGGGATTGTGATAAACCTGAAGAATGCATCATTATCATAGGAACGTTTCCAATGAGTTAATGGTTTTAATTCATTTTAAATATATTTACTATATAATAATTCTACTTCAGATAGAAAGGTTTATATACTGCCACAATGGAAAGAGAGTGGCCTACATGGAGGGTTAAGATTTGCTCTTAAGGAGTGGAATCCAGATCTGCTGGATGGTTTAGATATTTTAATAACAGCAAAATTTGGATCTGATGTAATTAGATTACAAATCGGCGCAAATTTCAATGAAAAAATTGTTCTATTTTACAATAATGAAATTATTGAGGAAAAAACTTTTCCACACATCATATCAGCAGGTACTATTAACGTTAATAAATAAATCTTAATAATAAAGTTAAGGAATCTGTACTAAACTGTCATGCCAATAATTACAATTTTCTCTGTTCACATATTGAGCCAAATTAAAATAGGTTATTACTAAATCGACTAGAAGTCGTCTTTTGTGCAGCTTCATCATACTTGGCGAGTACCATACTAATATAATAAAATAATATATATATATATATATATATATATATATATATATATATATTGATATGATCGATATAGTCAGACCCATGAGATTCTTCAGGCCACCTCAGACCCACTAGAAATACTGATGATATTAACAAAAATTTATGTGTTATATATTTATTTTAACCTGACAAAACAACTAGAATCGAGAGGGGTAAAAGAAATTCGAATAAAAAATTTTCACGTCATTTAACCGACGTTTGCAAGCCATTTCATTATTATTACGTACTCAAGCCAACATATACAATTTCCGCCATTCTACCAACTACTACAGACCCGCCAATGTTGCCATAGTTCTTGCACGATATTACGATTAGTTTGCAAGTGGAATAGTAAACTTCCACATTATGAACGCTAACGCTAAATCGACAGAAAAATTAAAAAAAATTGTTATATTTGTCAACTTGTCTTGTGACATTAAACAACAAGTTTGAGGTAATAAAAAATTGCTTGTGTGTTTCTGCAATTCGCAATTTTTAAAATGTGGCATGTTTTGAGCTCTACTTTTTTATCCTTATTTTTATAAAGTAAGTTTTAAGTTTGAACTATAAATGTTTAGGTCAATTTAGAAGCAAAAAGAGCATTATTGGAGTATAATATTGAGCACATCTGAAATTTGGTTTATAATACATAACATTAAATAAGCCTAAAATTGATTTATAAAATTTATATTCTTAAAAGAGGCGTAGAAGCGCATATTAGGTATTTATTTATATAGTTAACTTTGTTATGTATTTTTCCGATAGACGCCTACTTTTTGCAATATACATATGTTATCAAAGAATACCTCATGCATAATAACAAAGCTAGTCATAAAACTATTTTATGTCTCCTCAATTTTCATTTTACTTTCGATAGTATTTGACGTGAAACTCTCAAATGCCAATTACTCGAAAACTAAAAATAGATATTTTGATTCCGTAAAAGGCATATATTTTCTGGTATCAATAAAGCTGTCACACCTATAGTATTATATCCGACACCAGATAAAATTTCATAATTTGCTATACCAAAAATGAATACTTACTTATATTTTTTTATTCCCTGTAATATGCTTTCACACCAAGAAATCTGCAAAAGTACTGACACTAAACATCCCTTTCTATTTAGGACCTTTTATTTGTTATTTTTTCTTGTTGGTAACCACTTTATAAATGTTTTCCAGGAAATATGCCATAAATTTTTTTCTTGGCAATCTACATTCCAAATATTATTTTCTTCCGTCGTTCTTTCATTATTTTTTAAATATGACTTCTCTCTTCATTTTTCATTAAAAATATACCAGATTTCTTCTTTGACAATTATGTAATATTTTACCGTCTTAGGGAATTGAAAACTTTATTGCCCTAAGGGCGAGGAGTTCTGTTTACAAAATTAAATGAAACGAAATCTAATTTTTAACTGTACATTTTAATGTTAACTTTTGCAATTCATTATGTACCATCGCTCATGTACTTTTCCTTGTCTACTTTACGTGAAAATACTTATAGTATTATCACATTTTTAGATTTGACGGTTCTTATTCACTATGATTCATGGTTACATTATTTGAATAGTAAAAACCTCTTTACGTCTTTAATCCATAAATGATTATTAAGGTAGGTATAGGTAGATATATTTCCTGTGTCAACCATATGCATTTTCAAACCCTGACAACAGAATTAGCTTTTAATTGTCTGGCCATGACAAAAATTTCTTCATTCTAAAAGGTCTCTTTCAGACAAACCCAAAAATTCCGATATTTTCGTGCGAAATTTCGGTAAATTAGATTTAAAAGCCTTCGAGGCGGGAAATCTCTAACCTTATTTATGAATCTGGACTTACCTACTTCTGCGGATATTTTACAACACGCAATAAATCTGAATATCTATCAAAATAACATTAACAAGTATAACGTCAAAACCCCTTTTTGTACCCGTTCGTGGATATATTAAAAAAAAACTGCACCAAAAAAATATGAATGCCTCGCATTCATTAAAGATAATCCCGATTTTAATGAAAATGACTGGGTCCGGATTAAAACATTAGTATTCAATACGTACCGTAATAAGTAAATAATGTATTTAATGGCAAGACTCACAGGCCTGCAAAAAAGTACTTTTTTTAAATTGTCTTAATTTTAGTTTTTGTGTGTTTTTCAGAGCTACTAAATTTTTCGATGGGTATCTGGGAACCTCTTTCAGCTTGTATAGCCCGTAGTCCTGTTTAAGGACACAACCCTACATTTAGTCCCGGCCCTGGCGGTGGGGGAGCTTTCGTATAACGCCCATTATCAGTATTTTCAGTCTCTAAGAGCTATTTAAAATTTATAAAAAATTATTGATCAGCCAATGGAGAATTTCGGGCAGACATTTGAAGGAAAATCCAAAGGGCAGGTGTATCGGCTGGCCATTAAACTAAGTGCAAATAAAATGTGTCTGAGACCCGCTTAAAGTTGGTTTCGTTATCTTTACTTGGAACAAAAACATCAAGAAATCATGTTTGAAGGTTTTTTTTAGGGGGGCGAAATTAGTAATCGGCGTTTAACGCAAAAAGTCCCTTTTTAAATTTTCTTTTCAAACCGCTAAAAAATTGTTTTCCCTTCCTTCAAGTAAATTTACATTATAATATAGGCATTAAGTAGTTCGAAAGTATCGCTTGAATAAATTTTGGTAATACTTACGCTCTGCTAAGTAAGCTTAAATGTTAAGAAATACGGCAAATATACTTCTTAACAACTTTCATTATGTCATTCACAAATTGATATAATTACATTTTATCGTCTTTTTCAATGGCTTAAAATAATTTATTGGTTATTAATTTATTATCGGGTATGTCAAATAATCAGAAACATGAGATATTTTCCACTATTTATTGCCCATATTATACTGCAAATCTATTGAGACATTTTGATGTTGCAAAATCAATTCTTTCAGTGGTTTGGAAAAAAATTGAAGAAAAGTCATTTCTTGCGACAAATGCCCGGGGTCGTTTATAAATAATTTCGGTCCCATAAGAAATCCTTCAGACATGATTTCTTGATCATTTTGATTCAAATTAAGAAAACGAACCAAATTTTAAGCGGTTCTCAAACACACTTTGTTGCACTTAGTTTAATGGTACCCCATTGCATCCGACCACACGGATTTTCCTTCAATCGCAACTCTCCTTTGGCTGGCGAGTCATTTTTTATAAAATTTAAATGGTACACTAAGAAACATGAGTTATGTAAAATAGTCATCATACGAAACTCCCACCTCCGGGACTCGGGCCCAGCGTAGGATTGTTTCCTTAAACAGGACTTCACACCATGTAAATTTAGGGAGATTCTCAGACACTCATTGAAAAATTAAATAGCTCTTGGTTATACAGTTTTTCTTGACAATGTAAACCATTTTTTTCTATTTACCATTTTGTTTAATTCAAATATGAGTTTTAGTTTTAAATAAAAACATTTCATACTAATTTATGTATTAATCTTGTTTTATTTCAACTTTTAGAAGCTATGAATATTTCTAAAGAAAAAATTTTAAATTTTAGTTACAAATTGAAAAGAATAATTTTGTTAGAACATGTTATACATAATATTATGTTATACATAACGTGCCACTCCTTAGATGAAACTCAGGTGTGCACCAAATATTTTTAAAATTATAATATATTAGCAATAAGGGGCAAACCCGCCGCTAAAACATCGCTAATGTAAATTCGGCGCGGATGCCAATTTTCAGGTTTGTATTCGTCGCTAATATGACTGGAATTATATACTATATACAGCTCCAAAGTCAGCGCCCTCATGCGGTCGGGACCGGAACAAAATCGGTATAAAAATGACGAAATTTCCGCGAATTTATGCCCGGCCAATATTTCGTCCCCTGCATTCCCTAACCCCCCTCGTCACTTTAACATAGCAAAACGATTTCAAGCCCGAAGCCGGGTCTGTCTTGGTCGGATTTGGTCTGTCTTCGTAAGGAGTATGTGACGATTCGGGCATGTATAAACGCAAAAATAAATGTATATATATATATATATATATATATATATATATATATATATATATATATATAATTGTATAAAATTAATTGAAGAAGAAATGTTATAATACCTTCACTATACCAGGTAAATGGACAGAGCTATGGTTGCAAATACGTCAGGGTGAAGTAATGCTAGGTTTTGAAGGCGTGCCCACATCTCTATTTGAATGGAGGAGTAGTAGCCCCGAGAAAGAATTTGAGCCTATGTTCATAAGCTACGGATCAATTCTAGGGAATCCACTGGGGTTATTTTTTAAATGTGATGAATGTCATACTGAAAATACTACAGTAAACAACTTTAAAAGGTACCAGCCCATGGGTTTATGGTTGAAAGATGAAAGAAGAATTTATAATAACTTAACATTAAGAATAAGAGGTACAGGAGCTGCACTTCTGTCATTTATGTGGGTACCTGGAAATGGTCAATCATATTTGGTAAAAATGGATGATAATAAAGGTATCCTGTGTGTATTACTAGATTGAAGCCATTATTCTTTTCCTTAACTTCACCCTTGTGATTAACTAAATTAATTAAAATACAATATAGCATAACTAATTAAGTTTTATCCAATGGCTAGTTTGGGTGTTCTTCTACTTACTTAAAAATGTAGTTAAAATATTTAAACTGAAAACTAATTTCTCTTTTATGTGTATACGACATTTTTACCGCGAAAATACAAATACAGCACAGAGTCCGACGGACGCGCTTTCAGAAACTGCTCCGTCAACTTACAGGCTCTTATCCATATCGGTGTCGCCACACCTGCAGTTGCGAGTTGCACGTTCAGACCTGCAAGAACCGTATAACAACCGTGAAAAATAGACGGTTATGGTTAACCATATAATAGCAAAAACCGTGAACTAAACCGTTCCCCAACCGTAACCTTTGCAACACTAATTTTAACAAAGAACGCGCGCGGTTTCGTTGTCGCAAAACTGTCAAAATTTCAAAAAAATCTGTCTCGGCTCCAATGGGTCGTACGAAGTTAAGAAAAAAAACGAAATTGTGCGGACTTTTATTACCTACAATTTCATGTCTACAGATTTTACAGTAAAATTGATACTCTCCGAGTTTTTTTGTGAAAGCAAATGTTTTTATTCTGGAATATATCAGTATAATTCACAATAAGAGAAGAGTTTAAGGATAAAAAATAAAGGTATAATAGTATCGGACTCAAATACTATAATTCGTGATTTTGTTTATTGTGTTAATAGAAAAATGTTATAAAATAATTAAGAGCACTGTCCATCTCCTTGAACGTAAAGTTTTTCAGTACTAAGGAATTTCTTTTTTAGTGAAAATTATGGAAATATTTTTTTAAGGTACCATTGTTTTTTCAAAAGTTGATAATAATGGATCCTTTCAATTAATGTCATCTAAGGTAAATAAAATAATGACCCCCAATTCTTGGACAAGATATGATATATTATTTACCGAATCAACATTTGACGTTCGAAGAGAAAACCAAACAGTGCTTAACTACAAAAGTAAAACACCTATAATTATTTATTGGTTTGTTGTTGCTGTGGAAAATGGTTGGGTTACGTGGAGCGCAAATTGTGATCCATTAGATTTAGATGGTCCTCCAAGAGATGGGGGATGGTCGGGTTGGTCTCCGTGGACTTGCACTGTCTCCTGTGGAGGAGGAGAGGGCTTTCGTACGAGAATATGCTCAAATCCGAGGCCTAATGTATTTGGTAAACTTTGCCAAGGCTCTCCAACAGCAACAGGAAAATGTAATGACTTCACTTGTGGAGATGTGAGTCCAGAAACCCTCGAGACCATTCGTGAGAATTTGCAAAAGGAAAGTTTTAGTTACGTCGTTCATGAAGGTACTTACTACTAATATGATTCTATATTCTTGCCTAAAATTGCAGTTTGATATTTTAAAATATTTAGGAGTAGTTACTGATGGATGTAGAAGGGGATTTTCTTGAGATCTTTTTGGAGAGTGCCTAATTAAATGTTTGCCTAAATTACAAAGTATATTTATATGTCAAGTGATCTGAAATATGACATAGTAGTGCCTTGTCTCTATCTGTTTGTAAAAGCATTTGAGTAAGGTAGAATTTACTTATACTTATTGACAAAAATATCTATTGAAGAATTAATGTTTTCCATTTTGGCGTAGTAATTGTACATAGTAATATTAAATAATTACAGTAAATACGGCTTTCAGAAAAAAAAATTTTTTCTCAACCAACCTTAAAAAATTCTTTGACAATATTAATAAAATATCCGGCTCAGGGGAAAAAGATATATTGTGAGGTGGGAGAAACAAGGACACTTGAGGCCCAATATGCAGTGAACACACGTGACATCGCAACTCTTACCTCCAGTATGCTTGCATACAGATGTCTGAAAGCCGAATATTTTGATAGATAGATAGATAGTTTCTTGGTGCTAAGAAAATATAAAAATTTTTACGCAAGTCCACAGAATTGGTGCTAGTATCAATTACAGAGTAATTAAGTTAAAGATGCTTACATACTACTTAGACAAAATATACAGGTAATTAAATATTGTGCACAATCACATACAATATCGTTAAAAATAAACATAAAAGTTTTTACTATGGAGTATTTATGATTATTGTTTGCTTTATAAAATCGTCAACATTATAAAAGGGATTTTTTAATAAGTAGTCTTACTACCGTTTTATATTTATTAAAATCTAAAATTCTTACCTCCGCAGGTAGTTTGTTAAAGAAAGTTGGAACATAATATAGAGTAGAGTTTTCTGATTTTTTAATCTTAAATATTCTATATTCAAATTTTCTTTACTTCTGATATTATGATCATGGATGTCTTCACGTTTCCCATACCTATCCCAATTTTTTCTTGCAGAAAGCAAACACTCAAAAATATACTGAGAGGGGATCTTTAATATACCCATATCTATAAATGATTGCTAACATCTGCTCTGTAGTCAAGGCCCACCAACACTCTAATAGCCTTTCTTTGTAAAGCGAATATTCGATTCGCATGTGGAGGGTGCCCCCAGATTAATAGACAGTAAGTACACAAAGACTGTATTAAAGCATGATATGCTATCATACAGACTTTTTGTTCAATGCTGTGTTTTAAGTTTTTCAACAGATATATATTTTTAGATATTTTTTTGGGATACTGTCAACATGCGCATCAAATTTCAACTGATTATCAAAAGTGACGCCCAGAAATCTAACCGATTGTGGATTTTGCATTTGATTGTTACGTAATGAGAAGAACATTTTTTAGTTTGATTCTTATTCTTATTTATTATTGTCGTATCATCTGCAAATAATATTAGCTCAGAGTCACTGGTAGCTACAGAGATATCGTTGATGTAAATTAAAAAGAGTAAGGGACCCAGCAATGAACCTTGTGGAAACCCACAAGTTATTTCTTTGCTTTCAGAGTACTCACCTCCATAAAAGGTTTTTTGATACCCGTTTGTTAGGTAGCGTTTTAACAACACTAGGCTCATCTCTCTATCACCATATAATTTTAGTTTCTGTATCAAAATTGTATTTTCTACACAATCAAAAGCTTTGGTTAGTTCGCTGAAAGTAGTTCCAATAACTTCGCCTTTTTCAAAACCATCAATTATGTTTTCATTTAGGTTGGTTGATCTTCCTGACCTAAAGCCATATTGATTTTCTATATTTTGTTAGATTCAAATAATTCATACAATTGCTTTCTTAGTAGATATTCTATGACCCTTTGAGATAACTGGTATTAGGGAGATGGGCCTATAATTGTTAAGTTCATCTTTTTGAAAATGGGAATAACCTTAGTTAATTTCAACCAGTCAGGATATATGCCCTTCTTTATACATTGATTGATGAGTTTTGTCAGAGGTATAATTAACATTTCTTTTACTTTTTTTATCAGTATGATGTTCAGATCATATATATCCCTACTGCTTTTGTTTTTTAAGTTATTTATGGCATCTCTAACTTCTATAAAGGAGACTTCTCTGGAAGAAAAGTTCTCAATTCATCTTATTTACCCTCAATAAATAGTCCTCCGCCGACACATTTGCTATGTTATTTATTTTTCTTATATTTGCGATGTTTACGAAATAGTTATTAAAATGTTCTGCCTTTAGGTTATTATTATCATCAGTACGATTTGATGTTTTTCTATTCGAATTTATCACATTCCATGCGGCTTTTGCAGTGTTGTCAGATCTTACCACATATGCAGAGTTTGCTCTTATTTTGGCCTTTGCGATTTACCCTCTGTATTTTTTCCTAAAGCATTTAATTGTATTAGTAAGCTCATTTGATCTGAAGGTAGTGTTTAATTCCACTAGGAAATTTAAGCGTTCCCAAATTAATTGTTCTTTTGAAAACCAGTTTATTTTAGTATTATGTTTGTATTTTCTTTTTACTAATGGAAATGCATCGTTTGTCGATTCTATCAATTTTTCCATAAATATATTAACATTTACGTTTACATTATTGCTTTCTTTAATGAAATCCCAACTTTTCTAACCTAACTGAGCAATTTTGACCAGCTCTAGTAAAAGGATGGATTATTTTTTGTGCAAAATCTCATATTAGGTTGTCCCTGAAAAATACATAGACATTAACAACACAATGGTCGGACACATACGGATTAAAGACAAATGTTTTAAATTCTAAACTATCACAGAAATTTATAAAAATATTGTCTGCAGTACTGATTCCATGTATTTTCAAATATTTGTTGAGAAAAACCATAGGTGTGGACTAAATCTAAAAATGTATCTTAAAATCACCATTTATAATGATGTATTTTTTACTGGAATTTATATTTTCAAGTAGAGCAGCTATGGTATCCATGAACACATTGAAATCCCCTGGTGGTGGTCTATACAGGATGTAACGCAACTTATCTGAAAACTTTTAACCATACACCTTTAAATAAGAAGTCGGTTTCTTGAAAAAAAAAGTAATAAAAGTCCCAACACAGAAAAAGATACAAATTATTAAAGTTACAAATTAATGAAAATTTGTCGATGTCTTGGTCACTGATGAAGCTATTATTACGCGTAATGGTATAACCAATCTACATAATATGCACGTTTGGACTATTGAGAATCCTCATCCAGTAGTTCGGAATCACTTTGAACATCGATGAACGCCTAATTGGTCCGTTCATATTGCCAAATCAGATGGATGGTCAGCAATATCTGCAGTTTCTCTGTAATGATCTTCCTGGTCTCCTTGAAGATGGTCCGAAGTCGAATGTGGTTTTTACATGATGGTGCGCCCCCAAATTATCGTTTAGTAGTCCGAGATTACTTGACCCAATTAAATGGAATACGTTGGATCGGACGGTGTGGACCTGTAGCTTGGCCTCCGCGGTCCCCGGATCTAAATCTTTCACCTTTTGTGGGGATATTTAAAAAATGAAGTCTACCAAACCGAAGTTGACAATAACGATGTATTACGTGAACTTATCTGACAGCTGTCCATAATCTGCGTCTTCGGGAACAGCAGAAAGGGAGAACACTTCAGCTAGTGTGACAAAATTGGATTAGACGGGTTCAGGCATGCTTGAATGTCAATGGACAGAACTTTAAACAGTTTTCATAGAAATAATATGTTATTTTAACATTTCCATTAATTTGTAATTTTAACAATTTCTATCTTTTTCTGTGTTGGACTTTTATTAAAAAAAAATTTAAGAAATCGACTTCTTATTTAAAGGTGCATGTATGGTTAAAATTTTTCGGGTAAGTTGCGTTACACCCTGTATATAGTAATTATCATTCAATTTAATTTGTTTATTTTCACTGCTGACATTTTGCAGTGCATTTCTACAGATAATGATTCCAAATAGCCAAGTTGTTTCTACAAAAAATAATTGTCCCTCCATGTATATGATTTTTCCTAACAAAATTTGAGCCAATATAAAAACCATCTAATTTATACAAATCTATCTCATTTTCATTAAGAAAATGCTCACTGAAACATAGAACATCAAAATTGTCACTGCACTTTAACAATGATTCAATTTCTCTTGCTTTATTTCTTAACGAGTTTACATTTAAATGAAACACTTTTAAGATGTCTTTTATATGTTCAAGTGTCTTTGTGCTATGCTGTTTTACTTGGTTCAAGATAAAAAAGAAGATGGCTTTTTAGAATCATCCTGTATATTTGTGTCGGGGATTATATGGTTTTCCAGGAAATGACTACCTCGTTTAAAATTAAAACGTTCAAACATTATTTTCCTTGGCAAAAAGTTTGGATCATATATGGTTGTCTGCAGATGAGGTTGAACATCTATCATAAATGATTGGTTATCAGGCTTTATAGTCCTCGGGCCCAGGCCTAAAATTAAAAATGATTACCTCACTGCTGAAACTTTGTGAACGTATTATTCTCAGCCAGTTGGACAACTTTTTCCTGTACTAAAAATTTCGGTAGCGGGGCGTTTTTTCGTGGAAGCGCTTCAAACTTACGGATTTGGTGAAAAAAAATAATTAATACCTCAGCATAGTTTTTCATTTTAATCTCAAGTTTTTTTTATTTAAAAAGAGAAAACATTGTGTTGGAAAAATGTATTGGGTCGTTTCTTAAGAAACACGACTGGTGAAACACATTTCCACAGTTTACACATGCTGTTATCTTAATTTGTTTGTTTTGGCAGCATCTAAAAGTTTTAACTTCTAATTTATTACTATAATCACTAGGAGCATTTTCATTCTCCTCTTCACTTGACACCATTTTTAATACTATTTTAATACTATTTTCATTATTTACTGGTATAATTTCTGTATGTTATATTGTACATACAAGATGGCTAGGTCTCCTTTAAGATTCCTTCTGACAATAACAGTTTGTTCAAATTTTGGTATGTGACATTTTCGTTGATTATTGAACATAATTTCAATTGGCTACAAAAAAATTGCATCCACTTCAAGGGTGCTCTGTGCAAATGAAGATGTCTGACTGAATGATCTATGGCAGCTTCTGTTACGATCTACTTGGATATGCTACCAATGCCATTGTGTTTGACTAGTTCGTCAATTTGTCAATCTTAGACTGAATTTAGTATAAACTCCTCCCATCGTCTTAATTACCATGAAGAGCAATATATTCTAAGGAGAATTGCATAATCTCCCTTTGGGACCTTCCATATATTTTGTTTTTATATTCTTCAATGAAACTGAGTGTGTTTGCTTTCTACAGATTTATGTCAGATGTATAGTTTTTTAATGAAATTGACTACATATTAATGTTTTCTCTGTATCAAAAATTTTAGTGGAAATATGTTAAAAGTACCTATAATAAGAATTTTAGAATCTCTCATGTTTAAATTATTATATTTTACTTCTCTTTCAGGTGCCTCTATATATTTGAAAAATAATCGAGAATTAATGAAAAGAATTGCAAAAGAGTCCCCAAATGCCTATCATGAATGGACTTTGAATGGAGTTTTTATAAAAACAGAACCAAAACGTATCGTGCTTCAAGGTGATAATATATTAATAGCAACTGCAAATGTAGGCGATTCAGGAATATATGTATGTATGCTGTTTAGAATAAACAAGAAAAGGGTAGTTCTACGAGTGATATCTCTTGCTGTAATATCAAAAATTTACGATGTTGAAACGAGAGCAACTCTTCCATTAACTTTAACTTGTAATGCAGTAATTCTAGGTTATATTTATACAGATCTGAGTATGAAATGGTATTTGAATAATAACACTTATATAGATCATGGCACCACGACATTGGCTGCAGTGAATTCGCAATATTTTGATTCTTTAAATATGTCCCACACAGGAGATTGGAAGTGTGTTGTAGAACAAAAAGATTTGAAGTTGTCTTGGACTACCAATTATATTAAGATGAATGTTAAGAAAGCCCCAAACATTTACACCCATTTAATGGAAGACACTTTAACGGCGCCTTTGTTTGCTTGGTTAAAAACTGATAAAAACGTTTTTATTGCCCTAGTAACTATTGTAGTGTCTGTTATTTTATTAGTAATAATATTTCTTATTGTTTATTTCAAGTTTTGTACTTTAAAAAACCCTAGATATAAGAGGAATAGAAGAAATTAATATGTAATATTGTACCTCAATAAATTAACTTCATTAACTTTGCTGCTTTTTATTTTTCCTATTTTAGTCCTATACCTAAAAAGACAATCCGTGATGGTTTTCAGACAAAACAATTTTTAGGAATTAATTTTCTTATATAATTTATTAGATTTTTTCTGTTACAGGTCAGAAAAAAGAGGGTTCTCGAGGCATAACTGTTGTGTTTAGAAGTATGTGGAAAATTACTAAAGGAAAGAAAATTGAAGTTGCCATGAAGATGTTGAATCAGGAGTCCTCCGATCGCTATTTAAAAGTTAGTAGACACTGAACCTAGAATAAAGATGTTCTCCATTTCGTTGTTTAGATTTTTTTAATGTGATATACTAGGTTCGACACTAACAGCAAAAAATGCAAAAGTGGTAGGTTAATACTGGTAGGATAGGTAGGAATTTACTGGATTATGACATTTTTGACGAGCAAAAAGAAAATAAATTCTACTAGCTACTCGCTTCAATAAATCGTCTTCTATTGAGGATAAAAACCATAAATGTTAAATAAGGATACTTTCAGTGTATTTCATAATTCAGTAACTTCTAAATGTATAAAAATGGACCTACAAATTTTGTGTTTTTTAATCAGCATTGAAATTGAATCTAGTCACATTACCGAAATTTAACCAATAACACCTTGTATAAGATTTTTTTTTTCTAATTATAAGCTATGTGCGCAGATAATAGTAGTTTTATCTCATATCTAATTGTATTACGGTTTACTATAATTTTTTTATTATATCTGCACTTTTACAGTATTTATTTACTTTTTCCTGAAAATTTTCTTGTGCAATTATTGTAATACGATTTTTTTACACATCATATTTAGATGCAAAGAAAAAGTGCTTCTATACTCAAATCGTTATATGAGGCGAGTAATAGGTTGCACGTGATCAGCGCATACAACAAACTCTATTGACTTTTGAATTTGGAGTGGGGTATAATTTAAAGTAAGATTTACAAGTGCAAAATTCCTCTGTTACATGCTCTGCATGACAGATAAGTTTCATAGGCTAGAGACAATTACAACAGCTTTTTGAATGTTTTAAAATCATGAGGCATAAGTTTAATAAATATAAAATAATTTTAGAAATTGCCTTCAGCATAAGGTGTTAGTTCTTATCTAAATCATGTTAAAATAAACAAAACGAGGTTATTGGAATAACCAAAACAATGCTCAGGCGTGAGAAGCTGAAACGAGGAAATCTCCCTACATAACCAGTTTGTTAAAAGAGGTAAAAAAGTATCATTCCCTCCCTGCCACTATCTGCCGCTAATCATATAAAAGCGCAAGCTGGACTCATTATGGGGTCGTCTTTGAACTACATGCCTATCAATGAGTGTCTGTTCTCTGGGCTTATGACCAAATTACTTGCTGCACAAAATATTTCCACATAATGAATCTTTGTACTAATTGGGAGTAATCTACCTAGATCGGATAATAGAGGCGACACTCCAGCATATTATTATCACCGAAATTGTCATCCGAATCATCTACAACACACATATTTACTTAAACTTCATTCCAATATTCAAGGCGACACTGTTGGCCACTTCAACAATAAAATGGCAACTTATGTAAGCATAGACGAGGGTGTGATAGAGTCCTGGAGAACGAGAGGTTTATATTCCCTCAAGTAAATTTGTTTGCGTTGCCTTATTATTTAAAAAATTTAATTTACATTCTGATTTCTGAATGGGAAATTTGCGCGTTTATAATGCTAAAAAAACATTAGATTTTTATGAAATATTACCTTTGGTTTTTAACAAGAAAATAGGATAAATTATATTACAATTTGTTCAGTGATTAGGTAAAAGTTCACCTGCTGAATATTTTATTAGGGAGATTTACATTTGCCGAATAACAAGTTTATATTCTTGAGTGGTATATTTTCAGAGTTCATGCAATGACAAGCGACTTTATATTTATGCTTCAATTGATGTACTACCAGTGGCTAACCATGTGTCTGCATTGACACGTAAGATTTCACAAGAATGTTTTGTCATTCAAATTATTATGTGTGGTTTCTCACCAGCGGTTTCCTGGTTTTCTATGATTGTTTAATAATGATCCGTCACTATAATTATTCTACGAACTACAAACTGTACAGGCCAGCGGTCAGTGCTCGGACCCATTGGTCCTGTATACCTTGCACATATTAGAGGGGGTTACTTTTCAACGAAGCTCTGAACCGGGATGCATATCTGTTTGAATTACATCGAATAACAGTGTTTATGTTGTTAAAGAGTCATGCACAATTTGGTAGTTGCTGTTTGTGTAATCAATTGAAGGATATTTCCTCAACATTCTATGGTATTTTACATGAGTATTTAATTCTCGTTTACCACTAAATTCTATAATGCACGAACATGATATGATTACTGTCCTCTGTTTTGCAATCAATTTTATTTTCATCATAGCAATTGCTATCACACTAAGAGATAATTAACATTTATCCGGCCTTTTGCCGCTTCTCTAGATACAACCAAAATGACACGGAAATTCTATTGCATAACATGGTTCTTGTTATTTGCATGACCAACTCTGAAACATCTACAGTATGTCATTATTAGAGTGGCGTAAACTTTCCTATATAATGTTTAGTCAATAATTGTCTTCAATATTTGAATTGTTTTTAACTTCATGTTCGGCTATTTGCTGCATCAGTTATTATAAAATAAAGTTGTTTCTATGACTATTGTCCCAGCGATCACTGTCTTTTTTCAACTTTACCTTTCTAGTACTGTCATGAGCAGAAAAAAAATAAGAACTTTTTTTTTCTAATGCAAATCTGTCTATTTGAATATGTAATGAGTAGCTGAAATAAAACAGATATCACTTTTGATTTATTTTTATTTTAATGCTGTAGTTATTGCTATAGTAAATGATACATGATGATAAATGATGAAACATAAAAATATGCAATTTTTTAGGATTTTCTAACTCTGGCAGGACAATGGGCTTTTTTACAATCCAGTGCTGTAGTTAGACTCTATGGGATAGCTTTTACCAGTAACATCTCTTTAGTTTTAGAATACTTTCGATTAGGTCCATTAGACCAATATTTACAGAAGAATCGAGGCATTGTAAAAACTGTCGATCTAGTAGAGGCTGCCAGCAATTTGGCATCAGCCTTGTGGCATTTGGTAAGTATAAAATTTAAACCCTATCGATATTGAAAATCGTATCATAACAATTGTAGTACTTTTTTGTATGTGCCTGTGTTATTGATAAAATTTAATAATATTTTTTACCTTACAGACAGAAAATGATATTGTTCATGGCAACATAAGGTGTCGAAAATTAATGGTAAATGCACACGATGACAATTCTTTTAATGTTAAATTAACGGATCCTGGTATACATACATCATATGCTTCTTCAGAGTATGTATGTCTTTACACTGTTATTATTTCTATTGACTTTTTTCATATTTTCAGAGTGCATTGGATACCAGTTGAGTGTTATTCAAATTTGAATTATGCAAAACGTTCTATTGAGGCGGACGTATGGGCATTTGCTACCACTTTATGGGAAATGTTTACGTTCGGAGAAGAAATTAAATCGACGGATCATGGACAAACTATGCGGGTAAGTAGTAATAATAAATAGACCTTATTGTTTAGAATCAAAAAACACGTAAGTAATTTTAAAATTGCTGAATGTGTCCAGCTGAAACTTAGACACACATTAATTCAAAGAATAGAAGATATTTTTTCTTATGACGAATTTTTCTATTTTGGTGAAATTTGTTCATTCATTTGATATCACAAGGATATATTTAATTGCATTTTAGTGGTACATCAGTGGTAAAAGACTACCACAACCTCAATACTGCCCAAATGAGATTTACAGCATCATGAAAGAATGTTGGGATATTGATCCACATAAAAGAAAAAAACCACAAGCCTTGAGTCGAGATATAAATCAAATTTTGTACCAGGGTAAGTCAGACTATCAATTTATTTGTCACTTTTGTGATAAATAAATGTATTATTTCACTATATACTGTATATTCCACATTAGCAACATAAAAAGACTATTTTTCTATATAATGTAATATAATATGGGTTAGAATCACAAGATCTAACAAATATCAAACATGAATCCAACGAGACTAGTTCTATTCTAACTTGATATTAAAAGAATTTTTTTTTCCAGTTTATGATTCTAGACAAAACCACCCTTATGCTAAAGTTATTAGTAAATCCAACGGTTTACACAACGCAGCTGGGGCTTCCACAATTAGTTTACAGTCCACCATTACAGGTAAAATTGAACGTAGTAGCGAATATTTCCGATGTTAACTCAATTTTTTTTTCAGAATCCACGATGGTCACTGATGCAGAAAATTTAATTGGCGCAAGTGAAGTTGGTAGTGACATATCTGGAATGTCTAGTTTTTCAGGAGTGGGGTCGCAAACTTGGCTAATGAACTCGCAAGACTTAGTCAGTTATGAAGATTCAGATTCTTACAACTGGTCCATCTTATTTCCACATATAAATATCTCTACTGCCACTACTTCTTTGGACAGTTTAAATTCCATGCAAAGTGTTTTTGAGCTGGACGGTAATTATAATGTGGTTTTACAAGGCAGGATTGGTCAGGTAAGTCGATATTACTGAAATTACATTACAAAGAGCAGCTGACAGATCATTCAGATCAATTTAGATATATTTATTTGATTAATTACATTGACGCTTTCATGATACGAGATGCAATAAATGATAATAACAAGCTATTGTTTACAAAATATACCCAGTTACAGGACAAAAATATGTTAATTGGCTTAATATATACTGTAACATCAGATGTTCCTCGGGGCTCCGCTCTTTGATACTGCCTATTAATGATATTGTAGATAATTTAAATGTATGTTCTTTGCGTCTTCAAAACGATTTGAAGAAGGTGAATTGTTGGCGCTCATTGCATAATTAGTATATGTTGAGAAATGTAATGGGATCAGTGGCGGCCCGTGGCTTTTAGCTGTGGGTGGGCAGGATGTGATAGAATTGAATAATAATTACAATTTTCCACAGAAATTTAGTGGGTGTACTTGTACTTATTACTCAATAAATTGAAATGGTTTCAAAATAAATGGTGATAGAGATGTACATACACAAAAATGCTGGTTTTTCATTCCTACATCATATGGTGATAAAGTGCTCCACATACCCATTTTGATTGACACACAACCTAGGAGTCTTTGAAATGAAGTTTCTACTGTTCTACAATCCAAAATATGAATGAGAGAACAATTATATAACTAACTGCTTTTCGATTGATCACACCAGCAATTTTAGAAACAGTAGAGACTTCATTTCATAGACCTTCAAGGCCTTCTTTAAAATTACAATTGACATCTGAACATATTCTATTCAATATTCATATTGTTTATCACAAGTGTTGCTTGCGGGGTGGCTTGCCCACTCTGGGTTGTAAATCGCTTAAGCGCGCAAGACGTACGTCTCGTTTTGATGTATATTACAGGCGTAAGATCGAAGTGAAAGACCAATGCATGTCTTGCGCCAGGGCAGGCAAGCCTCTCTCTGAAATTGTGATTTCAATTATATTATATACTACGTCTACATGCGTAGACGTAGTATATAAAATCACAATGGCTTGGCGCATGACATTCCTAACTGGAATTCGACAGTATTATCCTCGGTATTAAGCGGATTCAAATGTGGACTTATATAAGGCGGATTAATATGTAGTAAAAATAGTATCATAAATAAAAATAACTTTTTGAATTTCAATGTTACAATGAATTAACTGCAAAATTTTATTTGATAATTTAACTACAACAATATATAAAAATATAAATATAACTTTACAACTACCCTGCCTTCCTTGACGAGCCGCCACTGAATGCTTTACTATAGAAAATGAAGTTCATATTGAAAATGGCAACATATTTTTCAATAGTTTGGATTTTGTAGTAAAAAATTCAGTTTTACTGACACGAACATAACACTGCTTTTTAAACCTTTGTTCGATCAATGATATGCGTCTCTAATTGAAATCCCAGCTATTCGACGTATTTGGCATAGATAACATAGATAATTTAGAGGTAGTGCAAAGATGCTTTTTCAATAATAAGTTAACAAAGATAATCACATCACAAAGATGCATTTGGTCAATTTTACAATAGGATAATACTGAGTGTGTTTAACCATATCAAAAATATTTTTTATTTTTCTTCCTGGGAATTTGATGCCATCTACATATTGTTTATTTTGTTTGTCCCTAACATTGATGTTATTATAAACACGCGTCAGCAAGGTCGAGGTATAGGAATTTGCAACAGTGCACATTTATAAACACAATGTAATGATTGTTGTTAGGAGTCAAGGTTCTGTTTTTATTTACTACCTAGATTTTAGGCATATAAAGATTATATATTTTTTAATAAACAGTTACAATACAATGTTGTTACTCACTTCAACTCAACTACATTTCTACCTAAGCTATAATTAGTGAAAACAATCCCACCCTTCTGGGGGGTTGTTAAATTAAATTAAAAAAATAGAATGAAATTCAAAAGAAAGAAAATAATGAATATTAGAAGTTTAATTAAATCGACTTGTTTGGTACAAAGTTAAAATAGGAATAATCTTACATTATACATTGTGTAAAGAAAAGCCAAATCATCAGTTTCGAGAGTCCGGTATTATAAACATACGTATTTAATAAATTTGCCACCATTGCAGTTTTGTCTAGCCCGGTCCCTCGTTACGTCTCAATCCATTTTCTCCAGCGGTCAAGGTCGCCAGCTAACAGATTCGGCTTTCCTGACTTGCTGATTGTCCTCAATCAGTCCTGCAACATATACAAAAATGCAATTAAAACTGAAGTAAACCACACTATTTCATCAAAAGTAGTGAGCCAAGCATCATTCCTGTTTCGATTTACTCATATTTCCCTTGTAGGGACATTAGAGAAAATATTCAGGTTTCGAACACTGCTCCCCTACTCATCTGTGTGCCTCGGGTACTTGAATCGGACCTATAGTCATTATGCTTCGGACCTATAGTCATTATGCTTTGGACCTATAGTCATTATGCTTCGGACATTTAGTCATTATGCATCGGACCTATAGTCATTATGCATCGGACCTATAGTCATTATGCTTCGGACCTATAGTCATTATGCATCGGACCTATAGTCATTATGCTTCGGACCTATAGCCATTATGCATCGGACCTATAGTCATTATGCTTCGGACCTATAGTCATTATGCATCGGATCTATAGTCATTATGCATCGGACCTATAGTCATTATGCTTCGGACCTATAGTCATTATGCATCGGACCTATAGTCATTATGCATTTTATGGCGCTTTACATGTGTCGAGTGTTTAATCACCATTCATGTTTCCGAGCGTCAAACGCCATACATCTATCGAATGTATAAACACCATTCATGCTTACGAGCGTCATCTCCAATAAAATCGGTACATACCGGGCGTCTTACATGTGTCGGGTATATAAATACCATACATGCTTGTAGATGCCATATGTACCCCGGGCGTCATACATGTGTCGGGTAAATACAACCATACATGCCTGCGGATGCCCTAAGTACCCCGGGCGTCATACATGTGTCGGATAAATAAATATCATACATGCTTGCGGATGCCACAAGTACTCAACTTATTTTTTTTTTCAAAATAACCCAGGGCTTGATGTGGTCGACTGCCACCGCCGTTTTATGCTTGCGCTTGCGCATCATATCCATCACGTCATATCGATCATTCAGAAATTTTTTATGGCCCCTTAAATTTGGGAGAGATTTTTTGCTTTTCCCTGTAGATACTAGTTACCCTAACCATAACCAAATCACCAACAGAATACGTTTTAGTTTTGGCTCTCTTCGAATCGAACCTTGCTTTTCTATTTACTTTGACCATTATCTAAACGAGCTTTAACTTCCTTACGTTTCGAGGACAAATCAATACGATTGATTTCGTCCTGTAGTTCATTCAATATAATGCCTTCTGATATGGTACGTGGTTTAGTACCGAACAACAATTCTGATGGTGTCATTCCTATTGCTTGATTTATAGTGCAATTTAAACCTCGTTGGATGGCCTTCACTTGACCATCCCATGTGTCATCATCCAATCCTCCACACATCGCAGTAAGGGAACTAAGGATTGTTCGATTATAATGCTCAACCTGGCCGTTAGCTCGTGGGGTTGCAACCGCATTCAATGTATGTTTGATTCCCTATTCAAATAAAATTTCTCAAACGAGTGTGATGTAAAGGCAGTCCCTCTGTCTGTTATGACACGCACTGATACCCCAAAAATATCTATGACATTCTTCAAGCTTTTAATTACATATCGTACCGTAGTGTTTTTCACAGCTTCAATAATACAAAAATTTTGTAAATCCATCAACAATAACTAACATTTGAGTATTTTTTCGTTTACTAGTTACAAATGACCCCACGTGATCTAAATGTAAAGTATGAAATGGGACTGTCACCTTATCAATGGGATGAAGTTTTCCCGGTTTTCTTCCAGATGGGGCTTTGTAGTATAGACAATTTAAACAGGCGTTAACATATTTTGTCACAAAACGTCGCATTCCCAAAAAATAATAGTTTTCTTGAATTTTTGCCAATGCTTTTTCTATTCCAAAGTGTCCCATATCATCGTGACACAATTTACAAATTTGCCATCTATTAGATTTTGGTACTAACCACTTAGTTGAACCGCCTGAAAACTTTCTGTGCACTTTTCCTTCTTTAATTTTGTACAACTCAAAATATTGTTTATTGCTCGACCTATTGTCCTTGCTCAACAAAATTTCCCGAATTAGACAAATTGCTTCATCTTGAAGTTGAGCTGCTAATAACCAATCAGCTTCTGTTACATTAATAACGCATGATATGGTTCGAGGAGGGTTGCCACTAAGACAGTCTACGTGATTCATTTTAATACCGGCTCGATATTCTATTGCAAAATTATAGTATTGTAACTCTAGACACCACCTCACGACTTGTGGAATTATATCCTTTTTTTCAGCAATGTTTCGTATTGCTGTACAATCGGTTATTAGTGTAAATCGTATTCCCACTAAATATACTCGAAAATAACTCGCAAGACCAAGAAACTGACGTATTTGTTTAACATTCGCGGGCGCCGGGATTTGCTGCACTGCTATAATTTTCTGTAGGCCAGGCTGCACCCCTCTTTCTGAAATTTCTCTTCCTAAATATTCGACTTTTGTCTGGATAAAGAAACATTTTGACAGTTTGAAAATCAGGTTATACTGTCGCAATCTGTGTAATACCAGCTGTAATCTGTCCAACCCTTCTTCAAAATCTTTGGCAGGTATAATTATATCGTCAATATAACCCTGCGCAATAGTGTTCAAATAATTACTCAATGCCAGGCTCGTTAAGCGTTGAAACACGCTGGGAGCATTTGCAATCCCAAACGGCATACGCAAAAATTCAAAATGGCCATCTGGGGTCACAAATCCCGTTTTTGCAATAGATCACTCATCCAAAGGTATTTGATAAAATCCCTGAGACATGTCAAGTGTAATAAAATATTTATGGCCACCCAAGCGATCAATTTGATCTTCAATTAGTGGTAGAGGAAATTTATCCTTTATTGTAATTTTATTAAGAGCACGAAAGTCTACGCACATACGATGTCCAGCATCCTACTTGTTTACTAAAATGATAGGGCTCGCATACGGCGATCGTGAAGGTCGTATTATATCATTTATTAATAACTCATTAATAGTAGCATTAACTTTTTCCCGTTCTGCTAGAGACAGGCGATATGGGCGATAGACTATCGGCTTTTCAGTAGTACACTCAATTGTCATATTTGTAGTGCTTGTTTTCCCTAATTCGCTAGTCGTGAAACAAAAACGATCGCGATATTTTACCAACAATTGTTTAAGTTTACTTTTCTCGGCATTTGTAATCTCACCACGTGAAATCAGATATTCCTGGACTGTTTATGGGTCCGCTGACCTTTACACAATTTAATGAGTATTTATTACTCACATTCGGCGGTATCTCTGTATCATCGGTGATTACTAAATGTTTTGTGCTATTAATAACCAAAATAGATGGGTGATCCAAAAAATTTTGTCCAATTAATAAATCAAAAGTTATTTCATCATCATTTACTATTACTATATCAATTTGCAGACTGACACCTTCAATAGTTAACCATTGTGGAACTTTTCCGCTTAGCTAGCACTCGTGAATCATTAAACCCGCGTAACTCTAGAGGTTTCTCTAGTATACTAATATCTAAAGTTAATTTTTTTGCCACGCCATATTTCATTAATGTCAGTTCGCTACCCAAATCTATTTGACAATTTACACTTTGTTTATGTATTTTTGCCTTTTTACAGTATTTATTAGAATTTTTCTGACCGACATATTTAACATATTTACTTTTATCCTTCTTGTTCGATTCTCGTAATTTAATTTTGCAGTTTTCTACCATATGTCCGGTTTTATTGCAATATTTACAATGTATACTGTTATATTTAGGTCATTCAATGCGTTTATGACCCTTCCCTTTACACCAATAGCACACTATTTCATTTTGTCTATTATTTCCGCCAACAAAAGATTTAATTTTTATTTCTTCATTTATGCGCCGTCCAGTGGAAGAAGTACTCGTGCACGGAAAATTCGTAACATATTCAGACAATTCAACAAAAGTACAACAATGTGCGGCCCTTATAGCCAATTTTATTTGCGAGTCTTTAATACCCTCAATAACACAATCAACTATCTGACTTTGAGATAAATTTAATTCGAGTTTGTTAAGTTTCGCTAGTTTGTGAAAACAATAATCATTTAAATCCTGCCCATGATTAGCCTGATACGTAGCAGCTTCATAAAATAATTTACCAAAAGTTGTTTTACTAGGAAACATTTACTTTAACATTGTTTCCCACTGAACCCATGAAAATTGTGTGGATTTCAACCCATCGTGCCAAATTCGAGCTATTCCTCTCAGTTTACCCAATGCCATATACATTTTTGTCACATCATCCCAATGATACATTTTGGCACAATCATTTACTTTTTGCATAAACAATCTCCAATACTCCGAGTCAAATCTGAAGGATTAAACTCAGGAATTAATCGATCATCTTTAAAGAACGACCAATTTCTAACATTTGTCCCAGCCACTTCACGAACTGAATTATCTGAGTCATCATGTACAGAACTATGTGATTGTCTACTTACAAGTTGGCTTCTTAGTGCAGCTATCTCTGACCTAGCCTCTGTTAACATAATTTGTAAATCTACTTCACTCTGTGGGGTACCAGGCTCCCTCTTACCTGCCGGACACAACTCGTTTCGGTCTGCCCAATCACACACGACACCCTCAGTACTCTGCTGCTGCAACTGGCGAACTTTTGGCGGTCGTCTACTCATGATTAATTGGCACAACACAGCCACAACACACACAAAAAAAATAAGATAATCCCACTTCTGACTGAAAACAATCCCACCCTTCTGGGGGGCTGTTAAATTAAATTTAAAAAATAGAATGAAATTCAAAAGAAAGAAAATAATGAATATTAGAAGTTTAATTAAATCGACTTGTTTGGTACAAAGTTAAAATAGGAATAATCTTACATTATACATTGTGTAAAGAAAATACGTATTTAATAAATTTGCCACCATTGCAGTTTTGTCTAGCCCGGTCCCTCGTTACGTCTCAATCCATTTTCTCCAGCGGTCAAGGTCGCCAGTTAACATTAGGATGTGAGGCTGCATCCACAAATACAATTTCAAGAAACAACAGAATTATCAGTTGTTCCATACCAAGCTGCTCCCATAGTCCACAACATCGATCCCTTATTCTACGAAATCAGAGCGACCTTTCTGAGATTGTACAGATTGCCTAATACAAATACGTTATTGTTAGATCTGAAACAGTGTTATTACACGTATCTGTCCACAATTGAATGAAAAATTAATGTGTAATTTATAATTATAGGGATTTTATGGAGAGGTGTATAAAGGTACATTAGAATGTGTAGATGAACAAGACGAAGAACCTAGAAAGGTAGCAGTGAAAAAATTAAAAGCCACAGCCCTTTCTTCATGCCTACAAGATTTTGAGCGGGAAATCAACATTATGAAGGTAAGTAATATTTTTTTAAGATTGTAAATAACCTCATGAATGTATATTGTGAACAGTACAAAAATTAATAGACGTATTAAAGTAATACTAAAAGTAATGAAGGTGCTGAATTTAATTGAGATATATCAATACTGTTACGTGCTTACACTTTTCAGTAAACACTCCGTGGGTTTAAAATAACTTGCAACAAGAATTTTCACAAACCACTGATTTATTTATCACTAAAATTACACTAGGAAATATTTAAAAATCACACAACTAATAATAACTTAATCTAATATAAATTCACTACTTTTAAAACACTATGTACTTTACTTTTCTTCTTAAACTTGTCAACTCTTGTCTAACCTAAAAACTCTCTTGTCTGTTTACTTCACTAAACTGCATACTTCACTCAACTGAACTGTTCCCCCATCTGCTGGAGTCACCTCTTTATATACACACTTGGAATCCTTCTAGAACTCTTTTCTAGAATTCTCCATAGTTTTCTACCATGTAATAGATGATTGTTCGTCAATTGGCTCATAGACAGCGCCACCCTACTAGTCAGGGAAGTAACTAAGCTTCTGAGGAAAACTTTGAACATGAACTTAATCACATCTTTCCTTGTTAGAGGGCAGCACATAACAATACCTCTTTTCTTAGGCCCTGTAATAAAACCTGTAAAATGAAGTGTTTGAGACCAAGGATTTAAAGTTTACGTTACCAAAATCTTTAGTTTTAAAAATTATATGAGATGATTATTTCAAATTTTAACTAATTGGCTTAGGCGCTGACTTTTAAGATTTTCGTCTAGTGTTTGTTTTAGAGCAGCAAAGTCCTAGCGAGTAATGAAATTTCTGGTAGAACCCTTGCGCTAGGGGGAGCCTGTGTTAACTAGGCTTTCTGCAATCATTATCTCTATACGTTTGAAAGAGTGCTGAAAATAATTTGGCATCCTTTTGCAAAGAATTGCCAAATATCCTTGGAACTACACTTTGAATGTTCAGCAATATAGTGCACATTTCGAAAGATTAATGAATTCTCCATAGCAGAATTCAATAAACTTTACATGTCCTATTCAAAATATTTTGAAATTCTATATCACAGTACATTTGATAACATTAACATTGCCTATGAATATGTCTGGGAATATCTTCATTGGTGTATGGAAGCTGCCTTTCCAATTTGTACAAAAAAAAATTAACAACAATAATACAAATAAAGTCAAAACTCAATTCACTCCTTCCTTGTTAAATAAACTTCAGAACTTAAAATACTTAAATTACATAAGAAAACTTGTTAACTATGAAGAATTAAATTTAAATTATAAACTTTTGAAGAAACACATCGAACTTGAGATAAAAAACGAGAAAAGAAGCTACTACATCAATAAGATACAACAATCAGAAAATAAATCACGAACTCTATGGAGTATAGTAAATGAAAATAAAACAAAAATAACCAAAAACCGTATTTCACTAGTACATGATAATAAGGTAGTTGACAAAACAGAAATAGCAGAGCTTTTTGGAAACTTCTTTTCAACTACCATTACAGACAGATTACACAGCCACTTCCATAGGAACCTATCTGAGACCTGTACAACATCTAAGAATTTAATCTCAAATATATTCTTCACTCCCGTAACTAAACAGGATGTACAAATGTAATCACTAATCTAAACAAAAAACCTACTGGAGACGATGAAGTCCCAATCAAATTAATAAAAATCTGTTGAGACATTCTCTCCGAATCCATTGCACACTTAATAAATTTATGGATGGCTTATGGAAAATTTCCAGATGCACTAAAACTAGCTGTATTGATTCCAATACTAAAAAAATGGTTGTTCATGAAATATAGAAAATTATCGACTGATTGCGTTACTTAGTGTAATATAAAAAATAATAGAATCGGTCATCCCTCATCAGAAAATTCATGAGTACTTAAAATCCTACAGATTGCTGACTGACTGCCAGCATGGTTTCAGGAAGTCATATTCAACTGAAACTGCCACTAATGAATTTATCCAACAAATTAGTGATAAAATGGATATTGGTGATACTGTAATAGGAATATGTTTTGACTTGATGAGAGCCTTCGACACTCTCCATATGGATTTCGTTTCAGATAAACTTAATAACTTGGGAATTCGCGGCAACATCAATAAATGCCTTTCGTCTTACTTATCTAACTGAGAATTTTATGTTGGCACCCCACAAGGAAGTGTCCTTGGACCATTAATATTCCTTCTATATGTCAATGACCTTCCTAACCACATAAGCGAAGGCAAAGATTTTCTATACGTGGATGATGTATGAAATCTCATCCATCCTTGTTACCTAAACAATCCTTCGGACCAGATGGCATCCCCCCTTTCTATTGAAATCATGCATTTGCACCATTACCAAACCTATCTTTCTCCTGTTTGAGCTATCTTTTGGGTCTGGTACGTTTGCTAATTACTGGAAGAATAGCTACATTGTTTCTATTTTTAAATCTGGTAATAAAGAAGACATCCAAAATTACCAAGGTATTTGTACACAATCTGCTTTACCTAAATTGCTAGACAAACTTATTACTCTCCAACTCTCTGCGGCATGTAGCCGAGTAATCTTAGGTGAACAACATGGCTTTTGTACTGGGCGTTCGACTTCCACTAACTTACTAACCTACCAAAATCACCTGATTAATGCCTTTGCAAAAAAAACTCAATAAGGTCTACTTTGCTATTAAACAATTAAAAGACAAACTTAACTCTGACTATCTATTGCCTGTATATTATGCTATATTCTACTCAGTCACTAGCTATATCGTCGTATGGGGTATATCCCCCACAAAAACGTGTTATTAGATTAATATATAACGTTGATAGTCGCACCTCCTGCAGAGAAATCTTTAAGGAGAAAAATATCCTAACAATTGCTTGTGTATATACAGAGCTTTCAATAATGATCACAGGATACGTGACCACAAAAATATAGACAACTAACTATACACGATGGTATTGCACTAAACAGAAATACCCTAAATCCATTGGCGTTCTAGTTAAAGGTAAAAAATTTATGACAATTCATTTATTCATCAAATTTAAGAGTTTTTTAATATTAAAAGCAAATTTAAATGGGATGCCTTTTATAGTCTAGTATACTTTAACTTGGCGTATGTATGTATGAGTTAATATTTCCGTACGATTTCATTTTCTCTTGCACACAAAGATCCAGAAATATTGTCCACGTAGGCAATGTTTCTGGACTATTGCTTTAACTTTGTGTACAATATGGGAGAAAATGAAATCGTATGGAAATATTAACTCATACATACACATGCCAAGTTAAAGTATAGTAGACTATATCTGAATAAAAAAAATGTTCGCAAGAAATAAACTGTTACACCTAATTCAAGATAATCTTTATTTCCACAGACATGAATATAAACATTCGAATCAAACAATCCACAGTAAATAAAAGAAATTACATAATAAAAACTTTTGTTACATGATATTTAAATTAGAAGATGAATGAATACATTTTAATACGAAATGCCAAGAAATTATAACAAATGCTCAAAATGACTGCCTTGAGTTTCTAAACACACATGGACTCTTCGTTTCATATTTTCGAATACGTTCTGTAACTGATCAACACTAATATTGCGGATTTCTCTTTGTATTGCCTCTTGTAATTCGTCAATGGTATGTAATCTATTTTTAAAAACATTGTTCTTCATGTGTCCAAATAAGAAATAATCACAGGGCGTTAGATCTGGAGACCGTGCAGGCCATAGTCCCTGGCTGACTAATCGGTCATCGTAAAACTCCCGTAAAAAATCAAGTGAAGCTCTTGCTGTATGGGCAGTAGCGCCATCTTGCTGGAAATACCCACCTTGCAGTTCATCATCATGCAACTGTGCCACAAATGGCTCTAAAATAAGAGTTTGATACCTTTGGGCATTAATTGTTTCACGAAAAAATATAGGGCCTATAATTCGCCTTCTGGATATTGCCACCCATACGCCAACTTTTAAGGGGTGTAAACTTGTTTCTACGTGTGTGAGGGTTTTCTGTAGCCCATGTCCTGTAGTTCTGACTATTGATATAACCTGTTAAGTGGAACCATGCTTCATCAGTAAAATAGGTTAAATCCAATACATCGTTGTTATTTAAATTTCCATTGAACCAACGACAATATCTTACTCGACTTTCAAAATCAGGGGGTAATAGTTCTTGAACAACGGTTACCTTGTATGGATGCAAATGGAGATTTTTGAGTGCTTTATAGGTTGTTCCAACTGAAAGACCTAAAAAAAAATAAATTTCGTTGATTTGTCGTTTAGGTATATTAAGACATCTGAAGAGAACCAATTCCCAGTTTTATATATATTTTTTTATTTGCATTCAGGTTTTATATATAAACAAGAGTTTTAGTAGGTATCGTTATTACTTTTTGATAATAATTTTCACCAAAGAAATTCATATTGTACATTTTCAAGAAACCAAATTTAAATGGTATGTAACGTATTCAGTAATTAAAAAATTTAGTGTAAAAGTACCTACCTGTTTGAGCGGACAACTTTGTTATGGATTTTGTCGGGTTTTGATTCATTCTTTCTCGAACGTCGTTCATAACCACTTCAGTTAAAACAGTTGGCCTACCAGTGGATTTTCCCTTGCAAAGGCAGTGTGTCTTTGCAAAACGATCAACGAGTACATATTTACGATTTGAAAATGTGTCATATGGAATATTTGCATCAGGAAATTTTTCCATTAAATTGTTCGATGCATGATTGCAATGAATACTTCCATGATTCATCTTCGTTGCGAGTTCCACTTCGAAAATGAGCCATCAAAATGAAGGCATCTTGCTCTGGCGTAAAAACCATGGCAAGACAGGACTAGAATAAAATTTAAAAAACATTACTTAACCTAACATTCTTTTTCTCTTTATCATTACTCACCAGAAGATAACTGATGTAAATTATGTAGTTCTGAAAAGAACTGATTAGTACTCAAATAATAATTAAAACAATTCAAAACCCTTGAAAAAGAACTGATAATTATGCAATATCCACCAAAACACTACTACTACGTCTATGATATGACATTTCAGATTAAAATAAATAGTTAAATGTTAGGATATGCCTACAAGAAGACTGTACGGCGCTAAATATTCTGCGTAGACAAACCGTTGCCTTATTGGTTCCGCTGGGCGTGTTCAGCTTCAGAGCCAATTAAACCGTGCGTTGCGTCGAGATTTCGTAAAACTTCGTCGAAAAAAACCGTCAGCAAAGATACTTGAAAACGCACCCTTAGATACATACGAATTAAAATATCCCTAGTATGGAAGGTTCTGACATGGCTAAAACATGACAAGCTTAAAAGATGAACTAAAAAATCACGTGTCCTGTGATCATTGTTGAAAGCTCTGTATATTAAAATGTCTTATACAGTTATGACAACAAAAGTAAATTCCCATCACACACTGACATGCACAACTATAACACAAGAAATAAAAACATCTGCCTAAATCAACACTAACATTCCTTTTATGAAAAATCACCTCTCTATTCAGGCTTTCAACTGTATAATTTACTTCCTGTGGATCTCCGGAGCTTACCTGTTCAAGCTTTTAAGAAGAGGCTAAAATATTATCTAGCAAATAATGCGTTCTATACCATTGGGGAGTTTGTTCTAAAATTATGAACTGAAAAAAATATAATTTTCTAATATTATTTAATTTTTAATCTTAACGTTTTATCTTTGAATGCAGTTTTTTATGAGTTTTTATCAATATATATTTTATAGTTTTTATTTTTATATTTGTACCTATGTGTTTTAACTTTTGCATCTAATGCTGTTTGTCTTATCTACAAATGTATGTGGCCCCAGTGATGAATAAAGTATTATTATTATTATAAACATCTAAACATGTCACATCTTAAATTTCAATATTCTTTTAATTTTTTTAGTCTCTAAATCATCCAAACATTGTGGAAATATTAGGTGTTTTACGAGAACCAGAAATTTCCCTAGTCATGGAATTTGTACATCATGGATCCCTCCAGAGTTATTTAAAAATTTATAAGGAATCTTTACAAGAGGAACAACTTTTAAAATATGCATTGGATATAGCAAAGGTAAGGGATTTATAAATTGTATGAATATATTCTTTGCTTGTCAGGTCTGGATGCCTGTGAGGGTAATTCATGTCGCCACTAGGTGAAGCACTGACATTAAATATTTTAACTCAAAAAATGTACATATTAATTTATGTGCATGTGTTGGTATATTATAGGTTACAAAGTAAATAATATATCTACATAAATATAATATGGTATCCGAAACCTCCAGTAGATCCGCCACTGCAGGAGGTTTATCGGCATAAAAAAGTAAATTAACAGAAAAAAAAATTCTTTGTATCAGCATATCTGATGCTTTTTAGGGAATGGATTATTTAGGAAGAAAGAACATTGTACACAGGGATTTGGCAGCCAGAAATATTCTAGTCGTAGATGAGAAGCATGTGAAAATTTCTGATTTTGGCTTAGCTCAAGTCATGGGTACTAATGACTATTATATTTTGAAAACACCAAATAGAGAATTGCCAATTAAATGGTAAGTTGAAGTATATTACAATGTGCGATTAACTCTAGCAATGGAAACATTTCATGGTAACTTGACATTACAAGCAAATTGCAAATTAGCAATTAATAGTTGTAGTTACCTCAATCGTTGCAGCTTAACTATCATATTCCATGAAAATTAATATAGTAATAATGGTCAAATATGAACAGTGGAAAATATAATAAAAACCAAGACACATATCTTCATTTTCATTTGATTCCAGAAAAATGTAACAGTTAAAAACAAAATAAAATCAAGAAACTCTAAAATAATAATAAAAAATTAATTATAAAACATGTTGAATATATTTGGTTCTTTCATTTTACAAACGAACCTCACCCTGTTAAACTTCTAAATAAGTAATTGTTTTTTTTTATGTACATTTACTTAACATCGGTACATTTCTGCTACTGAGGCCTATCACCGACAACTGTAGACGAGCTATCCCTAACCAGGAATTTTGCCGAACATCTTCTATTTCGAAGAGTAGGGATCTTTTACTTGCTTAACATTTAATGGACATGGAACTGACGGCTTTACATGTCCTCCGAAGGATGGTATATCCACAACGCAATCCTCGCCTAAGATTGCATAGCTTCTGTGTATACACTGATATATAAGCCACTAGAAAACGAAGAATATGTGTTCCCTTGAAACGGTCTCGCATCTAAGTACTAAACAACTCTGATGCTGCTTTACTTTACATATTGACAGACATGCTCACCCCTTAAAGCTGACCGCCTGCAAAATAAAAATTTAATGGGAAATTGACACATCTTTCATTTAAATATATGTAATTCACTTGGGATTGACATATTATTATCCTCCTGATCTCCTTATTTATAACGAGTTTAAAAATGTCAGGCATGAAATAAAGTGCAATATTAATATAGCATACAGTAACTTCGTGAAAGATTCTCAAAGAACAATAAAAAGTGATCCCAACAAATTTTGGGCCTTCAATAGTAAAAAAGGGTCAACAAATGTCTCAGAAGAAATGTATTTGGATGGAGTTTTGTTAAAAGATCCTGATGACATATTGAATGCTTTTGCGAAATTTTTTAGTCAATCCTATACGGACTCCTCATTGGACACCGGGAATATTTTCGCTGAAAGTGACTGCCCGAACAATAATCCTATTGTAAATATAAATTCATTCTCAGAGGTCGAGGTTATTCAGGCTTTAAAGTGGATTAAGCCTAAAATGACAACAGGCCCTGATTCCATACCAGCATTCTTATTGAAGGATTGCGCTATTATATTTGGATATCCCTTAACCTTAATTTTCAACTTAATACTAAAAAATTGTCAGTTCCCAGACTTGTGGAAATATTCCAAAGTGTGTCCAATTTATAAAAAAGGGAATAAATTAGATATTCAAAACTTCAGATCAATCTCTGTAATCTGCAAATTTTTCAAAGTCTTGGAAATCCTACTGTATGACAGAATATATTACTCAATTAACACCAAAATTTCTATTTACCAACGTGGTTTTGTGACAGGGCGTTCGACTACAACAAATCTTTTCTGTGTCACTCAGTATATTTTTGACTCCTTAGATGAACATAGTCAAGCAGATGTTGTATATACGGACATTTCTAAAGCATTTGACAGCCTCGATCACCGGCTACTTCTCGATAAATTAGATAAAATTTGTCTCTCTTATTCTCTACTCCGCTTATTTCAATCTTATTTAATGAATAGGACTCAGTACGTTGTCCTCAATGGATTCAAGTCAATGGAATTTGTTGCCACCTCTGGAGTTTCCCAGGGATCTATTCTTGGACCCCTGTTATCCGATATATTTATTAATGACATAACAGACAATTGATTTGACTTGCCTGCTATATGCTGATGACCTAAAAGTATTCACAGTATAAATAATATTGATGATTGTTTTCAACTTCAAGCGTATCTTAATGAAGTAAACAACTGGTGTATAACCAATAAATTATACTTGAATGCTGGTAAGTGCAACGTATTGTCCTTTTCTCTAAAAACATAGCCAATTATTTTTGAATACCATTTGGATAACGTCTCACTTCAGAGACCTTCAACGTTTCGTGACCTCAGCGTAATCTTTGACAAAAAGCTGTCTTTTATTGATCACATCGACACTATTATCTCCGAAGCTTTTAAGAGTCTTGGATTCATTGTTCGCACTAGTCATGAATTCACTGATACGGATGCATTAAAAATTCTTTACCAATCATTTGTTAGATCAAACCTTGAGTATGCATCACTTTTCTGGTGTCCAAGCTATGAGGTACATAAAACTAACCTGGAAGCAGCGCAGCGTAGATTTGTTAAATGGCTCTGGTTCAAATCGGATGGTACTTGCCCTGTCACAGGTTTTCCACAGAGAGATCTACTTGAAAGGTTTTCCATATCTGCACTTGAAGACAAGCGATTATACCTCTCTCAAGTTTTCTTATTTAAAGTGTTACACAATGATTTTGACGCACCTGAAGAAATCAGCAAATTAAATTTTCAAGTCCCTAGATTTTGGCTTCTCGCAATGCCCAAGTTTTCTATATGCCCACCCCACATACCAATATTTAAAAAAACTCGCCTTTGTTTACCATGTGCAATAATACAAATAAATTGTCCAGTGCCCTTGATATTTTTAACTGCCGTCTGAGGGATATAAAATCTCAAATTTTAAATTAAATTGTCTTTTGTTTTTCTTAATAGTTGGTTTTGTTTAATTTTATTACTTTACACGTGTCACATGTATTTTATTGTTATCTTTCTGATTTTTTTTTTTGTGATATATTTATGTTGTACTACCTATATCGTGTTTTTTACTCTGTTATCCCTGTTCTGTAATTGGGTACCTTACCTGTTGAACAGTGTAAGCAATAAATAAATAAATAAATTATTATTTATTATTGAGTTTCTTGTAAATAATTAGCAACAGCACCACCCAAATTGAAAGTTAATATAAATGGCAGCTTATTGTTAATGAATAACATTATACCATAACATACAATGTTTCTTTTTAGGTATGCACCTGAGAGTTTACGAGATGGTAAATTTTCAGTACGATCTGATGTTTGGTCGTATGGTGTTACAATGTGCGAGATGTTCAACTATGGTGAGGAACCAAATTTGGCAAATATAGATGAAGAAATTGAGGGACAGCAACAGCAGGTTTTGTTGACTGCTTTAGAAAAAGGTGCCCGGTAAGTTATGTCAAACATTAATTTTATAAAATTGTAAAAAATGTATAATGTGCATTTTATGTTGTAGGTTTCCTTGCCCACCTAATTGTCCAAAGAGTGTTTACATCCGTATAATCTACCCCTGTTGGCAAGCGGATCCACACAACAGACCTCTCTTTGCCCAACTGACTTTGGAAATAGAAGATCTACTTACACAATATTAACACAACACGTGACTGTTTTTGTACAAGTTTCTGAGAGCACCTAACCTTAGTATAACTGATTTTTAACATGGCTTGTGTGAAAGAATTCTTGATATGTCTGTGATTAAAAGTGTATATATTTACATACAACTTTTGAAAGCTTTAGAATATCGTAATATATTTTTTTTAGTGTTGTAAAATTTCGAAAATATATTTTTCGGAAGTGTTTTTATGAAATGTACCTGCGACCTTACAGATCAAAGATCATTTTAGTTTTTCATTAATAATGATAAAATGCAATCATATATGATGTTGTTTCACTAGAGCTAGCCATTTGCAATTGACACAACATTCCTACATTCTAAAAAAATGCCACTTGTAATGTGTATTTTAATTTGAAGTTACGTTTTCACGGAGGAGTTTGTGCACCTTGTTGTTATGACAAAACAAACTTTGAGAGTTGAAAGATAAGCAAACACATTGTACTTTAACTGACCTTTAGCGAATCAGTGGCGCAACTTTTACGTATTAGACCTGAGACCAAGGGCTTTCAAGTTCAAATCCAGACTAGGGTAAGGATGTCTAGTGACATTTTTAATGTGTTATCGAGATGGTAAAGGTAAACTAGATAGAGTTGTGTGAAAATCAACATGGTTAGTGCTATATTGTAGATTGTTCAAGGTTTCGCTTGGCTCCGAATTAGCTTTATTTCACTTCGACCTAAAAGATTATTTGTGATTTACCCTACAATTAATTGTTGTCCAGGATTCCAAGAGCTTTTACAAAGCTTGCGATTTTCCTGGGATCTAGTTTCCCTATGTCTTCAGGCGTTAATTACGCCTGTTCCAGGCACTTCCTAATGCCGATTAATACCTTGCATTTATCATCTACTGCCTTGCCCATGTTCTGGAAATGGTATCTTAAGTGACAATGGCCTCTAATCAGCCTTAATTCGGACTTTTCGAGTTCAAGAAGCCTTGTGGCATTCTTTGCCAAATAAATTATAAATTTTTTGCTTGTCATTGGCCTGGAGTATTCCTTTAGTAGGATTTCTTCTGTTCCTTTTCTCATTTTTGGATCTCCTCCGTTATGTGTTCCTGGCGGGTTAAGCCACAAAATGGTTCGGGTCCAAAAAATGGCGCTTCAGCTCCTTTTTTTGCAAGGCTATCAGCTAATTCATTTCCTTCTATCCACTCATGCCCTGGCACCCACATCTAGGTAACCTTGTTGTTATTTGTCAGTTGTTTCGAGATTGTCTACATTCCCAGGCAATAAGAGACTCGAAGGTATAGAAGCCCTTAGAGCCTTTAATGTTGCCTGGCTATCTGAAAGTACATAGATCTTTGCCCTTCGAATGCCTTTGTTTTGGCATTCCTGGACACAGATCTATAGCATAGATTTTCACCTGCAAGATGGTTGGGGTGTTGTCAAGGGCTCTAGATAGCCTGCATTTAGGCCCCGTTTCGCCTACACTTACCCCTTCAGACCTCTTAGATCTATCCGTGTACCAGATGAGCGACCCTTTCTCCAACTGCAGTGCTTTGATCCTGCTCTTTTAACAGCTTTCAATCAGTACATCAAAGGAATAGTCAAAGTCCCGCTTCATTGGCATTGAGTCAGTGGGTTTTGTCATGGACTCAAAATGGATAAGCTCCAAAATCGTGACCAACCAGATCGCCCGGTTTGATTCAGTGCCTCCATAGCTGCTGTGGTACAGGAGATCATTACTCCTATAGTCCCTAAGCAGGCAAGATGCTGCAACTTGTGCTGATTCTTCTTCTGTTTTTGACAACCATACACATGATGCGTAGGTCACCATGGGTCTGACAACCGAAAGGTAGGACTAGTGCATTACTTTCAGCTTCAGACCTCCAGTCTTACCAAACAGCCTACAGCATGTCCAAATAGCCACTGTTTCTTTTGTAAGAGCTATTTTCAAATGCTAGCTCCAGTTAAATTTTTTGATTTAGGATTACTCCTAGATACTTAACCTCACTGGAAAATTTCAGCACTGTTCCATTCAACATAGGAGCTCTCAAATTAACTTTTCTCCTTTCGGTGAATGGAACTATTTTGCTCGGATTGTCACAAAGTCCCTCTGACAAGCACGATTTGGATATTTAAGGCAATTTGCATAAGGTTTGAGATCATAATCTCATTTCTAACTCTCACAGTTACGACCAGGTCATCTGTATAGCCCTAAATGTTGAAGCCGGAGTTGGAGATCTTCGACCACCATTTTCTTGAATAACTGGCTTTTTGCATTCCCTAAGGTAAACAAAAGGACAAAATATAATATAGGTTGGAATTAAAACAAAAATATAAGTATAAATAAGTATAAATAGACTTGCAAGGGTTAAGATCAGGTAAGTAATATTATTAAAACACGAGTGGAATATTAAAGAAAAAAAGAAACATTCTGACGATGAAATAATGAAAAACAATTCCCATAGTATTTTCTGATGTATTAATTTTATTCTTTCTTGTGGCACATAATTATAATTTTTGCGTTTTCAGTAATATAGTGCCTGATTCTACTTGTAATTATACAAATATTTGTTGTTTTCATTGAAGGCAAGTGTTATTGAAATATTGAACATAATACTTTAAATGTTTCTATATACCGGAGGTAAAAAGATCAAGTCTATTTTTTTTAACAATTATCTCTTGACGTGCTTTTTATTAACCTTTCTTGCCCTTTTCAGGGTTATAAACAACTATCTCTTACTTACGCTGCATAATAATACAATTTTTTATAACAGGCGTAAGACACCATTGTTTTTCAAGAATTATTTAAAAAAATTATAATTCAATAATTGGGATGTTAGAGACTTAAAATATTAGCATTATTATAGTCAGGTCCATTAGTAACGGATAAATTCATTATCTACGTAATTAACAATTTATGAGTAAAGTCCTGAAACATCAATTTTATGCCTCCTCCCTCAACCCCTCGGAGTGACAGCTGCCCTTTTTAAATGAAATGAAGGTGCATGTGATAGATTTGAAAGGGTTTTTGATTCTTTATCCAGCAATACAAGATTTTTTTTGAAAAATATTACTTTTTTAATGTTACTAAGTAAACAAAAGAACATCATTAAATCAAATGTTCAAACTGGACACCCGTAGCTTCTTGACAATAATGGAACCATTGCTGAAATTCTTCTAAACCATTTTGAATTGTTTCCGGAGTGAGTTGATTAATTTGTTGCCTTATTTTATCTTTTAAATCATCTTTTCAAAATTAATTTTCTTAATGAAGAACATACAGGGTGTCCAATAGTGCATCAAAGTCCAATATCGGCCTTATTAGAAGACTTTGGAAAATTATTTTTTTATAGAAGTGGTATATAGTGTCAAAAGCCGCACATTTTAAAAATATTTTGAAATATATAGGGTGTTAGGTTAGGTTGAAATGTGAGTGGGTCTATGCCAAACCTTTGACTGCGACCATCCGGTCTGTTGTGGGTCACTCCTAATTTACATTTCAGCTTTTTAATAAAGCTGATAACATTGTTGGGTGAGAGACGGTCCAGGTCCCCAGGCAAAAGTTGTCCCCTGTCAAATAATGAGAACCGGGTTCTTTCTGCAGCAGGAAATGCACAGAACATGCCTTGCCGTTTCATCTTCCTCCAGACACAGACGGCATTCAGTGTTTTCCACCAACCCAAGCTTGTGCAGATGATGATTCAATCTGCAGTGCTCAGTGTAAAGGCCAATTAGAGTCCTTAAGTGTAACCTAATTCAACTCTAGTAGATTTTTAGCTCTTGATTTCAGAGGATATGTAATGAATTCCTTTGAATGAGCTAATCCTGGTAGCTCCTGCCAGTGGTGCAGAGTCTTGCTCTCGGCCCAGTCTAGGATGTTTTTTTAGCAGTACTGGAAGATATGTCAAGAATTGGTTCTGATCCTATAAATTTTAATGCTGTGCCCTCTCTGGCTAGGCAATCGGCAATTTCGTTGCCCTCCAGCTCAGTGGCCAGGCACCCAGACCAGTTAGTTTGTTATTTCTACCCAATTGGATTAGAGCCTTTTGGCAGTTCCACACTGTTTTAGAATTACAACGATAGGATCCAAGAGCTTTAATGGCTGCTTGGCTATCTGAGAAAATCTTTATTGATCTGTGTGTAGGGTGCATTAGTACCAGCCTCCGTACGCACAGTTCAATGGCATATATTTTAGCCTGAAAAATTGTCGCGGTGTTACCCAGGTTCGAAGCTATTCTTACCTTTGGGTTGCGACTATACACTCCAACTCCTGTTCCTTCAGGAATTTTAGAACCGTCGGTAAACCAGCAACTGTCTGCCTTCTGTAGGTCGGTTTTATTCTGATCGCACTCATCTATTTCAGGAAATAGGATGTTTAAAGGCAGTTCGTGGTTGGTCCTGGTAGGCATCACATCTGAAAGCATGCTTAGGATGCTGTGACTATTCAGGTCATCAGTTAGGCCGTTGCGTTCCATGATGCTAGCCTGCGGCATGTTGATTACCGACTGTTGGGGTCTGTATGTTGTCCACCTAGCCTCTGTCTCCAGGTAGATATGGGGAGGTGGTAAGTGTAGGAGGATTTCCAAGGCAGCTGACGGTGTGGTGCTTATGATGGCATCAGTTATTGCCAGACATGCTTGTCTCCGTAAGCCAAAGAGTTTGGTTTTGGCCATCTGTTGTAGCCCTTTCGACCACCAAATTATGGAACCATACGCTATCATTGGTCTAATGACCGTAACGTATATCCACTATAATTGTTGGGGACCCATGCCCCAGGATTTCCCAGAAATTTTACTGCATGTCCACAGGGACAGCCTTGCTTTGTGGATTACCTTTTCCAAGTGGGAATTCCAGTTAAGTGATCTATCTAGCGTGATACCTAGATATTTCATCTCCTCTGAGAATGGAATGGTTTCACCTAGTAGGGAAGGCGGTTCTAAGTTGTCCAGCTTCCTTTTCAAGACGGGTGACTTGCTACAGCAAGCATCTTCGAGGTCATTTTTTTTTAAATTAAACACCCTTTATTTTACATTTATGAATTCGGCGTAATATTACCTTTCCAACGACCTCCAGATGTTTTGCTTTTGACGTGGCGCGTTGCCGAGTTAGAAGAAATTTGAACATTTTGATCAGAATAAGGCTTAACAAATTGATTCACTGTGTGTATTACTATTAATTAAGAAGATTTATTTGGCAATTATGTAGGCAAGGGATGTACTACAACGACCAAATATTGATTGTAATTATACAGGGTGTATTTTATATTAGCGCTAATTCAGAACATTTCAAGTGAGTTTTCTCAATTTTTTGTGAATAATATCCTATACCTAAAGTCGATATTTCCAGAGATATTTTTACTTTTTCATCAAAAACCATTAAATTAAGATACTTTTCATTTCGAACCGATCTAGTAGCCATGATTTTGACATAAAGTGAGAATAATTAAAAGTAGTATTAAATTTTTTTCTGGGTGCGTCTTGGATGCCTCAGTAGTATTTTTTCACAGTTTAATTAAATCACATTTGAACCTATCTTAAAAATTTATAAATAATCGTTTAATATCATAAAAAGTTGACATAAATAATAGGAACAGAAAATACGGTATTAGGTAATACAAAAATTGGCACTATTTTAAAAATTCAAGATTATTTTGAACCTAATTTAATGAAATAAATAATACCTAGTGTTTATAGGAACTGTTCAAAGTTCATTTCTTAACATATCTACAGCAAATTCCTGAAATACTTCCCTTATTCTTTCTCTCATATTTATTTTGCGATTATAGGAGCCTTGTACATTTGCTCCTTAACATAGCCCCACAAAAAGAAGTCTGTTTTGGTCAAATCTGGGCTTCTGGCAGGCCAACTATGGGGTCCTCCTCTTCCTATCCAACTATTTGGAAAAGCGTTGTTTAAATGTTTGCGAATAGCTGCAGTGTGGTGCACAGGTGCTCCATCATGGAGGTACCACATTCTCTCTCTAATACCCCTGGGGACATCTTCCAGTAATTCTTCCAAGCTGTCTTGCAAAATTTCCAAATAAATTTGATCATTCACAGGTCCATCAAAAAAACGTGGTCCTATATCACATAACCCCCAACAATTCCTCCCCAAACATTCAATGACCATCTTGTTTGGCTATTTGGCTTGTGTCATGATTATGTATGTCTCTATGACACAGAAGGTTACGTTTATTTCTAAATATATATAGCATGCAACTTCTAAAATATACAGACACCATACTGGGAGAATATTGAGATATGCAAATAACTGCCTTCACGACTCCCTTTGTCTTTTATTTAGCATAACTCGTATGCATCTTTTCTGAGTTAGAAATAGTTTTTTTGCTGCTGGAGAGGCTCCCCACAGCATAATACCATATAGGAGGCTAGACTGTACCTCTGCGAAATAGTTTTTTAATACCTCAATGTTTAACAGACAACGTATACACCTTAATTGATAAATTTTAGTGTTTAATTTTTTTATTATGCATTCTATATGACTGGTCCACTCCTAAAAATTTCACAGTGCTACTTCTCTCTATGTTCGTATCACTTATGCTTATATTCATGTTTTGTACTTATTTTTGTCTTGTATGAAACAATAAGTATTCAGTCTTGCTTGAATTTAGATATAACAAATTTTTAAAGAACCACTGTTCTATCTTTTTCATTGGGTTATTACAAGCATCCTGATTTAATTCATGGAATTCTCTGGAAATTAATATAGATAAATCATCTGCGTACATTGTTATTTTATAATCAGATAATATTTTGCAATATCGGCAACATATAGAGAGAGAATAGTATAGGAGCAAGAATACTTCTCCTGTGCTCTTATACCCAGCACCCACAACTTATGGAGCAGCCGAGGGTGTGAGACACAGTCAAATGCTTTGCTAAGTAGTGATGGGTCGTATTCGTATGAATCGTATAATAATACGACTCTTCCGATGAATCATATGGTACGAATCTTTGCAACCGATATGGTTTCGTATTCGTACCACTTGTACCTAGTGTATATACTGACCGAACATGAACGCATGCTAACACACTACTGGTACTGGTTTGTTCATATTTCGTTTCGTATCTACTTGAGGTAGACGGTAGTAGATACTAGTAGTGTTTATTTCGTATTTGACTGACTTGTGTCTTGTATATTGTTGAGATGAGCCAATGGTGGCGCTGTAGTAATTGTAGTATCGCTATATGATTACTAATATTACATTAGATAAATAAAAGACATAGATACAGAAAACAACAAATAATGTATGAATCTCAAACCTCATATTGGTTTTTCATGCATTGTTTAGGATACCTCGACTTATGATTGACTAATTTAAATCGTCCGGTCAATATACTTGATATTTTCGTGTTTTGTGTCCTCAGTGGCGTAGAAGTTGGACATAGGTAGGTATCAACAAACAGACTTATTGATCTGTGTTTTATGTAAATTCGTTTTGTATACAACAAAAGAAGTTTGGAGGTCAAATTTTACTTGTTATTTACAGTACCTACGTTTTTTTATTGATATGAGCTATATGTAATTTATACATTACTTCATTCAGAGGGCGAATATTTTTAATAATGTTTTAATAAATTTTCTAACAATGGACCCTCTTTATACAATACACCTCTGTAGACGGACGAATATTTATAAACATAACCCCTTCCCTATTTAAGCTTTTAATTTGGAGCATTTTTATAACAAGTTGATATTTTTTTGGTGTTAAATATATATTAATTTTACTCAATTTATTTAGCTAAACAGGTATATAAAATATAAACAAATCGGAATATTCCATTAATAAAAATTAACCAAAAATAAGCCCCTCGTAAGAAATATATGGGTTCTATCTATAAAGTTTCGTTAATAAAATAACCAACAAATAAACTCTATAAAAATAACAAAAACATTAAGAATAAGTAATACAACTAAATGTCTAGATAATTTAAATTAAAATTTAGGAACACAAGTTTTGAAACTTTATTGGCACTTAATCTGGCACGCCTTTCCGTATTGTCTGCCCACATTTTGAGAAAACTCTTTCACTAGGCACAAAAGTTGCTACAACACAAAAAATTTTTTCAATAATTTTGAACAACCTAGGGTAGACCATTTTGCGGCTTTGCCACCATTCCAATGGATTTCTGTCTCGTTTTAAAGAGATTCTTGAATATATCTATTTACCTCTACTATACATGAGGCAGTAACATTTTGTGATTCTCTAAGTTGTGCAGTTTTTTTGTCATATTCGTCCCATATTGATGTTTCCTTTTCTTTGAGTAATTCGGGTTCTACATTGTCCAAATTTTCTGCTGGCTTGTCTTCCGTCAGTTTGATTGATTTGCATATTATATTTATTACCGAATTTTTTGCATTCTCATAACTACTATCTCTTTCAAATCCATGTTTCTCAAAAATGGGGATCTAAAAAGATACTTTCGGCTGATAACGTATTGTCCTCAATATTGTCGAACCTTTTTTTTTAATTGTTCCTTAATAACACGTATCATATTTTCACACTCAATCGGAATATTTTCTGAATTTTGCTTTTTAAAGTGTTTTGATATTAAATTACTGAAAACTATTAGTTTTGAAATAGTAACTTATGTCCGAGGTTATTTCCAAGAAATATTTTAAAATTTTGCAGGATTCAGTTACAACTATCCAGTCATTTTGAGACAACTGTTCATGATCAAAATTAACGTACCTTTAATATTCGGGAAAACATTTCATATGTAGAATTCTATCGTGTCGGTACATCCCGTTTTAATATGAGTTCCTTAACACCCATTTGTTTTTGTATTTCTTTTAACTTTGCTGAAGCTTGAGAACTGTGTCTGAAGAAAGTTACTATGGATTTAACTTTCTTTTGAACTAATTCGATTTCCTTCAAAGATTCCTGAACTATTAACTTTAATGTACAGGCATAACAAGGGACGTGTTTCCATCCACACACATGAATAGCAGCTGTTATATTTGAAGCATTATCTGTTACTACAGCTACAACTTTGTCTTCAACGGTCCATTCATGAAGAACTCGTCGCAATTCGTTAGCTATATTTTGAGCTGCGTGTTGACCTGTATATTTGAAGCAATCCAAAAGAAAAGATTTCATTTTGCACTCGTCAATATAATGAATAGTTACTGATATGTAACTTTCATTACTTATAGACGTCCATCCATCGGTTGTTGTGTTACTGCCGATGTTTTTTATAATTTGATCCTAACTTCATCAGCTACTTTATTGTACATCTGCAACATTAAATTATTAGATATTGTTTTTCGACTAGGTAAATCATATGAGGGATTTAACATTTTCAACAAATTTTCAAATTGTTGACTTTCAACAATATTGAAAGGTAGGTAGTCCATAGCTAACATCTTGGCTAATTGGAAATCTATTTTCAGTCTTTTATTTGGAGGCAGAGGTCTATTATTAATATCAGAAATATGCTGCTGTACGTATTTCCTTTTTTTTTGTATAGGAATTTCAGAAGTGTCTAACTTGCTAGTACTAGGTACGGCACTGGGTTCTGTATCTGTTAAAGGCACGTTGGTGTTAACATTTGTTTGAATATTTTGCACTTCGCGCGACGGCTCCGGCGGTTCTGGATTAACTCTCGAACTCGAAGTTTGCTGGTCCAAAATAACAGCCGGGTGTTTTAAATGCACGTCGCAAAAGATTTGCAGTTGAACCTCCTTTGAAAGAGAAGTCAGCTGAACAAAAATTGCATTTTGCTCTATTATTTGATGTTTTTGTAAAAGTCCCCATATTAAACTTCTATTTCTATTCATTTTTAATTTTAGTACTTGGAAATCTAGTTTGAAGTTTGATGAAAATAATAAACAATATGCAAGTCGCAAGATAGGGATTCGACTGAATATGTAATTATAAAACGTATGTAAACTTGTAAACATATAAAAAATTATCCCTTAACCGCCCATCGGGTGCAATTGACTGTCACCGAATCGTATGGCTCCTCCTCCTGCATTGGGTGATACGATACGTCCGATATTAGTGAAATTGTACAATTATGTACTTTGTACATTTCTAGCGCACCTAGCATCGTGACATGCGACATGCGCTTAGGTACTGTTATGTGCTGCCCTCCAACGGAGAGAGATGTGATTAAGTTCCTGGTCAAAGTAAAGAGAAACCTGTAATTCTGTTACTCCCTGGCTAGTAGGGTGGCGTCCTCTATGAACCAATTGACGAACAGTCATCTAGCACATAGTAGAAAACTATGGAGGATTCTAGAATGTTATGAAATAAGATTCTGGTACATTCCAAGTGTGTATATAAAGAGGTGAATCCAGCAGATGGGGGAACAGTTCAGTTGAGTATACAGTACAGTTCTGGTTACAGAGACAGTTTTTAGGTTAGACAAGAGTTGACAAGTTTAAGAAGAAAAGTGAAGTACATAGTGTTTTAAAAGTAGTGAATTTATATTAGATTGTTATTATTAATTGTGTGATTTTTAAGTATTTACTAGTGTAATTTTAGTGATTAATAAAATAGTGGTAGTGAAGATTCTTGTTGCAAGTTATTTGAACCCACAGAGTGTTTACTGAAGACTGTGAACACGTAACAGTACGTTTAGTACCAAATACGAATCTTCTGGTACGAATCTTTTTGTATATGGAGTCAGTATGATACGAATCTTTGAAAACAGTCACTATTGCTAAAATCACAATACACACCAACTGGACACCTCTTTTTGTCTAATTTGTTAAGGATATACATGTAAAATTCTGTGGTGGCTGTTGTTGTCGATTTGTTTCTTCTAAACCCATGCTGTTCTTTAGGTATTAAGCAGTATCTCTCAATAAAGGAGTTGAGTCTTTCTAGCATACAGTTCTCAAAAATTTTTGATATTGCTGACGTCAGGGAAATTGGTCTATAGTTGTCTACGTGATTCTTTGAGTCCTTTTTATGAACAGGTATTACTTTTGCAACTTTCAGGCCTTCTGGGACTGTTCCTCATTCAAACGAGAGGTTTATAAGATGGGTTATTGGTGCCAATAGTTCACTGCAAAATTCCTTTATAATCTTGGTTGGCAGATCATCAGGTCCAGTACTATACTTATTTTTTAGTTTTGAAAAAATTTTCAACACTTCCTCATCTAAAAAAGGAAGAAGCATCAAGGTATGTGGATTACTAATTAGGGGATCAGTAAAATGATTGTCCCCTACTGGAGCTATATTTTGTATCACAGATTTTGATGCATTAATAAAAAATTTATTGAAAATGTTTATTATTTGAACAGGTGACTGTATTGTTTCACCATTGTGCAATATTTCTAAATTTAATAGGGTAGAGTTATTTTTATTTCTTAATATTGATAATTGTCCAAGAAGACTTACTCTTGTTGATGGAATTTTGAATGATTTTATCGTAGTGTTTTTTCCTATTGTTTTCGACTAGGATTTTGTGTTCACGTTTTCTTTCCTTATATATAGGTTGAAGGTCGGGGTAATGTCTTTGCAGTTTATGCAAATCCTTCAGTTGGGTACTTGAAAATTTGATTTCGTCAGATACCCACGTTTTTTCAGTGGACCTTTCGAAGTTTTTTTTATTGGGAATGCTCTATTGAAGTAATTCAATTGAGTACCTATGAATATTTATTATTTATGTCCTCTGCATCGTACACTACCTTCCAAGTTTCATTCTTAAGAAATTATTCAAATAGTTTTTTGTTATATTATTATGTTCTACAGAACTTAAAGTTTTTTTTGTTAAATGTGGTTGCAGGACACCTGCATCATCTGGCACTATGATCATCCTACGATCGGACAAATGAGTATCAGATACTTATGCCCTGTCATCCACATTAGCAAATATATTGTCAATTTTTGTATTACCCTCAAAAATTGTCATTTTAGAATTAAAAATTGACTTATTTTAGGATTTTACTCATAAATTGTTATTTATGTAGTGAATGAATGTATCTGTTACTTGTGGACCTCACTGTATGTGAGAAGTTTTAACAAAAATTCATTAAAAAGTGTCTTAGACAAGAAGCAAACAGAGAAAACATTTGTTTTTTTTTTTTTTTTTTTTTTAGAATAAGTTATATTTGTACCATTTCCTGTTATTGTGGCAATGTGACAATTTACAAAATTACATTGAATTTAAAAATAGTATTAACTAAATGCCAATTTTCATACTACAAATGAATGCCTGCACATTTTGACTATTCAACTGTCAGAGAAATTTCTATAACACAATTGCAGCAAACTATACTTTAAAGTGCTCTAAAAATGATGACAGAAACAATTTGTGCAAATAAAGAATATATTTCTGTAGTAACGATATGCAGTTTATTAATTAACAGTATTTGAAATTTTTGTACACATTTAAAAATAATAAAATCAACTCTTTACGATTTTAAATTATGGTTGCTGTTTACTTCACCTGTGGAACAAATGTCTGAACAAATCAAGTTAGTGACTATTATTAGTGTGAAATTTTTAAGTAAATTCATAAACTATATTTTTTTTGTCATAATAATAAAAAGATTTCTATTGATATACACAAGATACACATACATATTGTAACACCCCTTGGCTTAAAACCAGGAAGTGTTTCAATTATGCGAACGGCAGCTCTGGGTTATGGGAAAGCGAGGTCGTGGTTCGATATTTACTCGTTTGTTAACTTGCAAAAAAAAATATATAAAATAGTGAATATATATATAAACAAAAAAATAGATGTTCAGGGCGCCACCTTAACTTACTATATGAACCATGAGTATTGTGAAAGCTAAGGAAAACAATACTGAGTACCTAGGTTATGTAATAAGCTCACCAATAATATATATCCAGCTAAATGAGTAGAAGAAAGGAAACACACGTTAATAATAAGTTGACTTTAATATTTGACAATGGGACAGTTGAATAATTTATTTAGCAATACCAAAAAAATTTAGTTAAGTTGAAATTTGAATGATTGATAAAAAAAAATATTAAATTATGACAAGGTTTAACAAGTATTATTTAAGAAAATTTTATGTAAAAATATTTATGTGAAAATGTATGAATATTTGAAAAATGTTAAAATTTAATTAAAATGGTACCATTTCTTACAAGTAAAAAAAAATATATGAAAAGTAATAATTTAAATCAAACAAAATGTTATAAATAATACCACAAAACAGAAGGCCCTGGTGTAACTTTGTTCCAGAATCAGGTATGACTGCAGGGACCCCTCTACAACACGCTGCCTCCACTCTCAAATTATCTCCACTGCCTACGTGGTCCAAAAAAAAAATCGACGACTCGGATTCTTTCGCTTATTGACCTCTTGCTTCTTAAAATAATACCATCTGTGTGTGGCCGTTACATCGGAAAGATGATATACCAATAATGATATCACACCAAAGAAAATTGCCTCATATGAGGGATACTGGCAACCCTAAGATATAAAAAAAATACACCTTACAAAATGAAATTCAACCGAATTCGCAAGACTTACCCCAAGTGACCTGTGGGGGCTCAGTATCGAGTATAAGCCTAAGCTTATGGCGTGAATAAAAATTATGGCTTGACCAAATTTACTAGTTAGGCTACTGCCCCAAGCCTAAGCACTACCGGCTCCTTCAATGGATCACGCTTAAAAGGCTGCTAAGATGGCTTAGCTCTCTAACGCGGTCTTGCGAATTTAAAAAAACTAACGATCCCTACACGCAGGTCTTAATTACCAACTCAAATCACAGAATTGTGCTCTTGGCAAAATCGAACTATAAGAAGAAGAAGATGAATTTAAAATATCCAAAATTTAACCTTAAAATAGAGAGTGTGCTACTATGTGCTTCTGAAGATATAAATAAAACAAGTCCATAAGAAACATGCTGTTAAACCAGCCAGGAAGAGAAGACGTCGTGTGTTTACTATATTTCGGTGTTAACTCAAAATGAGGTGTCAAGTGCTTTTCAACCTGAACAAGTTATAATTGCAGTGTTAATTGTCTGAAACGGTGCCGCATTATTTTCATTATTATTTACTTATATATTTAACTGCATGTGAAGCATGTTTTTGCAGGAAAGAAAGAATAAAAAAAATATTTATATTTGTCTAATAAATTCCTTTTCAGGAGATTTTTCACTGCAACCAGTAATACATTTATCCACATACTGGGTGGCCTAACTCACTATGCACCAGTTTACTTTTTAAATTAATTACTATGAAAAATGTAGCATATGCAATGCTACACTGCCCCTCTCCACCATTAAAAATATATCCTTTGAAGAAGGGTATATTTTTACAAAATCATGAGTGTTTACTTATTATCAGTTTTTATAATTTTTTTTTTTTACTTAAATCCTACAGTTCCCAAATTTTGCTTAAGTACTAAGTTAGTAATAATTCTACCCGAATATAGCTAATTTTAACGCATCCATTTCTCAGGAGTTGTCAAATCTGCCTATCAACTAGTCTTATTTACAAGATCCTAAATACTAAACTAAAATCTACTAGTACGTGCAGAAAAGTAAATGCAATCTTTTGCATTTCTATCAGTAGAATATATACAATAGGGGGTAATTCTTATCGAATTCACGGAGGGACAATTGATCAATTGATAAAGGGGAATAAGCGAAGGCTTATTTTTTTGGGACAAGAATATTTGACGTCAATATAGGGAAATATAGCGTATGATTAAGCCATCTCAAGCAAGAAACAAAATAAAACAGTGAAGTGTTTTAATTTCTTACTAGGAAATGAAATAAACTCGAGCTATGTAAGAAGTTTCACAACGGTACTAAAAAAATGTAAGATTACATTTATAGCTTTTGTTGTATAAAAAGATTTCGAAACTTCTTACGTTACAGCATAGATAAATGTAGACCTAAATTCAACATCGGAAGTTGTGACAAAAAAAATGACTTTGTGCCATAAATCTACATAAATTTCAAATTTAACAACTCCAAGAAAAATGTGACTATCTCACGAACAAAAAATTACTTATTGGCCTAGTGAATGTGAATTAAATAGCAAAGGTTACTGTCGGTATACCAGAGGTGTTGAAAATTAATTTTAGTTGAAGTATCTAGGTGACAGAAAAATTTTACTCTGACAAATCAGAATTCGATCCTAGATAAGGCTTTAACTGACTTATGTGCCAGGTGCCAGCATCTGTACCGTCCATATTATTTAACTCATACACTATGCGTGATTTAACTGTACGCACCTTGCATAACACATACCTAGGTGCCAACTTAGCCGAAAACTGTTTTTCAGCATCCGAAAGAACATGATTGCGTCTCCAAACTTTATCGCCTACTCTAAACTGAAAGTCTCTCCTACGTAAATTGTATTGTCTAGAATTTCTCTGATACATAACATTTAGTTTCTCTTGCACTTTTCTATATAATTCAGGAAAATTTTTAAGATTTTCTGCGTATTGGTCTGCATATCCAGGTTCTAAGTCAAAATTAATATCGCGGATTTTTTCGCTATAAAAATCACCAGATATAGGTATATTTCTGCCAAACGTTAGAAAAGCGGGACTACACCCTACTGTGTGATGTGTTGAAACTCTCATGGCATGAGCAATTTTGTAAATTTCTTTGTCCCAGTCTTTGTGTCTTTTTACAAAACAACGAATTGATGTTAATAAGGTTCTAATATTTCGCTCAGCTGCATTAGTCTGGGGATGATACCATGCGTTATATAAAACTTGTACCTGGTACTTTTTAGTGAATTTTTCAAATTCTTTCCCAGTCATTTGTGAACCATTATCACATACTATAAATTGACTTACTCCGTAAACTAAAAATACATCATTTTCTATAAACGAAATTAAATTTTTGGCATTAGCAGCACGTACTGGTTTTACCAAAACATATTTAGTAAAGTAATCGGTAACTATAATTGCATGAGTGTTACCTCGTGGTGAACGTGGATATGGACCTAAGAAATCAATAAAAATACATTGAAACGGCATAGAAATTTTTCTTTCTCTACCCATAAGACCCATTGGTGTCGAGTTAGGCATTTTTTGACTATGACAAATATTACAATTTCTTATATACTTAAATACATCTTTTCTTAACTTGGGCCAGTAATAATTCTCGGTTATTTTTTTTAAAGTTTTGTAAAATCCGAAATGCCCTGACGTAGGAATATCGTGGCATTGGTTAAGAATTCGCTCTCGTTGTGATAGAGGGACAACTAATTTCCAATCTGAAGTGTTCGTTATTAAAGGAATATTTTTTGGTAAATATTTGTAAATATAACCGTCTTTTACTAACCAGTGTGGGTAGCGTTCTGGATGTTTATCGATTTTATCCCTCATTTCTAAGTACCAGGGCTCTAGGTTATCAAGCAAGATTCCTAATAAATCTATTTCAACCGGAAGGGGTGACCTGGACAATGCATCTGGTACCACATTTAGTTTACCTTTACGGTGAACTATCTCAAAATCAAATTGTTGCAACTGTGTTGCCCATCTAGCTAAAACTCCTGTCGGTTCACGTAATTTGTGAAACCATAAAAGACTATAGTGATCAGTTACAACCGTAAAGCGAGTACCCTCTATAAATGGTCTAAATTTTGTGATACCAAATAATACAGCAGCTAATTCACGCTGGTAAGTTGACCAGTTTCGCTCAGCCCTAGAAAGACTACGACTAGCGAAAGCGATAACTTTTTCAACCCCATCCTGGACTTGTGTCAGTACTGACCCAAGACCAGTTAGACTAGCGTCGCACTGAATGGTGAATTTTAAAGTAAAATCTGGTGAAGATAATATCGGCGCCGAAACTAATGCTTGCTTGATATCCTGGAATGCCTTTTCAGCAGAATCGTTCCACTGTATAGGAAGTTTCTTTCCTTTTGCACCTCTTAACAATTCATTTAAAGGAGATACTACGGTGGAAAAATGAGGAACAAACCTCCTATACCAGGAAGCTAAACCAAGGAAACGTTTAACTTCTGTACTGTTCTTAGGTCTAGGATAATTTACCATTGCTTCAACTTTATCTGGGTTAGTTCTTAAACCATTTTTATCCACAACGAAGCCAAGATAGTTCAATGAATCCCGAAAAAATTGACATTTGTCATAGTTAATAGTGAGATTAGCAGATTTTAAGCGATTAAAAACGTCATCTAAAAGTTTAATATGTTCGTCAAACGAACCACTTATTAAAATTACATCGTCTAGATAAACAAAACCAAATGGCTCTAATTCTGGGCCTAGGATAGAATCCATCAGTCTTTGTTGTGCTTGAGCACTGTTTGTCAAGCCAAAAGGAACTACACAAAAATGAAATAAACCCCTACCGGGTACACTAAAGGCTGTTTTTTCTTTACTTTCCTCTGACAGAGGTATCTGCCAGAAGGCACTTTTTAAATCAATGCTCGAGATAAATTTTGCACCTTTTAACATATTTAGAATATAATCTACTCTAGGAAGTGGATAAGAATCAGATTTAGTGACTGAATTTAATTTACGTCCATCAAAACAAAATCTATAGGTGTTATCAGATTTTTTAACTAATAAAACAGGTGAGCACCAACTACTAAATGAGGGTTCTACTACACCTAAACGTAACATTTCGTCCAGTTGACTATTTAATTCTTTTAATAAATAAGGTGATAACTGATATTGCCTTTGCTTGATTGGTCTAGCATCACCGGTATCTATGTGTTGAATAAATTTACTGGTTCTACCTAGTTTTACAACTGGTGACAGCGTCTTAAATTTTTCCAAGGTTTTATTCACAAGAACTTGATCCTTAGGACATAATACAGATGTTGATTGAATGCCACTATCATTAGTATTTAATGTTTTATTTACTACACTAATATGGACCTGCATTGATTGGTTATCCATTTCCCAAGTATTTGTGTGAAAGTTTAGAGAAAGGCCAAAGATTTTTAAAGATTCACTGCCTAATATAAAACCATGACAAATAGAAGGGACTATTAAAAATTCTACTAATTTACATTTAGTTTCTAAACAAATAGGTAATAAAACTGAACCGGAAACTGTCTGTTTTCGACCCTCAGCTGTTGTTACAAATTCTGATTTAATAGAACGAATTTTAATTTTATATTGATCTAAAATAAACAAACCTTCACTTCCTATGACAGACTGATTTGCACCTGTATCTATAAGTGCTGTTAATTGTTGATCATATAAGTTAACAGTAATATAAGGACGATTATCTAGTGGTTTTTCAACAAAGACTGGTGATACTTCTAAGGTACTGTTTACCTTACTAGTTTCTAAATAAAATTTTTTGACATAATCTAGCCAAGATTGCCATTCTGATTTTGAAGTAAATTTTCGACATTTATTTAAATTAGGTTGCATATAAGAAATATTTTTATTAAATCCATAAGACGTTCTTTGAGAGGTAGGTATTGAAAGAGAAAAATTTCTATTATACGTAGGAGACTTTAGTTTGGAATTCGTAATCGTTCTTGAATATATTACAGGTATGGTCTTTTTAAACTGTGACAAACGACGACCAACAACGTTTGCCTGCGATACTAGTTTTTTTGACACTTTGAACAATTTCTTGACGTTACATTTGGATTGCCACATTTAAAACAAAATATTTTAGGTTTGTCCCTGCACGTTTGAAAAGTATGGTTAGGTTTCTGACAATTCCAGCACGTGATAGCAGAAACATTTCTGGTTTTACCCCTAAAATTGTAATTCCTCTTACTATTCGTGGAGGTACTAGCGGATGAGGTACTAGCAAATGAGCTACTAGACTCTCCAATATATGCCAAATCAGTTTGAAACACATTAGAACTTTTAGGTGGAGGTACATAATTATGTCTTATGCGATCTACTTCATCTAGCTTACGACAAATAGTACACAAATCATCAGTATCTTTTATATCTACCAAAGCAATTCTAGATGTATAACGAGGTAAAATTCTCTCCTTAATTATTTTAAGCTTAGTTGTTTCTGCTGGAGGACGAGATAATCTACTAAAGTATGATTCCATAGTAGCAACATAAATGTGAATAGGTTCTTTTTCACCTTGAGTTCTTTGCTTAATTTCATCCCAGAGATCATCGTCATAGCTCTCTGACAAGAAATCACGCATTAATAGTTTGACTAAACCGTCCCAGTCAGTAGCTAATTTTTTGCTTATAATATTTTTTACCCACAATTTTCCAGGACCCTCAAATAATTCGGTCACTGTAGAAAATAACTCTTTTTTATCAACATTACGAGATACTGATAATTCATTTACTTGTTCTAAAAATGTATGGACACTCATATTTTTTGTATCAAACTTTAAGTTCCATTTGTATACAGGTACTGACTTTCTATAATTTTGAACAGGTGAAATAGACCTTCTCGCAACAGGATTGTTAATGCTAGTACTAGGACCAGGAGAACTAACTAGTTGTGAATTTTCAGATACAGTTACTTTTTCTCGTAAATCTGCATCAAATTCTATGCAAGTTGCATGAGCATCGTCTTTAAAATCTATTGCCTCACCATCCATATTTTCTAAAATAGGCATTCTTAACACACGATTATGAATATGACAAAGACGAGTCTCAATTCGCTTATACATAGAATCCGAAGCAGGACCGTCGAAATCAACTATTAAACTTTTAATAGACTCTAATGTATTTTCTATAATTTCCTTTTCGGAATCATAGTCAAAATTTGGATCTACATAATCTACTTTACGAGTGCGGTCAGTATCTAATAACCGGTGCAAAATCTTGCGTTTTGCTGCTGCATCTTTTCTACCAGCATTAACACCTCTTATGCGTAATTCATAATTTAACTCATCACTAAGAAGATAAATTGGTTTCATATTATGTGGTTCCATGTTTATGTATGTAACGTATGAAATGAAAGGTATAAAAAATTTACAAAAATTGTTCAGATTAAAAAAGCATCAACACACAACAAATATCGACAAACCATATAAAAGTAAAGTCGGAAATAACTCACAAATAGGTAGAAAACAACAAAAAAACGTGAATACCAACAACGTAAAAAAAGGAGCAGATAAAAATATAAAAAAATGTAACTGGTCAATAAATAAGTTCAGAATGATAGGTCAATAAGAAACTTAGAATGTTGATTAACTATGGTATTTCTTTCTCACACTCAACAGCTTAATAGATTATTGGTGGCTAGGATATTTATAAAATGCAAAGTTAAACAAATCGGGCCCGCTACGTTGGATGCGCCACTTTCTTGTAACACCCCTTGGCTTAAAACCAGGAAGTGTTTCAATTATGCGAACGGCAGCTCTGGGTTATGGGAAAGCGAGGTCGTGGTTCGATATTTACTCGTTTGTTAACTTGCAAAAAAAAATATATAAAATAGTGAATATATATATAAACAAAAAAATAGATGTTCAGGGCGCCACCTTAACTTACTATATGAACCATGAGTATTGTGAAAGCTAAGGAAAACAATACTGAGTACCTAGGTTATGTAATAAGCTCACCAATAATATATATCCAGCTAAATGAGTAGAAGAAAGGAAACACACATGTTAATAATAAGTTGACTTTAATATTTGACAATGGGACAGTTGAATAATTTATTTAGCAATACCAAAAAAATTTAGTTAAGTTGAAATTTGAATGATTGATAAAAAAAAATATTAAATTATGACAAGGTTTAACAAGTATTATTTAAGAAAATTTTATGTAAAAATATTTATGTGAAAATGTATGAATATTTGAAAAATGTTAAAATTTAATTAAAATGGTACCATTTCTTACAAGTAAAAAAAAATATATGAAAAGTAATAATTTAAATCAAACAAAATGTTATAAATAATACCACAAAACAGAAGGCCCTGGTGTAACTTTGTTCCAGAATCAGGTATGACTGCAGGGACCCCTCTACAACACGCTGCCTCCACTCTCAAATTATCTCCACTGCCTACGTGGTCCAAAAAAAAAATCGACGACTCGGATTCTTTCGCTTATTGACCTCTTGCTTCTTAAAATAATACCATCTGTGTGTGGCCGTTACATCGGAAAGATGATATACCAATAATGATATCACACCAAAGAAAATTGCCTCATATGAGGGATACTGGCAACCCTAAGATATAAAAAAAATACACCTTACAAAATGAAATTCAACCGAATTCGCAAGACTTACCCCAAGTGACCTGTGGGGGCTCAGTATCGAGTATAAGCCTAAGCTTATGGCGTGAATAAAAATTATGGCTTGACCAAATTTACTAGTTAGGCTACTGCCCCAAGCCTAAGCACTACCGGCTCCTTTAATGGATCACGCTTAAAAGGCTGCTAAGATGGCTTAGCTCTCTAACGCGGTCTTGCGAATTTAAAAAAACTAACGATCCCTACACGCAGGTCTTAATTACCAACTCAAATCACAGAATTGTGCTCTTGGCAAAATCGAACTATAAGAAGAAGAAGATGAATTTAAAATATCCAAAATTTAACCTTAAAATAGAGTGTGCTACTATGTGCTTCTGAAGAAATAAATAAAACAAGTCCATAAGAAACATGCTGTTAAACCAGCCAGGAAGAGAAGACGTCGTGTGTTTACTATATTTCGGTGTTAACTCAAAATGAGGTGTCAAGTGCTTTTCAACCTGAACAAGTTATAATTGCAGTGTTAATTGTCTGAAACGGTGCCGCATTATTTTCATTATTATTTACTTATATATTTAACTGCATGTGAAGCATGTTTTTGCAGGAAAGAAAGAATAAAAAAAATATTTATATTTGTCTAATAAATTCTTTTTCAGGAGATTTTTCACTGCAACCAGTAATACATTTATCCACATACTGGGTGGCCTAACTCACTATGCACCAGTTTACTTTTTAAATTAATTACTATGAAAAATGTAGCATATGCAATGCTACAATATATATCAAAAGGCCATCGACCGAGGTCCTTCAGACTGTTTTTTCTAAACTACACAAATAAATCTTTTGTAAGTTGTTTGATTAACTATAACTACATACACTATATAGAAAAAAAAATGTTTACATTGGAAATTTAAATATTAAATAATATTATGGATTTTCAGACGTTTTCAATATCTCTTGTCGTGTTTTTTCAGGAAACTTGAATTTGGAAGGTTGATTTATTGTTCTAGTAATAAACATGTGTTGCATTATTTCTATGTTATGATGATGCTTGGCGAACTTTGACGAAAACTATTTCAATCCTTCAAGAATGGGTTGAACATTTGTCTTGTTGTAAAGCAGTTCATTAGATGGATTATGAAGTGGATTTGTGGGGTGACAAAGTTTCGTTACAATTCTTACAGTCATTGTTTCTGCAGTTTTGATATTGGTAAGGGCTGGAAGTTGACAGTTAAGATATAACACATGTCCATATTCAAGCATGGGACGACATATGGATGCATATATTTTTGAGGCCGTTTAAATATTTACACCTTTGTTTTGTAAGTCAAGGATCTGAAATGTTTGGCTCTTGTTGTGATACGTCTTTTTTTAACTTGGTGTGATGTTTTAAATTTAGTTTATGATCGAGTACAACTCCAAGGTATTTAGCGGTTAAGGAAGGCCTTATTTGGTAATTATTGATGGATATTGGATATAGAAGGGGAAGTGTTTGTAGGGATGTGATTGAATATTAGGAACTGTGTCTTTAAGGGGTTAGGATGCATTCTCCAATTGTTAAACCAGGTTTCAGTTTCTGCCATTAATGTTTGGAGTTTGTTTACAGTTCTCCTCAGTATCATTTGCATACTGTAAAATATATGAATTAGTGTCATTTTGGTTTTGTTGGGATTTTTTTTGTCAATTTTGCATTTTTGGTGAAACTTTCCCATCTTATCATCGGTGGAAGTTCATTATATCATTGGAGTGCTTGGTACGTCATTCTTGTTCTGCTGATGAATATCACAGTTTTTTACTAGTCTTATATGTATAAACCAGCTTTTATTTTGTAGATTAATTTTACACTGTCAGGTTTTATAATTTCGTTCATATTTAAAATACATCACTATAGAGATTCCTCGTAGTAGTTCTAAACGGTTTATTGACCAGGATTTTGATGACTTTGTTTTGGGTAATCTGAAGTTTTTTGATATCTTGCTGTCTGGCATGTCCCCAGAATGCAGCAAAATTATTCAAATGTGACTTCACATGTGCATTATATATTAGATATTTAGTTGCCAGGTTGAATTTGTATGAATGTTGTCTTAATTGGTAACACAGTATATTGATTTTTGAGCGAATTTTATTAATACGACGCTCAAAATTTAATTTACTATTGAGTATAAATCCTAGATATTTTGTATCATTCACTTATTTTATGTTTTCGTCATATAGTTTATAGTTTGAAAAAATGCAACTCCCGTGGGTTACGATTTTCCGTGGCTTTCCCATGTCCCACCTAAAATGTACGGTATAGGGCTCAAGAGTGATTTATTTCTGTAGAACTACAAAAATTATACCTTTTCAAGCGGTATCATATGAGCCCCTAAAAAGTTAGCATAGGCTTGTGGTCTATGCACTTTTATATGATCATTTTGTTGTATCTTTATTGAATTTCCTTCCATAAAATATTTTTCAAGTCTATTTTCATATACCGTGTGTTATACCATTTTTTTTCCTTATTTTATTTTAGAATGAAACTTGGTAGATGTATTATATGACCAAGAAGACACATTGGGGCATGTCATTTTTTCCTCCCTTCTGGTTTCACCGGAAATGACCCTAACTTTTGATTTTTAAATGGAACACCCTGTATATTATTATATTTTTGAAATCCTTGAAAAACTCTGAATACAGCAATACCCCACAAGTGACATTTCAACTCCATGAAAAAAAATTGGCTCGAGATTTGTTGGAGATGCCATGACCAGAAAAAAATTGCTTGTAATGGACCAGTGTGGTTTTGTCAACAAACATTGTTTAATTAGCAAATTTTTAAAATTTTAAATCTAGCAAGCATTCAATTTTGACATCTTCAACACTATAACATACTCAAACTACAATAAAAAAGTCAAATAGTTATTTATTAGGCTAGTGACTTATGTTACATATAAGTCACGCAATGAAAGTTTAGCCCGCGAGCCCGAAGGGCTATTTTTTTTTAAGTGACATGTAATAACTTATGTCTAATACAACATTTTATCAAACACTTTCATTTAAGTGCTTTTTCAGTGACAAACAATAAAATTATTAAAATGTCATTGTCAGTTGTCAAAGTCAACAGTGTTTCTCCAAAAATATAAAATGCAGGTAGCCTATTGCTAAGTAGATTCTGAATGGATGTACCGAGAAAGCTGTGGTTGTTATCTATTTTGTTTGTAACCAGGGGTTTGTTTAATAAACATTGTGTAATTAGCAACAAAATGGAAAATTGTGAAAGATATAATATGGAAATTCCGACCAATATTATGAAAGAAGCTACAGCCAATTTAATTCCAGAAAAGTCCTTTCTCCAAAAGACTTTTGGAGAACGTGACTTTTAATTCATTGGCGCTCGCCTACACCTAGGGACATCTACCCTAACAGAGACTCCTTCTCTGAAAACTTTATAAGAAAATTCGTACCTCATTCTAGGGACACCTATCATAGCAGGGACCTCTTCCCTGAAATCCAATAAGAAATCACATGACCATTTAGGGACATCTTTCCTAGCAGGGCTAACTTCCCTGAATCTAAAGTAAGCATCATCAGGGACACCTTCCCTGCCTTATACCTAATAATACTATCTAAACCAACCACGCCGAAGCTGGGTGTACGAAAACTGTCTCTCTCTACACGAAGAAACAACTCCCTGGTGTCTCACACACCAACCCAATCCAAAGAGAAAACGCCCTGAGATACAACACAGTTCGACGCTGGTGCTTCAACAAATCCCTGGGGTCGGTATTGGCGCCCACCTACCTCTCTAAGAAATTTGTTCCTGACGACGTCCGCCATAAGGGCAAAATTTTCATCAATCTAACACCAGTCCAGTTGACAGTGTCAGAAAAATCAAATCGGACATGAAAATTTGAGAATGTGTATTCTGTGGGTCATCAAATTTGGCCCAAACAGTTTTTTTAACAAAACTTAATTTTTTCAAATGCAACCATAATGGTAGAGTACTACCCTAAAATAGCAGATATTCTAAGGAATCCGTGGATGTGCCCAAAAGCAATACTTTCTGGTCAAGGCACACTAGATGCATCAACAAATTTCGAGTGAAATTTTTTCATGGAGTATTATGTGTGGGGTACTACCGTATTCAGAAATTTAATCATATACAGAATGTTCGTTCCATTTGAAAATCAAAAGTTGGGGTCATTTCCGGAGAAACCGGAAGGGGAAAAAATGATAGTTATGTCACAAAGTGTCTTCTTGGTCATATAATACATCTACCAAGTTTCATTCTGATATTCTAAAAAAGGACAAAAGGGGGGTCTACCATGATCCGTTGACACCCGGTAGAGCCCATTATTAAAATTATTGATTTCTTGAAAAATTGTACTTTTTACAGTACTAGTGCTCTTATTTAATAATTTATGATTTTTTTAATGCTTCCTAAATTTATATACTTATTTTCCCTTTTTTTAGTTATCCATCATTCAAAATGGAAAGGAAAAACTGAAATTTTACAACACTAGTTAGTTATACAACATCCTTATAGAGGTTGCAGCAAATATAGTTGTTTCTATTAGTATTAAGTAAATTTATTAGTCTATATATTTAAAAATAATTTAATTATTACTCGGAGAATGTTACTGTTATTTTCAAAGTCTTAAAATATTGAGAAATTAAGTCCTAGGCTTATGGGAATAGATCAAGGACTCCATCCGGTTTTTTCTGTTTTAATTATAAAAGTGGGGATTGTTATGCGAGATTCCCCACTTATTTTGAGATGCTGAGATGATGACCTTTACTATGCGTCTCACATGAAGGCTCTCCCAAGTGAGACAGTCTTCTTACAATCCCATTCTCCCTCTTCTTAGTAGTCTCGCAATTGCCTCTTATCCATGGCCTATTCTTGTATGTTTATGGGTTGAACATAAATAATTCCCATTTCAGCCAGTGAAGGAATTAAACACAAATCTGTTTGTAGCCTATTTTGAGAGAAAAAGGTGATTTAAACAGCGTTGGAGCTTTCACTAAGCTTTTTTCTCTAAGAGAAAAAATTTACCTGAACATTAATACATATTTAGGGTAAATGTATATTAATAATACATATTTAGGGTGTGTTGTATGAGCTCAAGTGAGACTGATTCATATTATTATTTAGAAATATACTTGCAAAGGATTAGTGCGGTGAGTTAGCCAAAAAGTATTTTATGTAATGTCATGTGTACCCTTGAGGTCTGGGTACAGGTAATAACGAACTGTATTTCACTACTTGCTTACATAGGTTTATTTCACTCACAAGCATACATTTACGCCACCTGTGCATATAACCACTAGCCAAGCTACCTTAAAGGGTGTGTCCCACCGCATGTTGAAAAGGTAATGACTCGCTATATTATGTCCTTATCAATGTGATCATCGGCCTCTCTCGTAGGTGGGCAGGGGCTCATCAGTGCGGGCTGACAAAGATACCAATTGCTAGACCCGGACCGCTATTTGTCAAAAAAAAACGACTCTTCTTCAGCTGGACACCACTCCAGTAAAATATCCTGAGTAGAGTGCCAGCCCTAACTAACTTTTTAACTAGCAAAAACAAATATATAATGTAATCACTTCTCCGTTAAATTGCTTTCCACCTTCTATAGGCTAACATATATCACCGACAGCTTTCCTTACTTCTGTCGTCCCTCTCATCACAGCAGCCAGCAGCGTTCTCTCCATTATCTCCACACACTAAGAGTTTATGATACAACAACATACTATAACTCTCATATATACTTATTTCTGTATATAAAAATTATAAGGGAACCATGCCCATAACTTACAACTACAAAAAAAATAATATATAACCTGGTGGCGCATTACAGAGTTTTTGATATGGCGGTTCTGTTCGGTTTAACGTGACTTAAATTTTAGGATAAACTTGACTATTTAGTCCATTTAACGAGGTACAAAAAAAGCCAAAACATCAAAAGTTTGTGAGATCTTTTACAATACATTTCCTCTCCTGTTTTCGAGGGTGAGAAAAACGATGGTGATGGTTTCTAGTTTTGAAACCCTTGCGTCCTACTCCTATCAAGGAAATACCACCCCTGTTTCCGGCATCTTGGGCTTGCAAGACATTGTCGGATCGGATTTTTTTGGGGGAATTGTAATAAATTTAGCTAATTTACATTAAAGTACCGTGGAGCGACCCTCAGGGGTTGAACCTACCCTCAACGGTAATAGCAACATTAAAAAAAAAAAAAGAAAATACAGACTCGACAAGGTTTTTATGGGTTTTTGAGGGCTGGGATTTATTATGGACGTGCTATTTTTCACCCTACCCTTCCATAACTATCCCTAACGTATAAAACCTTCGCGTCTTCCATGCTGTCGGCGCTAGGCATGTGGAGATTCGTCGGATCGGGATTTTTATGATAATATCAGAGAAACTAACCGTTACTAAACCACAGTTGACCTAAGCAGTCCCGGGGGTTGAAACTACCCTGCTCGCAAAACTGAAATCACTCGAGAAACGGGAAAAAGGGCTTCTCACGAGTTTTCGAGGGCGGTAATATATCTTACCCTCTCGAAACTACCCCCAACGTATACAACCACCCCTTCCATGCTGTCGGTCCTAGGCATACGTGGATTCATCGTACCGAAGTCTTTATGGGAATATCAGGAAAACTAACAGTTACTCAACCACAGTTGTCCTAAGCAACCCCCGGGGGTTGACACTACCCTGCTGGCAACACCGAAATCATCCACGGGTTTTCGAGGGTTGGAACTTAGGTCAACTGTCGTTGAGTAATGGTTATTTCCTTGATATTCTCTTAACACGTTCAATGCCGGCGACGCTTATAAGCGGCCGCGTGTGCCTAACTGCGAGGGCCGCCGACGCTTTAAAGAGTCCGAAACAACCTGATACTAATGCGTATTATTCAGTCTGGTTCGGCACATACGTTCGCGTGTATGTGTCGGCACCTAAGTAAAGTACTTTGAAAAATTTTTCCGTGCGCGGGTTTTAATTTGTCTCTAGTTTCTGCTTAGTGTATGGTGTAAAGCGGTTTTATAGGCGCCCGCGTGTGTACCTAGGTGGAGTGGAGAGCGGAAGGACCGGCATTGAACGTGTTAAAAACTCCGGTCCGATGAATCCACGCATACCTGGAACCTACAGCATGAAGGAGGGGGTGGTTTTTATACGTAGGGGGTAGTTTCTAGAGGGTAGAGTGAAAAATATAGCACCATTGTGATTACCTCCCTCGAAAAGCATTGAGAAGCTTGTTTTTCGAGTGATTCCGGTTTTGCAAGCAGGGTAGTTTCAATCCCCTGGAGCCGTTTAGGTCAACTATGATTTAGTAATGGTTAGTTTCCCTGATATTCTCATAAAAACCCTGATCCGACGAATCCCCGCATGCCTAGGACCGAGCATAGAAGAGAGGGTGGTTCTTATACGTTGGTGATAGTTGCGGAAGGGTAGAGTGAAAATAGCACCTCCTTCATGATCTCTGCCCTAGAAAATTGCTGTTATGGGCGGGGGTAGGTTCAACCCCCGGGGGTCGGCCCGGGGTACTCTAATGTAAATTAACTGAATTTATTATTATTCCCTCAAAAAAACCCGATCCGAAGATCCCTCGCAAGCTCAAGACCGAGAAGTCGGAAATTGGGGTGGTTTTTCCCTGATAGGGGTAGTACGCAAGGATTTCAGAACTCGAAACCATCACCATTACTATCATTTTTCTCACCCTCAGAGGAGGAAATGTACTGCAAAAGATCCTACAAGCTTTTGATGCCCAGGACCTCGTTAAATGGACTAATTGGCTAAACCAAGTTCAGACAACTGGCCAAGTCAAAATATTATACGTTTGTTTCAAAAAAAAAAAAAAAAGAAAGAAACAAATATTTAACCTCCAAGAACTCATTCAACACATTCTATGTAAGATAATTATTGCACAAGAATTAAACAAGTGTTATTGCTCCATATTCTGATCTTGTTTAGCTCAGTAACAGCGTTATTAATTTTTTAATAGCGACCTATTTCTTATGTCATATAAAGCACTAGTCATGGCATTATTAGTAAAATGCGCAAAAGAGAAAAAATATTTGGATTGTATCTAATAATAATAATAATCTTTATTTCATATTACGTTACATTTATAATATAAACAAACATAAAATGAAAAGGCGTCAGAGCAAGGACATCAACTTGATGTCTACTACCAAAGTAAATAACAAAAATTCTTTAAAATATTCACCTTATTCTAGAAATGTACTTTAACTATTTAAAAAATCATTTAAACTATAAGGTTCAAGATCAATTAAAAGTTTTCTTATACGTGACTTAAACAGTTTTTGACTTTGTATTATTTTGATATTGTCAGGCAATTTATTGAAAAGTTTTATGCACATATACTGTGGGCTTTTTTCTGTTAATGTGAGACGATGAATGGGGTAATTTAGGGATATTGTTCTAGTATGGTGTTGATGGTGTGTTGCTGTATTAAATCTCTCTCTATTCAAAAATAAAAACATTAAACATTCGTATATATATAAAGCATAAACTGTCATTATGCATTCTGATTTGAGTACAGTTCTACAGGTTTCATTATATTTCATTTTTTTTATAATTCTCATTAAACGTTTTTGGATTACAAATAAATTTTGAATTTGACTATCTCTTCCCCAAAAAACAATTCCATATCTTATAACTGACTCGGAAGTTTGTAAAGTACATAATTTTAAGTGTTTTTTCATTCATGTATTTGCTCACTACACGGATTCCATAACAGATAGAGTTTAACTTTTTGACAAACGGTTTATATGACATGACCAATCTAGAAATTCATTTATATGTATTCCCAAGAACTTCGTGCTTTCTGTAATGTCCTGTCTATCATCTTCAATGGTTAAATGTGTTGGTTTTTCGATTCTGGAAAGTTTTGTTCTAAAAAGGATTATATTAGTTTTTTCTTTATTTATAATCAGTTTATTTTTTGTGAACCAATTATTTACTTTTCCAAGGAAGTTTTTGCTATTGATTAAAATATCTGAGATGTTTTTACATCCTAATACTAAATTAGTGTCATCTGCATAATTGACTATACTTTGATCAGGTCCATCTGTTACAGATTGCAAGCTAATGAAACAAACCTCAGAAGGTTTAATAAGGAAATATACATATTTTTTTTTCATATTTCATTCTTCCTTATAGTACACTCAAGAAATATCTAAATAGAACTATAAATAATGGGGCGAGCGTAGGTGCGTCTTTACTATGTACATACTTTGATATGCGATGTAAAGCAACATCAGGCGCAGTTAGTAGTTGGATGAGTGACCGTTCCAACGAAGACCGCGTCCTCGCCTCACACATCTTCCAGCGGCTTGTATATCAGTGTATGCGCGGAAGCTATACAACCTTAGGCGAGGGTTGTATGGGGGATATACCATCCTTCGGAGGGGATGTAAAGCCGTCGGTCCCTTGTCTATTAAATGTTAGGCAAGTAAAAGATCCCTACTCTTCTTAAGGGAAGAGGTTCGACAAAATTCCTGGTTGGGGGGTAGCTCGTCTATAGGCGTCAGTGATAGGCCTCAGTAGCGGAAATAGGCCGACGTTAAATAAATGTATTAAAAAAAAAACTATAAATAATGAGGGTATAATTAACTTAAATTTCAGAATTGTACAAAGTTTTCTATTGCTTGGGTTTAGAAAGTTCGTTAATTATACATTTTTGCCAAGTCCTGCTATGTCTAACATTGATAGATACCACAGTAATATGCTTATCATTATCTGCATCTGTTAGGTGTCTAGGCCAGTACATTAAAGCTTTTGTATAATTATTAAATATTATTCATTAAAATTAACTTATTTCAAAGAAACTGCAAAGTGTATACTATAATATATCCTTTAATGTTTTTTGAAATAAGTTAATTCTCAACATTATGATCTGGCGCTGATGCCAGCAGGTTTGACAAAATGTTCTTCAGTATGCTATGTAGTATTTTTGTTCGATTTCCCCTTTTTTTTAGACAGTGGGTTCCTTCCTCCTCCAGTTAACATGGATTTGCAATATAATCTGCTCTGAAGTTATCGTGCTTACAAAAGACATAATAGGGAACATTTTTCTAAAATACAATCGGTGCCGGATGGCATGCTCCATCAAATACAAACGTTTTACAAGTTTAGAGATTTTTAGGTAAAACGAGGCCATGCGCACTGGCAATTTTCAGATACATAAGTTAAAGAGATTAAAAAATTATATATCCTTACCAACTCATAACACCTACTATAATTCAATTATATTAAAATTTCTCTGCAGAAGAATTACTAGCAAGCTAATTTTTTTATTTACATCTTTATTTTGTGTTTATAAATGAAGTGTCAAAAGTACCATCGATACCATATATATGGTTTTGACGTTATATCGGTTACAAGAATTCTATTGTATAATTATTGCCAATGCACAGATTTTCACAGGTCTCTTGAAATAAAGTGCATGGTGCGCTATTTTTTAACATGGTTTCCCTTGAGGCCTAATCCATATTTTCTTTCATTTAATTTGTAAAAAACTAAGCGTCTTCATTTCTGACTTCGTCCATTACAAATAATATTAACTTTATATCTGTTTCATTAGATGAACTATCTGGTATTAAAAAATCTGTGGCATTTATCATTATCTTCCACATTTAAATTTTATTTATTACACTGTCCAACAGGTACATGACCCAATTAAAGGACAGGGGAGAACAATACACAGAGTATATAAAAATAGTTCATAAAGTAAAGACAAAGATGGAAAATCAGTCTCTTTCATTGTAGTTCCTTACATCAGTTAAGATTGCAGTTAAAAATATCAATTACAGATTGTTGTGATTTTCACAAATAACATAATGTAGCGATGTTGTCCAAGGAATATTAAAAGGTAATTTTAACCTTTTGACGGCGGCTATCCATAAACTGGGGTACTCCACCAATGCGGCTATACATATATGTTTCCCGCAGCGTGAGGATATGGGTATTGGTTATATTATGGAATGGTGTCAAATAATAAGTTTATTTTGTTGTCAATCCTGCTGTTGTTATACTTTGTAGTTAACTTTAGTCCAATTTTCAACCACTTCTATTGACTAATTGGATTGAAGTTGGTTACAAACTATACCAGAATCATTACCGGCGATGAGTAAAAATTGGCTAATATTTTCAAAAAAATCGAGACGATTCACTTGATACCTTACATCGTATGTTTCAGACGACCGGAAGTTGTTATTTTATAGCGGATTCTGACATGTTTCGAACCCAGGGACATGATTTTATACTCGAGATTCAAATTATTAATCTCTAAGCGCCATTTTTGCACTTAGAACGAAAATACAATAAAATTCCTATTCCAGACGTCGAGACGATTCATTTGATACCCCACATTGCATATTTTGGGTGACCGGAAGTTGTTATTTTCTATGTATCAATAAGGCCGATTATTATGATTATTATTACTATTACATCTCCAATCTCTGGAATTATATCATTTTGTTTTTGTGAAGTTAGGATCACCTAGGATATCTCTACTACAAAACATTTATATTTGTTTGACGCAGTTGACGACCGAATAGCAAGCAAAACATACAATTCCGTCAGTAGCAACAGTGGCACGATTTCTCAGAACATATATAGACGGCGGCAGCAGTCAAAAGGTTAATAGTATTTGGGGTGTATCAATGATATTGTTAATTACTTTGTACAGAAACACTTGTGAAAAGCATTTTCGTCTGCGACTTAGACTAAGCAACGAGTATCTGTTTAGCAGCTCATCTTGTGGAAAACCAATCCTTGGATAGGCACCTTCTGATTTAAAATACACTAATTTTGGAAATTTACTTTACACTGATTCCAAATGATTGATGCGTATGTTATAGTGTGAGGCATACTCATGCTTTGACCTTACATAACAATTATAGAGCATTCTAAGCATGTCTGACTTCGAAAAATCATGGGAATTTCTAACTATAAATCCATACATTTTGCTAGATTGAGAAACAACGGTGTTAATGTGGCTATTGAATGCTAACATCTTATCAAAAATTACTCCTAAGTCACGTAACATTTCAGGTTTTTGGAGAATATTGTTGCTGATATAATTGAAACAAATTGGCATAATGACATAACATTACATTTCGGGGCATTTAACGGGAGTTTAAAATTGTTACACCAGTTATTAATTTTAATTAGGTTTTCTTGCAAGGCCTCCTCTTGAGGAAATTGCATGATTTTTTTTATGTCACAGATAGACGAGAGAAAAATATGCTTCCTCGTATTTTTCTTTCTTTGCTGTTAAAATTGATTGATTGATTCTTTATTTTGTATGAGAATTTTTTTTTTTTTTATACATTTATTTAACGTCGGCCTATTTCCGCTACTGAGGCCTAACACCGACGCCTGTAAGCGAGCTACTCCCAACCAGGAATTTTGCCGAACCTCTTCCCTTAAGAAGAGTAGGGATCTTTTTTTACTTGCCTAACATTTAATAGACAAGGGACCGACGGCTTTACATCCCCTCCGAAGGATGGTATATCTCCTATACAACCCTCGCCTAAGGTTGTGTAGCTTCCACGCGTACACTGATATACAAGCCGCTGGATGATGTGTGAGGCGAGAACGCGGTTTCCGTTGGAATGGTCGCCCATCCAAGTACTAACTGCGCCTGTCGTTGCTTTACATTGCATACCGAAGTATGTACATGGTAAAGACGCACCTACGCTCGCCCCGTATGAGAATTTAAAACCATGGAAAGGCTCTGTCCCTGCCGAGTGAAGGAAACATCTAAGGTTATAGACATAAATTGCCCAGTTTATAAAACAAGACTAGTTAGATTTAAAAACCATATTAATAAACTATCAGATAGTAATAATTCATCAAACACAAAAAGAGCAATTAGCATCATTCATCAAAATGTTCAGTCATTGGGAAATTCCATAGACAAGTTAAATGATATGTTGAAAAATCATACAGACTGCAAGGTTTTATGTGTGTCTGAACACTGGAAATCACATGATCAGATATTTGGCAATTGAAGATTTTAAATTAGACACAAAATTTTGTTGACGAGAAGGACAACGTGGAGGTTTAGCAGTATATGTGAGAAAAAACGTGAAATGTAAAGTTAGACCTATATTTGAGTGTGCGGCAGTGGAAGTTTTACGAAAAGTGGATGCAATAATTGTGTCACTGTATAGGCCACCTACAGGGGACATTGGTATAATTTTAGACAAAATTGAACAGCGTTTGGTACAGATTTTTGAAGAACAAAAATTAATCTTTATAGCAGGAGACTTCAATATCGAACTGATAAAGGAAAATAAAATAAAAACAGAATTAATTTCAATTATGAATTCTTTTAGATTAACACAAACAATATTCCAAAACACAAGAGTAACCCAAAATACTTCAAGTTGGATCCCTCAAATGTAAATTTGCAACGGAATAATTTTATGAATACCTTTGGGAATATATTTAATCAGCATTTCCCTTTAAAACTAGTTAGGGAATATGAGAGACACCAACCACCTCATAACACATTGAGAGAGGATGAGCTTAATGAATGTCAGCAACGGTTAGATATTTCAGTAAATTTATCAAAATATGGCGTTCGTTACAAGGGGATCTACACAGTACAAAAAAAAAATATGATAATATATTACAAAAATCTCGGACAAAAGAATATGAAAACAGGATTAAAAATTCAGATAATAAAACAAAATGCATGTGGGTCATATGCAATGAAATCACTGGAAAATCTAATGGTTTTGACATAGGAATAAAGGGAAATGCTGATGAAATACCTGACAAATATAATGAATACTGTGATCCCTGAACTTCAAATAATCTGGAAACATACCCTCTCACTAGTAGTAATATAATAGAAAACGACCAATCTATGTATTTAACACCAGTAACAGTATCAGAAATTTGTGAATTGGCAAAACAAATAAAAAATAAATACAGCAGTGGAATTGATGAAATTCCCAGTAGTATAGTAAGATTTTCAGTAAATAAAATAAGCAGTGTGTTGTGCTATGTGATAAATAACTCTTTCCAAATAATTAAAAAATAGCGCTTATAAAACCTCTGTATAAAAAGGGCAATTCTGAAATGATGGAGAACTATAGACCAATTAGTTTATTACCAAGTTTCTCAAAACTATTTGAATTAATTATGAGTAGGCGTTTATTGATTTTTATGAATAAGTGCAATTTATTTATCGAAAATCAACAGGGTATTTAAGGGGTCGCTCAACACAGATGGCAATCTTTCAGTTTGTTCAAGCAGTTTTAAGACATTTGGAAAATGGTGATTTAGCCTTGGAATGTTCCTAGACCTTTCAAAGGCCTATGATTGCTTGGATAAGGAGTTACTTATTGATAAGATGGAAATGTATGGAGTAAGGGGAAATGTTTTAAAATGGTTTATTTCATACTTAATGATAGACAACAAAGAGTAACTATAACAAAAGGAGGACATAATTATCTTTAAAAATATGCCAAATAAGGTAGGAATTGCACAAGGGAGTATTCTAGGGCCAATTTTATTCATTGTTTGTAACGACCCGCGATCTGTAACAGATGGACCTGATCAAAATATAGTCAATTATGCAGATGACACTAATTTAGTATTAGGATGTAAAAACATCCCAGATATTTTAATCAATAGCAAAAATTTCCTTGAAAAAGTAAACAATTGGTTCACAAAAAATTAACTGATTATAAATAATGAAAAAACTAATATAATCCTTTTTAGAACAAAACTTTCCAGAATCGAAAAACCAACACATTTAACAACTGAAGATGATAGACGGGACATTACAAAGAACACAAAGTTCTTGGGAATACATATAAATGAATTTCTAGATTGGTCATGTCATATAAACCATTTGTCAAAAAAGTTAAACTCTATCTGTTATGGAATCTGTCTAGTGAGCAAATACATAAATGAGAAAACACTTAAAATGATGTATTTTACAAACTTCGAATCAGTTATAAGATATGGAATTGTTTTTTGGGGAAGAGATAGTCAAATTCAAAATATATTTGTAATCCAAAAACGTTTAATGAGAATTATTTAAAAAATGAAATATAATGAAACCTGTAGAATTGTATTTAAATCAGAATGCATAATGACAGTTTATGCTTTATCAAAATAATACAAAGTCAAAAACTGTTTAAGTCACGTATAGGAAAACTTTTAGTTGATCTTGAACCTTATAGTCTAAGGATTTTATATAGCTTTCCCGATGCCTCAGCTAGCTTTTGCATGCACTGAAATGAAACATTCTTGTCTATCGGCAATATATGTGATTTTAAAAGTATGTTTTCGTAATGATACCCTGTGTGTGGTTGATGATTAACCATAAAGCTCTATGTAATGCGAGAAATATAAGAATCTCGTAACACTAAACTCACACTGTCAGTAGTTTTGTTAGTCAGTATTTGCTTATTAATAGGTCAATTGATGTTACATTTTTCACTCCCTGTTATAAATCCTCACAGTGCATTTCCAGTGCATAATGCGACATTACTTGCAAATTCTTTATTTTTATGTCCCTGATGATATGGAGACTAACTCAGTTTAAGCTTTGAAATGTCACTTTATTCTGTTAGCTAGATGAGAGATGCTTAGGTAGCATCAGTGAAAACATGACACTGTTCTGAGGGTCTATAATGAAAGCGAACAGCATTTTTTTCAAAAATTATAAAGATAGCAATATATTAAACTTTACACAAACTAAACAGGAATGTAACTGCTGATCATTCATCAAAATGTTCAGTCATTGGGAAATTCCATAGACAAGTTAAATGATATGTTGAAAAATCATACAGACTGCAAGGTTTTATGTGTGTCTGAACACTGGAAATCACATGATCAGATATTTGGCAATTGAAGATTTTAAATTAGACACAAAATTTTGTTGACGAGAAGGACAACGTGGAGGTTTAGCAGTATATGTGAGAAAAAACGTGAAATGTAAAGTTAGACCTATATTTGAGTGTGCGGCAGTGGAAGTTTTACGAAAAGTGGATGCAATAATTGTGTCACTGTATAGGCCACCTACAGGGGACATTGGTATAATTTTAGACAAAATTGAACAGCGTTTGGTACAGATTTTTGAAGAACAAAAATTAATCTTTATAGCAGGAGACTTCAATATCGAACTGATAAAGGAAAATAAAATAAAAACAGAATTAATTTCAATTATGAATTCTTTTAGATTAACACAAACAATATTCCAAAACACAAGAGTAACCCAAAATACTTCAAGTTGGATCCCTCAAATGTAAATTTGCAACGGAATAATTTTATGAATACCTTTGGGAATATATTTAATCAGCATTTCCCTTTAAAACTAGTTAGGGAATATGAGAGACACCAACCACCTCATAACACATTGAGAGAGGATGAGCTTAATGAATGTCAGCAACGGTTAGATATTTCAGTAAATTTATCAAAATATGGCGTTCGTTACAAGGGGATCTACACAGTACAAAAAAAAAAATATGATAATATATTACAAAAATCTCGGACAAAAGAATATGAAAACAGGATTAAAAATTCAGATAATAAAACAAAATGCATGTGGGTCATATGCAATGAAATCACTGGAAAATCTAATGGTTTTGACATAGGAATAAAGGGAAATGCTGATGAAATACCTGACAAATATAATGAATACTGTGATCCCTGAACTTCAAATAATCTGGAAACATACCCTCTCACTAGTAGTAATATAATAGAAAACGACCAATCTATGTATTTAACACCAGTAACAGTATCAGAAATTTGTGAATTGGCAAAACAAATAAAAAATAAACACAGCAGTGGAATTGATGAAATTCCCAGTAGTATAGTAAGATTTTCAGTAAATAAAATAAGCAGTGTGTTGTGCTATGTGATAAATAACTCTTTCCAAATAATTAAAAAATAGCGCTTATAAAACCTCTGTATAAAAAGGGCAATTCTGAAATGATGGAGAACTATAGACCAATTAGTTTATTACCAAGTTTCTCAAAACTATTTGAATTAATTATGAGTAGGCGTTTATTGATTTTTATGAATAAGTGCAATTTATTTATCGAAAATCAACAGGGTATTTAAGGGGTCGCTCAACACAGATGGCAATCTTTCAGTTTGTTCAAGCAGTTTTAAGACATTTGGAAAATGGTGATTTAGCCTTGGAATGTTCCTAGACCTTTCAAAGGCCTATGATTGCTTGGATAAGGAGTTACTTATTGATAAGATGGAAATGTATGGAGTAAGGGGAAATGTTTTAAAATGGTTTATTTCATACTTAATGATAGACAACAAAGAGTAACTATAACAAAAGGAGGACATAATTATCTTTAAAAATATGCCAAATAAGGTAGGAATTGCACAAGGGAGTATTCTAGGGCCAATTTTATTCATTGTTTGTAACGACCCGCGATCTGTAACAGATGGACCTGATCAAAATATAGTCAATTATGCAGATGACACTAATTTAGTATTAGGATGTAAAAACATCCCAGATATTTTAATCAATAGCAAAAATTTCCTTGAAAAAGTAAACAATTGGTTCACAAAAAATTAACTGATTATAAATAATGAAAAAACTAATATAATCCTTTTTAGAACAAAACTTTCCAGAATCGAAAAACCAACACATTTAACAACTGAAGATGATAGACGGGACATTACAAAGAACACAAAGTTCTTGGGAATACATATAAATGAATTTCTAGATTGGTCATGTCATATAAACCATTTGTCAAAAAAGTTAAACTCTATCTGTTATGGAATCTGTCTAGTGAGCAAATACATAAATGAGAAAACACTTAAAATGATGTATTTTACAAACTTCGAATCAGTTATAAGATATGGAATTGTTTTTTGGGGAAGAGATAGTCAAATTCAAAATATATTTGTAATCCAAAAACGTTTAATGAGAATTATTTAAAAAATGAAATATAATGAAACCTGTAGAATTGTATTTAAATCAGAATGCATAATGACAGTTTATGCTTTATCAAAATAATACAAAGTCAAAAACTGTTTAAGTCACGTATAGGAAAACTTTTAGTTGATCTTGAACCTTATAGTCTAAGGATTTTATATAGCTTTCCCGATGCCTCAGCTAGCTTTTGCATGCACTGAAATGAAACATTCTTGTCTATCGGCAATATATGTGATTTTAAAAGTATGTTTTCGTAATGATACCCTGTGTGTGGTTGATGATTAACCATAAAGCTCTATGTAATGCGAGAAATATAAGAATCTCGTAACACTAAACTCACACTGTCAGTAGTTTTGTTAGTCAGTATTTGCTTATTAATAGGTCAATTGATGTTACATTTTTCACTCCCTGTTATAAATCCTCACAGTGCATTTCCAGTGCATAATGCGACATTACTTGCAAATTCTTTATTTTTATGTCCCTGATGATATGGAGACTAACTCAGTTTAAGCTTTGAAATGTCACTTTATTCTGTTAGCTAGATGAGAGATGCTTAGGTAGCATCAGTGAAAACATGACACTGTTCTGAGGGTCTATAATGAAAGCGAACAGCATTTTTTTCAAAAATTATAAAGATAGCAATATATTAAACTTTACACAAACTAAACAGGAATGTAACTGCTGAAGATGGTGGTAATAAAATAAAAAAAGCAAATGCCAATGTCATTAAAACATCCACCATAAAGCTACGACAAAGAAATGACTATAACTATGGAAAAAAAGTTTTATATATTGTCCTGTCCATTTTATCTCGATATAATATTGTATTATCATCGAAAATACATATCTGCATAATCTCAGGGATATAACGAAAGGATACATAATGCCTGAAAAATCACTTGCAATATTGTGATGACAAAAACAACAAATAAAGCTAAATAAACGCTTATAGTAATAAAAAAAACTTTTATATATTTGTAAAATTGACATCAAATGAAGAGGAAATGTTAGCTATGGCATACATTCATATTTGATTGATTCTTATCTTTTAGATAAAAACTGCCATGATTAAATAAATGACTAATAAATTATATACTTTTAATGAAATATAACAGAATTGAAAAAAGGTAAACATTTCGTTGTTTGTTTAAGAAAATTTACCTTAATGTTATTAAATAATGACTAAGATCAGAATATGGTTCTCTGTAACTATAATGTATTTCTGCTAAGCAAAATATTTAAATCTAAACCTTACACTATTGTAAATACTGAAATATGGTTAACGTCTAATTTTTATAGTTCAAATATTGCAACGAATATTTTACTTTTGCTAATATAGATTATTGGGAGTACCTGTAAATATTTTTTTGATTGTGCACATTTTTTGCTCAATTTTTAAACATGTTTATTGTGCCATTATCACACATGCTGGTTTATTTTTATAAATACAAAATAAAGAGAATATTTTAAACCTTTTCTTCTTACGTTCTTATTTCCTGTGTTTGTTATGTGCCTTTATTAATTTAAATTTGTTGATACTCCCAAGACTAACTTTAAAATTAGCTGATTACCAAAATTGGTTACTCAGGAACATTATTAACATACAGGAGGATGTACACGAAATAAGGGAGCAAACTTCTGGAGACTGGTTCTAGTTCCAAAAATATGAAAAAAAAAATCGAGTTAAACATGAGTCTGCAAATGTTTTCTAAGGGCACTACAGTCCTTCGAAAGTGGCCCCCAAAAAAAAATGGATTACTTTATTATCTCGGGGAAACAACGGTGAAACTTGGTACATGGTTCATTATTAATTAAGAGTTATTATTTACCTTTCTTAATAATTTCAAACTGAAATATGATCATCTAACTAAAATTGAATAAGAAAGGTACTCTTTATGAATTGCTGTTGGAGGCATTATGTGCGAGATATATTTTAAAGAACATCACATGCACAATAAACCAACCTGTTTGTTGCAATTCAAGCATATCAAATTCTATGCATGGGTGAACCCAAATTTATAATAACAATTACGAACAGACACACAAACAGAAGCCCCAAAGTTGCTAAATTTCTGAATCTTTATATCAGTCGAATGCTTTATACTCCAGTCAATGAGTGCTCAAAAGAGGGGTATAGAGTACATGGAATATGCAAGACTTCGTTAGGAGTAGTTAATAAGTAAACATACTAAAAGTCCCCGTCCCTGGGAGGTGAGCTTACGGTGGGAGGGAGGAAGGTCCCATTTTTGGTTTTTCGATTATATGTCGGAAACGGTGGACTCTACAAAAAAATATGTTCTAAATAAAAATGAAAGCTAATTAAATTTCCGACAAAACTGTTTCTATACATTTGTCGAATTTCCGACGGTTTTCGGGATATACGTTATTGAAAATCGATAGTTTTCGAAAAAATCATTTTTACCGAACTCTTTTTGTCAAACATTTGCTTCTAGTGCCTCCCACGATCGTTTCTCAGATAAATTGTCAGAAACAAAGTTTTTTTTTTAACATTTATTTAACGTCAGTCTATTTCCGCTACTCAGGCCTATCACCGACGCCTGTAGACGAGCTAGGTAAAAAAAACCTTTCTTTTTTTACCTACGCCTTTTTTGACCGTTTTAGGTAAGTTTTCAAGTGAAAATTTCCTAACCCTAAAAAATGGAAGAAATACCATGATTTAAAATTTTTTTAACCTGGATACTTTAGAGAATAAAAATTAATCTTAGATTGAAGTTTAAGGTATAAACAATCTATATCTACAAGGATTTTTTTTTAAATTAGTATTTTATTTAATATTTATGTTTTAATATAGAGTGGAAAAAAATGATAAATAAGCTTAACTTTCACATGCAATTTATAAGAAATAAAATTTTTAAAAATTAAAAGTAAGTATATCGTTGAAAAGCTGCCTTTTTCCTCTTTAAAATGCTACCTTTTTTTTTCGTTTTTAATGGGTACAAATTGTCTTTATTATGTAGCGGCGGTCTCGTCTCTGTGCGACGCGTTTGAAATATTGAACGAACTGTAATAATTTCTCATGCCAAGGGAAAAATGAAAAATTTATTAAAAAGAGCTTTTCTACTATTTTTGTGTAAAATTTCCCGCTCTTTCCTTTTTATTATTATTATTATTTTTCGAGATATTAGCAAAAAACTGAATTTTTCCGTTTCAGTGGGTTGTTTTTAAGGGTTCGCGGGGGTAGGTTTTGGTAAACTTTTTTGAGCCACTTTCTATTAGCAAAAAAATAGCCTTTCATGAAAAAATTAGCGAGGTAACAATTAATTACGACTTAAAACCCCTGGCAACTGGGCTATGGTGAAACCAGGAAGAGGAAAGGTCAAGACTATTGTATATTCCTCACAACAGCTGCAGCAGGAGTTGAAAATGAAGGACAATGCCCATTTGTTATTCTTATATGCATTCACAGGCTGTGACTCAACATCCGCAGCGTATCGCAAGAGTAAAGTGGGTATTGCCAAAATGCACCAGAAGCCCAAAATCATACAACGTACGGCTGAGGTATTTGCCAGTGGTTCTTCTTCCCCTGACTCCATTGAGACAGCTGGGTTCATTGAGTGTTCTCTCATGGTATGGCACTCCAGCCACAGAAAAATCCCTCAACGAGTTCCGTTACAAACATGAAGCCTGATCTCTCAACTCTCCCTCCAACTGAAATTGTTAAGCAGCATGCATTCCAGATATACCACCAAGTACACCTGTGGTTAGGGGAGGAACCTAATGGTGGGGCGCTGAATTGGGGTTGGAAGAGGAGGAATGACCAATTAGTTCCGAAATTGTCAGAGTTGGATGCTGCTCCTGACGAAATCTTGAAGATGATTTTTTTGCCGATGTACGAAAGAATGTGACAGTGGCAATTGTTGGCAACAACAGAGTCGAAATATTAATTCAGGAAGAAGGCGACGACAACGACATCGATAGACTACCAATCTCTTTGGAGGGCAACGTCCCCACTGCTGACGAAGATGAATGAGCCTCGACTCTTCCGCCTCAAAAAAAAAACGAGATGTCACCTTGAATGCTTATTTTTTCATTTTTTAATTATTATCAGTCCATGTAAATACTTTCATTATATGATTTGCAATAATATAATTAAAGCTATAATTAAAAAAAAGTGTTGTGTCAGTTGCATCTACTATATTTCTATTGTTAAAAGTTAATCATCATCATTTAGAACATACTAATTTCTAGAGGAACATCGAAATTGAGCGTACATGTTAGAAATTCTATAACTTTTGATTGGTTGAAGATAAAGTGTATCAAAGCGAAGAAAATTTAATGCTCTACAACTTCGTTTGTCACAAATTTTCTGAGAAATGATCGTGGAAGGCACTAGAAGCAAACGTTTGACAAGAAGAGGTGAAAATGCTAACTACTGCTAACAAAGTCGTGAAGTCAAAAAGTCTCCCATATTCAATGCACTCTACAATATATTCATTGACTGGACTATTAACGAAAATTGTTGGAAATTGTGCCTCACAAGGTTCCTTTACTCACTATGTGTGGTATGAGTCTTATATAATTCGTGTTAACTGATATATATTTTATACAGGGTGTTTTTGAAATACATGGTTATATTTTTTCTGCGACTCCCAATGGAATGTGAAGATTAATACCATTATTTAAATTTAAAAATTCAAAGAAAGGAATAATTTTTAGACTAGTCTATATCCACCCCAATCCGTCGTGCACAAGTTAATTATTTTTCACTCTTATACAGCCGAGTTTATAGTGTTGCCAAATATGCACAAAACGATCAAATTATAAATATTTAAAACTGAACATGAACACACACAAAAAGTTGATATTTAATTATTGTTGCCGTCGAAGTTCATCTCTAGGTTGTAGGCATTGCACAACTCCTGTTCGTTCAAAGTGCGCGGCACTACAAATTCGAACACTTCAATTTGTGCAGAAAGCCTACAAATACTTTGGTACTCCAGGATTTTCTACGACAGCATGTAAAATTAGCGGTTCCACATCTAGTGTCTTCCGAGAGCTCATACGACCCCTAAAGTAACGGGTTGAAAATATTCATGGTCCATTCCTTAAATGCTGAACAGCTGACACAAATATTCCTTCATGGAGAACGTGGATACTGGGATACCGTTCCATGTAAACATGCGAGTTTGGCAGACATTTTCGCCTGCAGCACCAAAACAGAGTCCACTCAACATTCTCCATCATTAGCAACTTTTGAACACAATAGTCTGTCATAAACTGTCGACCGCTGCTAAATCTACCTGTTACTTGGCGATGGCGCATTAAAAATAACCAACAAGTTCACATTCAAGTACCATATGAAAACTGAAGCTGGAAATTATTTGCAATATTCTTATTTATATTTTTGTTTTTGGATAAATGAATATTGTTCTATGAATTTTAAAAATATGATGGTTGATGAATCTGAATATGTATTTCAAAAACCCTGTAAGTGCAATTTACATTTTTGAAAAGAAACAATATAATAATTTATTATTATTTTATTTAAATTCTATCTTTCATTTGTGTTCAGTTCAACTTTTCAGGAAGTAACTTTAAGAAAGTGTTGACAATAAGAAAATCGCATGGGGCGATTTAGTTTCTGGAAAGTGTAGTGAAAAGTTAAACCATCTCCAAGAGTTGCAGTTGCTAAAAATCGATAGAAAGTATAAAGGACTACATACAGAAGCATGGCATTTAGGATTCTGGTGAAAATTGTCGAAATTTATTTATTTATTTAAAAATTCCAAGATATTATACAATGGCATGAGATCGTCAATCAGTGATTATAGTAAAATAAGATAAAAAATAGACAGATAATCATTTTCAAGAAAATTATAACCACATATAAATATATAAAAACATATAATAAAAAATCGGCAGCTACTGGAAGCGGCTGGAACCTCCCCACTCGGTGGATCTTTGAAGCCGAAAAGAGCATTAAATTGTGTAACAAAACGGCACTAAACGTAATCCGATCTCATCCAAAACCTTTTCAGATCTTCTGGGGCACTAAAAAACCCTCAACTTAATGAATTTACAATCATCTATGCCAGTTATTACCTACATTATCACTCGTTGAATAATATACTATTACGATATTAACAACTTTAACATCACTTGAACGACTAAGAAAGTCTAGTTATCCTAAATACTACAGATTTGTAAAGCAACAAACTGAAAATTGGTAAAGTGATAATCTATAATAAATTCATCAACGAAGGTACAGAAAGCATATGATATTGATATTGTTACATCTACCTTTAAAGTTTGTGACAATCCACTAAAAGTTACAAATGTGCCGAAATCTTATTAACATGACATGGCACCAACGTTATCGGATGACAAACGATGACAATGACAATCATCAAAATTTGCTCGTTGCAATTCGATCGCTCGCGGCTGCCTTTGTTAAATCAAACATTAGCATTTCAGTAATTTTACTAGATTTTAGATGAATATTTGTAGTTTAATTCTTCGATTTGTCTGTATATATATTTAAAAACGGCACTAAACGTAATCCGCTCTACTTCTAGAGCAGTGAAGAAACCCTCACACGTGAATTGATACGTGATGTGACGAGTTTCACGACGTAACGGCTACGCGCATCGATCATGTCATGCGAAATGCGATCTATGCCATATTTGCTTGGTTTTTAATTTTTTTCACGGAAACCAAATCGAAAGGGTGGAAGTGTGATATATCGTTGAAATCAGAATTTTAACTGCTTTTCAATGGTTCCATTGCAAATTGAAAGTAAATATAAAATAAACAACTTGTTGCGTCAAAATGGCACTAAACGTAATCCGATCTCAACCAAAACCTTTTCAGATCTTCTGGGACACTAAAGAAACGCACACGCAAAGTTTCATTCAAATCCGTTCAGTAGTTTCGGCGCTATCTTGCTAACACACATACATACACACACACACACAGACATTTTTCAAAAACCACTTTTTTTGGTTCCTAGGACCTCAAAACGTAAAGATTTGATGTTATCTCAATTTTCGTTTTTGAACCAATTTTAGTAACCTCACAATTTTATTGTGGAGAGGTTAAAAAGAAGGACTGTGCCACCACACCGAGACCCTGAGGATCTCAGAATAATTATAAAACTGTATTAGAAAATACAACTAATTCAGATCATTAGCAAAGTATTCATTCAATCTGTAAAAGCTATGTCTTAAGAGTAGAGTTTTGGTTTCTTTCTTAAAAGTAGATATGGCGATAATTGACTTGAGATTATCGGGTAACTGATTGTAAATTTTTATCGGCTTATGTAGCTACTGTTGGCCGTCACAGCGAGCCTATGTTGGGGTAATCTTAAGTTATCACTGAAGCGTAATAAATAGTTGCTAACTACATCCGCAGTTGATGTAAATTGACAAATATTATTCTTAACATAAATTACATACTGTAAGATATATAAAGAGATAACAGTAAGAATTTTTAATTTTTTGAAATTGAGATATGTTGTAGTTTAGAAGTTCCTGATGAAAAGTTCAAATGGAACCAAAACTCGAGGACCTTTTATTTTGGAGTTACAGCGACGGCAAAGGTCGAAAATTCGAATACCTGCGATTTGGAATCCCAGTGAAAATTGTCGAACTCCAAAATAAAAGGTCCTCGAGCCTTGATCCCATTTGAACTTTTCATAAGGAAGGTTTGAACTACAACATATCTCAATTTCGACCATTTTCACCGGGATCCCAAATCCCATGTATTCAAATTTTTGACCTTTGCCCTCGCTGTAACTCCAAAATAAAAGGTCCTCAAGCCCTGGTCCCATTTGAACTTTTCATCAGGAAGGTCTGAACTACAACGTATCCTCAATTTTGACCATTTTCACCAAGATCCCAAATTCCATGTTTCCATCCTTTTGTATTTCGTCTATTTGAGTTGATCGAACCCAAACACAGCGAAAAATTTTATCATCTTTTTTGGCAAAGTACACACTTCTAAGTAACAAAACAGAGAAATAAATATGGTTGTTGAAGACTAATTATTAGATAGGTACACGGCAATAAGCGGGATCTGCATTACCAATGTGACTGGGATGTACCTATCTAATAATACTCTTCAGCAACCATTTTTATTCCTTTACGTAACGAAAAGTTCTTTAAACTCCAAGAAGATCGAACTTTCACAATATTATACTAAAAGAAACAAAGCAAAAAATATGAAATTAGAACTTTTCAGGACTGTGTTACTAATGTGCCATATTTGAGCAAAATATTAATTAGTTATGTCTGACTGCAACTTCTATTGTTTATTAATTGCAGAAAATATTTAGAATCCTTTGAGTTGTCAGGAGACCTTTTGGGTACTTACCACCTATGCGGCTTCTGAAAAAAATGTACCTTAGAATTTGATAAATTATTCATGATGAAATGAAACTATGAACTAAATATGTAGTAATTATTTATTATAACAATTTAATAATAAATATCTTAATAGATACAACATATAACAAGTAGGCATTAATGGAATTTCAAGTGTTGTCTTTAAATTATTTTGTACCATATAATATTATGCCTGATTGTTATTTATTATTTGAATTGTTAAGAAGATATGGAGTGTTTCAGCTTTATGAATAAAGCATAAACATTGTTATATCGATATTTATATAAATGTTTGAGCCGTTAAGCCAAATATAATACATTACGAAACACTCCACTACTAGATAAGTATATTAATACAATTTCGTTCAAGTTTATTTGGCATTTACATTGAGTTTATTGGAACAACTGCAAGAAAATTACTTTAAGCTATTTGCGATACACAAAAATTTTCTTCTTAACCAGTCTTTATCTTAAACTTTAAATTTAGCAGTTATCACGAAGGCTATACGGAAAAAGCTGTATTCTAAAATGAAAATGAGTGACATCTATTGAAGAGTTGAAATTTTTAATTTATCAAAATAGTTCAATAGTCCTTGCAATCTTCTCTTAACTTTCTTTTGATCATCAACAGTACATCCTAGTAGTGCTGATTCAAACTTTTTGTCGGTAATTCCCTGAACTATACTTGAAGAGCATGCATTCATATAACTAACACATTTTGCCTTTGCTGTTTCTGCATCTCCTTTCAAGGATATCACAAGACCATCAATAAGGTGGTTTACTTGAAATAAGGCTTCTTCCTGCATTTGGTCACGTTGAGTTAAGACTCTAACTTCTACAGTGTGACATCTGCTCATTATTCTATCTGCATATCGGTTGACATCATCCCTATCATCTAGAAAATCAGGTAAGATTTACTTAACCTATTTCAAAGTTTTAGAATGTAAACTAGTTTTACTGAAAATTTCATATGTATTCGTGTTAAGAAAATTAGTATACCGAATAGTAATTGACCCTGCAAAAGATAGAAATAAAAAACAGATATCATTATACAAAGGTGCCAACGCGATGCTATTACCGCTTTGGAATTTGAAGGGATAGGGGCGTATTACGGTATATATGCACAGATCGGACTAAACCATTATACTAAACTAAACATTTTAGAAAACTCTACTCTTTGCCCTTTGCAATAGGCGAAAAACTGATGGACAATGGCATTTATAAAGACTATATGAATTTTCTTACATTGTTTTTGATTAATGACAATAATAATGTCTTCAACAAAACACTTTAACTGCTATGTGCTACAAGCAATATGCTACTATAAATGCCACGAGTGATGGCGAGCAAAGGGGAAGCTGTATGTAGAAAGTAGTATAGACCTAGCGTAAGCATCGCTATCCTAATTGATGTAGTATAAATTTTAAATAGTGCCAGCAGTCTGTGCCGTTCTACGATAGGTCGACTATATTCCCCTACAGTCCCCACCGCTTGCCAACACTCGAGGTGTTTACTGTACACGTCAGTCAGACCTTTGGCACTTCGTGTAGTAGTATGCTACACAAGAGTGTACTGTTTTATATAGGCCTATATGTGACATGCCTGGACTTTGTGTGGAATAATGCAACATACAGCTTGATGTTACCTATCTTTAAAATTGCTTATGAATTGTTATTTTTATGTTTTTTTTTTTATTAAAATGCACTTTATTAAGTAAGTATACATTAATGAGTATAAATAACAATTATGAATAATGTTAAAAACTAATTAAAATAATTGTATATTTAAAGAAGATAATTAGAATTAGCTTTGGTTATGAGATAAGAACACAAATAGACATAATATATGAATACGACCTATAAACTAAATGTATATTGTATGTTAAACACTCATTTAAAAAAAATCAAGATCATATACAAGTAAATCCTTTAATTTTGTGTAAAATTGTCAAAAATATTTTAAAAAACGCTAAATTAGTTGAAGAATGCATATATAGATCTAAAAAGATAATTAATTTATTTTGCACTGATGTAGACATTCGATATACATGAATGAGGAGCATCAGGACACGCAGGACATATATATTTCCCTGTTGGTGCTGTTTTAAGTGTACAAGATCTTCCTTGTGTGTTTGTGACAAATCTGATATGCGTCACATTGTTACACCCAGCCTGTGATATAGAGGATCATGTGCAAAATAGTGCAATACAATAAAAGTGTGTTCTGGTGACGTATGTAGTTATACTATACACAGTAATTTTAATATAAATTAATTGATATAAATCATCTCGCCATGCTATTTTTTGAATGAAATTGCAGAAAAACCGTTGAGTGATTTTTGACCCTTTCATATTTTTTGATTTCACAGTTATAGTGTTAACTGAGTAATAACAATTACATATATTGCTTGTAAAAATGGCAGTTCATCTAGCACAGCCATCGATAACAACAATTATTAATCAAAAAACCGAACATGTGATCCTCAACTAGAAACATAAATCTTGAGACACTGTTTGAAAAACACTGAATACTAACGGAATGATCCAAGCACAAAGAAATTTTTAATTTGACATACCTATACTACCGATTAATTGAAATAGTAAAGATTTGCACATAATTTATACTGTCTGTCTATTTTACGAGGGCCACGCCAAATGTCTCGCTTAATTGTAGAAGAATAAAGTTTTCGAAACAGTTATCCCATTTTTGTGAGCTATATTTCAGTATAAAGAAATTTGAAATCCATACACAAATCCATATCACTTTGTGAGATATATTACAAAAACCTGAAAATTAGGAAAACCACAAACAAAGTTAAAGGGATGAAAGTTGATGGCAAAGATAATAAGAATAATAGTGTGTATCAAGAAATTCGAAAAACGCAGTTGGCTTTGACATATGCTCTTGTGCAAAAATGAAAAGAACAAATCTCAAAGTAGGTCATGACACCATTAATTCCGTTTATTTTTTATCTTTCCAATGATATAAAACATGTCACAAAAATTTTAACTGATAGTGTTAATATTTTATGAAAACCACAATTTATATCATCGAATCGTAAAAATCAGCTATGTCATGATTAATGAAAAACAATGTATACAATTATTAACAAATTTGACAGATTGTCACTGTTGTATGTTACATTGTCGAGTTCTAAGGCAAGTTTTATATTAGTAATTATGGTGTACACCAATAATAACACAAATTCGATATGATTAGCATTTATTGTCAGTGCAATTTTGATTTTGAGATGACGGTCACGGTTTACAGAGATAGATTTCCAGATGCTCCGCAGCCAAATTGAACTATGTTTAGGAAGTCACTTCAAAATCTAAAAACGCACCGCTCATTTTCAAAAAAAGTAGTAAGGCGAGGGCATGTTGTGTAGAGTATTGAATGAATGAATTAACCAAAATGAAGAAACCTCTTTGAGACAATTCAGAGAAACTGTCGCATCAAAAAAGATAGTGCAAGAAAAATATTTAAAAAAAAAACGGATTTCGATGCTACAAAATGAGGAAAATTCAACATTTAAATGAGGGAGATAAGCCGAGAAGAGTAAGATTTTGTAGATGGTTGTTAAATAAAAAAAGGAATGACCTGCTGATATGTATATAGCAACATTCTTTGGTCGGACTAATCAAATTTTTCTAATAATGGATTTTTCAATAGAAATATGCATTATAAGTGGACACGAGAAAATACATATTGATGCAGAGAGACTGCTGTCCAAGAAAGATTTTCTACGAATGTTTAGGTGGGTCTTTTAGGGACTAAAGTAATTGGACCTTATTTTTATGATGGCAAATTAACCGCCTGTAGATACCTTAATTTCCTGCAAAGCGAATTTCAAGATTTTCTTTATGAATTAACAGTGGCAGAAAGATTAAATTATTCATATTTTCAACAAGATGGGGCTCCATCTCACACTGCTGTAATATGTACAAATTATTTAAATCAAGTTGTACCAGATAGCTGGATAGGCACCTATGGACCCATTCTATGGCCAGCTTGATCACAAGATATTACTCCCTTGGATTTTTTGGTTTAGGGTTGCATTAAAGACAAAGTATGTCTCGTAGAGCACGTTTGTGTATAGAATGCATGGTGAACAATTTGAGCATTTGTAGTTTTAGAAAAATAAATACACATTCCTTTTTAGGATGGTAGTAGGTAGTTATACATAGTTTTTCGTTTTTTTGGATGTTCATTTTGTACTTGTGTTTTTATTTATGAGATATTTGTTTGTTTGTATTAAATTGTAATAAATAATAGGGTTTTCCCAGAAAAAAAAATTATTGCTGAAATACTTAACTCACGTAAAAAAATGATTTATGGCATATTTATTATCTTATTAATTTTACTAATAGTAACAAAAAAAAAACTTGAAGTTTGAAAAATATTGGGTTCATTTTAAACAGCCATAAATTGGCGCGTTGTGACATCAACACCCTGAAATCCAATCACAGAGGTTGTCTCTGTTCAAGATTATTTATTTTGGTCTGTGTTAACATAACATAACCTCTATTTATTGACAGCACTCGGCACTTTTCTACTTTAGGTAAATTATCAGCGGCACGTTTAACATATCCCTCTTCCACTTGATTCCATTTTGATTGTAGAATTAATAAAACATAAATCAGAAACTGATAAAATAATATTTTCACTCCAAACAATACAAACATAAAAATATAAATTTAACGTTTTAGGTTAGTCATGTGTAATGTCAGTGAAGGTTAAACCTAAACTACAGTACAAAATATTAACGTCCGACGCTTTCACGAATAACTTGTGCGGCATTTATCTGGATTCTGATTGGCCAATATTTACACGACCACTGCTTTAGACCAATACAGTACAAGCATTACAAATTGAAATTCTGAGAAGTTTTAGAGGAAAGCTTTCTTTAACACAACTAATTATATCCATAATCTCATTGGTTTTCCGGGTAGATACGTAATTCTGGCGCGTAAAATGCCCGTTTTAAAAAGCAGTGAAATTATCAGCAAATTGTTTTAACGATATTTTCTTAGAAATAATTCTTATTAGAAAAGTAAATTGTTGTAAATTAATAAAATGTTTTATTATATTATTTTCACGACACAAATTGTTAAAATAAAATTAGTGGGAAAACCCTATAACTGGATTATAATTATTATAAAGTGAATTTTTACTATTATGGCATAGCTGATTTTTCTGATTCAATGATATGAATGAAGAAGTTGCACGTTATTTTTTTATATCACAGATAAATAGACAACAGAACAATATGCTTCCTCGTATTTTTCCTTTTTTTTTTTTTGTTAAAATTGAGGACTAAAAAAATTATTTATTTTGGGTGAATATAAAACCATTGAAACGCTCTCTCCTTGCCAAGTGACATTGTATGTGCCAGATGACGTCACGTTGTTATTATTGAAATGTTGTAGATTAATATGCTAAGCATCTTATGAAATCATTATCCGTCATATTAACCAATAGTTATTAACAAGATTAAGGATAACAACGTGAATTTGCAAACTCAGGGAACATCAGTGATGTCAAAATAACATCAAGGCATAGCGTTTTCAGTCACGTGGTTCCGTTTATATAAAACCTCAAATTTTAATGTCGAAGATTTACAAAATGAAATTTTTCTATGAGTTTATTTTATTATATTATCAACTTATATAATGCTATTATGGAAAAATAATAAATTCAAACATTTTTAAAATGCATGCATCTTCCTCATTGTAGTTTTCGTAATATTGACACTATCAGTTAAAATTCGTCAGTTTTATATCGTTGAAGAGAGCATTAATGGTGTCATGGTCTACTTTGAGATTTGCTCTTTTCATTTTTGTACAAGAGCGTATGTCATAGCCAACTGTGTTTTTCGAATTTTTTGATACACATTATTATTCTTATTGTCTTTGCCGTCGACTTTCACTCCTTTAAGTTTTTTCGTATTTCCTCAAATAAGGAAGCTATAACCGTTTGTCGTTTTCCTATTTTTCAGGTTTTTGTAATATATCTCACAAAGTAGGCTATAAATTTCAAATTCTTTTTACTGAAATATAGCTCACAAAAAATTGGATAACTGTTTCTAAAACTTTATTCTTCTACAATTGATATTAAGTGAGATATTTGGTGTGGCCCTCTTAAAATAGACAGACGGTATATTTATACCCCATATGATAATGAATGTCAATCGAGAATATACTAGTAAATATTTAAATAAATGCTAGTAAATGTTTCTTCAGGAAATCTTATGCTTATTTCAATATTACCTGACTTGCGTCCAAGAGCTCTATGAGGACAATTAAATACATAGAAAAGTATTCTGGCTGTTGCTTTTGAAAAAGTTTCATGATATTATAAGTAAGTCAATTTATTCAACAATTAACTAAAGACCACTACGTCGATTTGAGGCTCTATTGTAACAATATTAAGTTCGTATTTAATGTATTTATAGTCATAGAATCTGACTGGTCCAAATTCGCCATCTTCACAAAACTCTGGTCTTTGTTGACTAATCCGCTCCTAAAATTCATGGTGTGTTTTCCATATATACAATGGAAAATTGTGAAGAAGTTGGGAGAGACCTAGAGGGCAATCTATCAAGTCCTAGGTAATGTCCTTAACACACTTAGTATTTCCCTATTTGGTACCATCCAGAATTTCAAAATTGACTTCTTCATTTAAGGACTTTATACTCTGGTTCGTGGAAATTTGCGAGTTTGTGGTACCAAAGATGTCTATAAATTGATAAAATATTTGACTTGAAGGAATTACGATGGAGTAATTTCATGCCCATAATTATCTACTTTTAGGTATGTTCCATTCAATGCGCATTAATGTGCAGCTAAAGACACATCGGTTTCTGTAAACGTAGTATTTTTAAGTCCATTTTCAAAAAAAGATTTGACAACCTTTCATAATACTTATCAAAATTCAATTTACCAATAACATAAGGAGTTCTTTGACAAAACATTCTCCCACAAAGTGTAATTTTTTTCGTCAAAGTCCCATTTTATTCACAGAAAGTTCATGTGCTATTTCCAAAATCATTGAATCAGTGAATTATGACATTACTCCATGCCATTTCTAATGTGGCCTTTTTAAAAAAAATCAATTTCAAATGTACATATTCCTAACATTGACCATCGTCAAACCGGATAAAATGGAAGGACAATCCTATTCTTCTGCAAAATGTTTTTAATTCCATTCAAAAGAGTGGTCAGAAGTATTCGGAGCAAGATAGCAGATACCTTTGTAAACATTTTGAAAGTATTTTTATTAAAAATATATGTTCTGTTTCAATAAAATATTAATTCATGTATCGACATATAAGAAAAATAATTTAATATGATGCATCAAACTGGCAGTGCCCAATTATCCAAAATATATCTTTGATTTTAGCAGTAGATATATCATCGCCCCCACCTGATCGACTTATCCTGTACTACACTAAAAATGTATGAAGCAATACTAATTTATAGGTAGAACATTGATGACGACAATGACCACCATAAATAACATTCACATATAAAGATTAATTTATTAGATGAAAAAATTAAAATACATTCTATGGTCATGATGATGGGAGGAAATAAAAACATCACATTTTTTTATCATACACACATTGTATACCTATACAGTTATTACAAATGATTCATTGGGCTTGTTACGTGCGGATTTATGCCTTTTAGGTAGACAGTAGGTAGTTATAGAGAGGTGTATCCAGGGTTGCCGCGCTAGTAGATCTTGTAGCTGAGACTAGAATCCTTTAGCTATACAGTAGGCATCTCGCAGGTGTATTAGGGGTTGCGTCTTTTGTCGGTTTGTAAGGTCATGAGATGAAGGTGAAAAATTGAGTTTGGAAACGGTAGCCATTAGGTACAGTGCGCCTGGCGTTCTTCGTGAATTTTTCCTTTTAATTGCCGTTAATGGGGCTTTCCATTTGATGTTTTCATGGGATATTGGAAATTCATGGTTGGTTGTGTACGTTTTGGTTGTTTAGAACGACACATCCTACTCGACTAGTTCGGATTTTGAATTGTAAGTAGATTATATTTTTTTTGTGAAGCAAGCACATGTCTCCCTAACGCATTTTCTGTGGTAATTGTAGAAAGCCGTCCCACGAGGAATTACTTCCAAGTTTGATCCTTTGGATCGCCGATTTTAAGCCGCCCTACACCTTTGAGTAAGGAATAAAGATCTTTTTAATTTTGTTAGTATACTTATGAAATAATTTTTTTTAGGGCTTCTTATTCTTATTCTTTTTCTTCTTCTTCTTTTCTGTTTTATTCAACTTTTTGTTACTTTTTGTTGTTTTCGTAAAGTTCAATCCTGAATTTTACGAATTCCCCACATAATTATTGAGTCAGGCGTTACCCATCTCCTGAGCAAGAGAGGCCTGGGTTTCGGTCACCTACTCTTGTTCTCCACTTGTGGACCCCTAATTGGAACTTTATAGACAACCCTTTGCTATCACTTTGGACAACGATTCGGGGTTTTGGAAAACAAGTATGGAACTGAATTGACAACTGCAGGCTTCGACATAGGACAACGATTCGTGGTCTGGATCATTTTGATGAATGGGAATTAACAACGGCAACTTATGCGACCAATTTGGACAATGATTCGTGGTACTTCTTGGGAGGCAGCTACACAGCTCGCCATACAGGTTTTGTGATTTCATTTTTGACTATTTGAAAATTTTAAGTATCCGAGCACAGTTTTCTTTTATATGTAGTGTACGATTTGTAAATATATTATGCCTGTATTGTGGTAAATAATTAATTTTTTTTTTGGCTATTCAAAATTTTAAGTATTTGGATGATTCCTTTTTTTTTTTCATGTTAAATGTAAATAAGTAATGTCGGGTAAGTCAATTCAAACCTTTTATCATTTGGGGAGGTAGATTATATAAGTTATGATATATAAGTATAAATAAGTTCATATGCACGACTTTTATTATCTCGTGTGAACCTAATGTGAACCCTTCGTGATATCACGCACGGTAAGATTAAATTATATAACCAAGAACCGGTTCAAATGTATTTATTGTTTATGAATATATATATCTACTCCAGGTGAATACCCTTTTATTGAATAAATTTGATATCCAAATTCTATCTTTACATACTGTTTTTTTTTTAAATTCATACCTCGAAGAAATATAGTGTAGCGTTTGGGTACCCTTGTAAATTTTGGGAGCCTTCTAGCTAGGTTGCAGTCATTTTATTAGCTAGTGGCGCCCCTTTATACATATACATGAGTAACTAATGTGTATATGCTTTATTATTTTTTTTTATTTTTGGTGTATGAACCTTAACCTACCCCCTCACCGACTAGAGCTGAGCTAGCCCTCGGCACACCTGTTGCGAGCCTCTGCGACTCGAACGCTACTGTTTTATTTTCACTTCATTTCTTTTTGTCATATCAATATTACTTTTTGTTTAGAGACTAAATAGGCTCGTCTTATATTTTTGGCACCCAACGTGTCATATATTTTTGGCGCCCAACGGTATTTTATGGGTAGATAATTTGACGCATAACGTCTTTAACAAAATAACTTAACACGTAACGTTACATAATTAATTTGAATAGCCAAACTTTAAGTATAAAAAGTTTTCTTATAATATTGGAACTCTGGTTTTGTGGGATTTGTTTTTTTGAATATTTTGTGGTTTTGTAGGGCTTTTTGTGTGAGTTTTAACTGTTGTCAGTTTACATACAATTTATTCAGGTATTTGTACAGAGGCCTATAAACATAGATTAAAGTTTTATCTTACTAAAAGATTTAACTATTTTCATTAGAATTATACAGGGAGAGAATTTATCTAGTGTGAAATTTTAAGCCTATTTGATATTCTAATTTTATTTTAATACATACTGTTACTAATTTGGCCTGGAACATGCTGTATTTCGTCTTGCTTCTTTCTTAACAATTTTTATAATTTTTTTTTCTCATTTTAATATTACTGCGGGATATCAATCATATAAAATGTTGCTTCCTCAATACGAAGTTAATAGACTGGGGTCTGATGAATTAGGTTACGAATTAGCAATACGTGGTCTTACAAATGTAGGTACGGTGGAAGTTATGAGAAAAACATTACGTAATATTCTCAAGTTAGAACGCGAAGGAGGCTCGGTAGATTATCCTACTTATCCATTTACAGTACAAGAAGATCTCACTGCTTTAGATACTAATGTTAAGGAAATACAGGGACTTATAGGAAATTTTGATGGGTCGAACCAAGGCATGTATAAAAAAATATTTTCGAAATATGCTTACGCCTTAGGCAGGATTAATCATGTATTACCAGTCACAGCAGAAGATAAAGCCACTAAATCTAGGTTATTAGTATCAATTGTAAATTTAAGATCAGATTTAGATAAAAAGGTTAGAGTTCATGAGCGTTCAGTAGCAAATCAAACTCAGGGAGTATTAGATTTACATTTAATGGAACCATATGACAGCGATAGTGAATCTTCAGATAGGGAACCTGACGGGACTCCAAATTTCGAAAGTACGAGAGTAGCAACCACTCGGTTTAAACCAGTACCTGTTGCACAGTGGGGACTAAAATTTTCTGGCAAGCCAGAGTCAATGTCTTTAAGCGCATTCTTAGAACGGGTTGATGAACTAAAAGTTTCGAGACATGTTTCGGATCAGGACTTGTTCGATGCGGCAACTGATTTATTTTGTGGTGTAGCACTAGTCTGGCTTCGCGCAATTAAGAAAAGGGCTCGAGATTGGTCTACATTAGTAGCTTTGTTACAGGAAGAATTTCAACCTCGCAATTATAATGACAAATTGTTTAAACAAATTAAAGAACGTACACAACATCCAGAGGAACCTATGGGAATTTACTTAGCTTACATGAATAATCGTTTTGAAAGACTTACAGTTAAGGTACCAGAAAAGGTACGATTAAAAATATTACTTGATAATATGGTACCATTTTATAAAATCGGTTTAGGACTTAAAATAAAAGAGATAAATACTATCGATATGCTACTGGAATTAGGTCACGAACTTGAGGTGAATAGATTGTCACAAATGATTATGTACCGCCACCTCCAAGGTCAAAGTCTACTTTGGAACGTGATCTAGCCTGTGTTTACGGTGAGTCGTCTCAAAACATTGCTTCTTCCTATGATTACCAAGTCAATGAAATTAATCGATCCAAACCTATTATCTGTTATAACTGTAATCAACCGGATCATTTGTCTAGAAATTGTAATAAACCACCACGTCGACGCTGTTTCAAATGTAATAAACCTAACTTTACAGTACGTACCTGTCCAGATTGTAATCGAAACCGAAATTCGGGAAACGGGCAAATGAGACGCTAAATGGTCGAGTAGCAGTCTCAACTCTTTCTAACGAATCGACCAATGTAAGTTATAATAAAACCAAACCTGTCTTAGATTATATTTTGGCACATGCAAAAGGAGACGAATGTCCATATCTAGAAATAAAAATTTTGGGAATCGAATTTTTAGGGTTATTAGATTCAGGTGCATCACACACTATTTTGGGATATGCTGGTTGGAAAAAACTAAAAGGTCTAAATTTACCACTTTCTAAAGCCGATATAAAAAACATCACTGTAGCAAACGGAGAACGTTGCGAAGTATTAGGTAATATTACGGTACCCGTACAAGTAAAAGATAAAGTTAAGGTTATAACTTTGTTAGTCATACCAGATGTACCACATACGTTAATTCTTGGCGCAGACTTTTGGCGGATTATGGAAATAGTTCCAGACTTAAGGCATGACGCTTGGAAATTTTCAATTGATGCTTTAGACGTTGAACAACCTTCTTTATTGCCGCATACAGAACTGTCTAACGAACAGAGCGAGACTTTAAGATCGTTTATCGATAAAACTTTTGCGAACATTCCTGATGAAATTGGTTGTACTCATCTTGTGCAACATCGAATAGTAACTCAAGCAGAACCAATTAAGCAACGATACTACCCGGTATCACCAGTTGTTCAAATATCCATAAACGAAGAGTTAGATAAATTGTTAAAAGACGGGATAGTTGAATCTTCTAACAGTCCGTGGGCCTCACCCATAATATTAGTTCGGAAAAAAGATAATTCCTATAGATTTTGTGTCGATTATCGACATTTAAATAAAGTTACAGAAAAGGACGCTTACCCTTTACCGCGAATTACTTCTACTTTAGATAAACTCTGTGACGCCCGTTACTTATCCACATTAGACATTAAATCATTATACCATTAGAGGAAAATTCTAAGAAATATACTGCTTTCACAGTTCCTAATCGTGGATTAGTTCAATTTAAACGACTGCCTTTTGGCCTATCTAATTCCCCTGCAACTTGGCAGAGATTTATAGATTGTGTATTGTCTAATGATCTTGAACCTTTCGTATTTGTCTACCTTGACGATATTGTAATAGTAACTCAGGAATTCGACCAACATATATCAATTCTCAATGACGTCTTCGATCAGCCGGTCTTACTGTTAGTAGAGACAAGTGTATCTTTTGCAAGCCAGAACTCAAATATTTAGGATACGTAATAGACCGTAATGGACTTCATGTCGATAACGATAAAGTTAGTGCTATTCTGAACATTGCGACTCCTACTACTGTTTCAGAAGTTAGAAGGATTATAGGCATGATGAGTTGGTATAGGCGTTTTATACCAGACTTTTCCACCCTTACAGTTCCACTTATCAATTTGGTCAAGAAAGGTGTTAAATTTTATTGGTCTGATGAGTGTGAAAACTCTTTTCGTCTTCTAAAGGAAGCTCTAGTTTCTGCCCCAATTTTGTGTTGCCCAGATTATAGTTTACCTTTTGTAATTCAATGTGATTGTTCGGGATATGGGATTGGCGCTGTTCTTTCTCAGCCGCATCCAGATGGCGAGCGAGTTATCGCTTACATGAGCAGATCATTAAATAAACATGAAAGGAATTATAGCACTGTTGAGCGGGAATGTTTGGCCGTTTTGGACTCTATAACTCGGCTACGTCCTTATATCGAGGGAGTGAGGTTTACAGCGGTCACAGATCACCATAGCTTAATTTGGTTGAGTAACTTGAAAGATCCCCGAGGTCGTCTAAGTAGGTGGGCTGTTGCATTACAACAATACGATTTTGAGATTGTACACCGCCGTGGAAAAGATCATGTCGTCCCAGATTGTTTATCCAGGTCAGTTCCTATATTAGATGTTATTGAAACCGGTAGTGATGTGACTGTTGAAATTAAAGATAAATGATATAATAAGCTCATGCTCAAAGTTGTTAAAAATCCAGTAAAATATCCATCTTGGAGAGTCGATAATAAACGTCTTTTTAAATACGTAAAACGTAAATATCCCGATTTGTCAGAACCCGATATCGATTGTTGGAAGGAAGTGATACCAAAGCATGATAGGGAGAAATTGATTTCGTCTGCTCATGATTTAGCGACTTCAGGTCATCTAGGAGTTTTTAAAACTTGTAATAAATTGCTTAACCGTTATTATTGGCCGAAAATGCATTCCGATGTTGCCACTTATGTTCGTAAATGTAAAATTTGTTCATGTAATAAGGTAGAGCAAAAAGTACCTGCTGGATTTATGACGGGCAGACCTTATGTGAATCAGCCATGGGAATTAATTTCCGCTGACTTAGTTGGTCCTTTACCTAAATCAAATCAAGGGTTTTTGTATATATTAGTAGTTGTAGATTATTTTTCTAAATTTCCGTTGTTCTTTCCACTTCGAAAAGCAACTACAAAACCCATTGTTAAAGCTATTGAAGATCATGTGTTCATGATGTATGGTGTACCGTCCTCTGTAATAGTAGATAACGGAGCACAATTTACTTCGCGTGAATTTCGTAAGTTGATGAACTCCTATAACGTAAAAGTTAGATATACCGCAAATTACCACCCGCAAGCGAATCCTACTGAAAGGATGAATATGGTTTTAAAAACGGTTTTAGCTTCTTTTATTGAAGACAATCAGCGTGTATGGGATACATTATTGCCTAAAGTTGGTTGTGCTATAAGATCAGCAAAGCAAGAAGTCACAGGTAATACACCTTACTTTGTGAACTTCGGACGTGAAATGGTATTAGACGGTAATCACAATAAGTTTAAAGACAACGTTAACGAAACTATCCAGGTTAAACAAGAAGATAAAGCAGTAGAACAACGTAAAAAGGGTTTTCAACAGTTATATACGGATATCAATAAATGATTAGTTAAGGCTTCGGTAAAAGTTTCTGCCCGGTATAATCTGAGAAGAAGAGACGTACAGTATGTGGTCGGTCAAGAAGTATATAAACGTAACTATACTTTGTCCGATGCAAGTAAATATTACAGTGCCAAATTAGCTCCAAAATATGTAGGACCTTTTATTATACATAAACGTCTATCACCATGGATGTATGAATTAAAAGATACGAATGGTAATCTGAAAGGCATTTGGAGTGTAAAAGATTTAAAACCAACAGTAGAGTCAGAAGATTTGTAAATATAATAATGAAATTTGTTAGATAGTTCTTATGCTCTTTTAATTGTTTTTTTAGGTTGACGGTTAAATTTATTTGATTAGTTTAATGTTTATAGGGTTTTGTACTTATATATGAAAAAAAAAACTTTGTTTTTTTTTTGCGGAGGTAATGGGGAATCTGTTAGGTGTGGATTTATGCCTTTTAGGTAGACAGTAGGTAGTTATAGAGAGGTGTATCCAGGGTTGCCGCGCTAGTAAATCTTGTAGCTGAGACTAGAATCCTTTAGCTATACAGTAGGCATCTCGCAGGTGTGTTAGGGGTTGCGTCTTTTGTCGGTTTGTAAGGTCACGAGATGAAGGTGAAAAATTGAGTTTGGAGACGGTAGCCATTAGGTACAGTGCGCCTGGCGTTCTTCGTGAATTTTTTCTTTTAATTGCCGTTAATGGGGCTTCCCATTTGATGTTTTCATGGCATATTGGAAATTCATGGTTGGTTGTGTACGTTTTGGTTATTTAGAACGACACACTCTACTCGACTAGTTCGGATTTTGAATTGTAAGTAGATTATATTTTTTTTGTGAAGCAAGCACATGTCTCCCTAACGCATTTTCTGTGGTAATTGTAGAAAGCCGTCCCACGAGGAATTACTTCCAAGTTTGATCCCTTGGATCGCCGATTTTAAGCCGCCCTACACCTTTGAGTAAGGAATAAAGATCTTTTTAATTTTGTTAGTATACTTATGAAATTATTTTTTTTTAGGGCTTCTTATTCTTATTCTTTTTCTTCTTCTTCTTTTCTGTTTTATTCAACTTTTTGTTGTTTTCGTAAAGTTCAATCCCGAATTTTACGAATTCCCCACATAATTATTGAGTCAGGCGTTACCCATCTCCTGAGCAAGAGAGGCCTGGGTTTCGGTCACCTACTCTTGTTCTCCACTTGTGGACCCCTAATTGGAACTTTATAGACAACCCTTTGCTATCACTTTGGACAACGATTCGGGGTTTTGGAAAACAAGTATGGAACTGAATTGACAACTGCAGGCTTCGACATAGGACAACGATTCATGGTCTGGATCATTTTGATGGATGGGAATTAACAACAACTGGTTACGCTAGCTCAGGGATGCTAATAGATAAGTGGACTGTATTACCAAATATTGCAAATTATAACTAAATAATAAATCATGTGTCGAAAACTTACCAGTTGTTGTTGTTGTGTCCCTCGTATATGATGATATAAGGATAGGAAAGGTGGAACAGGAAATAGTTTCCGACACAGAAAACAAAATTAAAATTTCTTAATTCGCGAGATAAATTATGCAATGTAATTCACTTCACTCAACAATAATTCTATCTTTTTAAACCAAACTGCGGGAGCCACTATCAATCTAACAACAATCCTACGCGACAGTAAGTCTCGCCTGCTTCTCCCTACCCATATTACAAAAAACTATGTTTTTTGTCCCTTTTTTTTAATGTTTCCATTTGAAATTAAACTTTAAAATATTTTTCAAACTACATTAAACAAAAAACAAAGCGATTCCAAAAAGGAAAAAAAAAATAATCCTAATAACAAAACGAATATAAATACAAATATCTAATTACTGATTAGGTAATGGACAAAGTCGCACTACAGGGCGTTTATAAATTCCATTTTTTGTTTTAACAAGTGCAACACGACTTATGCCATCATTTCCATAATAAAGCTCTTCAATTACCCCTACCCCTAAGGGGCAGTGAAGGATAAGGACCAACATACCTGTACGAGCAGGACATGTGGGTGTATTCCATTTTGACGACTCTGCAAGCTATTCAAATATTCGAGCCGCCAACGCTTCCAGTATGATTGTACTATACTGTCCAACAATTGCTTTCGCGTAAGCAAATTTGAATTTAGATCAGACACATCCAAAGCAGGTAAGGAGCGCAACGGAGTTAATGTTTAAAAGTGCGCTGGTGTTAAAGCCAGCGGTTCTGCTGGATCGGAATTTAACCAGCAAAGCGGTCTAGAATTTAGTAGCACTTCTATTTGAACCAAAACTGTTAATAACTCCTCATATGTTAATATCTGACTACCTATAACTTTAAATAAATGCGTTTTTACGGATTTAATATTCGATTCCCAAATTCCACCAAAATGTGGGGCATTTGGAGGATTAAATTTCCATCTGATATTGTAAGAGGCAAGATAGTCCTCTAAAGTACTGATATAATCTGCAGATTGAATGAACTTGTAAATTTCACGAAGCTCAGAATTCGCGCCTACAAAATTTGTACCGCAATCGGAATACATTGTGTTACATGGCCCTCGGCGAGCTAAAAAACGCTTAAAACAGTTTAGAAATGTAGCAGTTGTCAAATCAGAAGCCAACTCTATATGAATGGCTTTTGTTACTAAACACACAAATAAGCAGATATAAGCTTTTTGACTCTTGACACCCCTACGCCGTCCTAATGTTATATACAATGGCCCTGCAAAATCAACACCACATTCTAAAAAAGCCTTAGCTTCTGTAACGCGAGGTTGTGGAAGATCAGCCATACTAGGGATTATAGCTTTCGGGCGAAATTTAAAACAAAAATTACACATTTTTATGCGTTTACGCACTATACTTCGTGCTGATAATATACAATATTTTTGTCGGAGCAATGAAAGTAGTAAATGCGGACCTGTATGCAAATTTCTATGATGAAAATGATCTATCAAAAGGTTAACTAAATTGTCATTTTTTGGTAATAAATACGGATGCTGCTGGTCATAATCTAAGGGTGCCCTACCAAGGCGACCACCTACTCTCAATAAGCCTTTACTATCTATAAACGGACTCAAATGTCTCAATGAACTCGAGCATACTTTTTCGCTTTCTAATAATTTAATTTCACTACTGAAATGCACTTTTTGAACAGAACGTATCAAAACATGTTCAGCTTTTTGTAAGTCATTAGTTACTATTACTTTATTTCGAGGCAAAATTTTAAGAAATCTAAGTATATAAACAACTATTCGACATAATTTAGTCCATGAAGACACACGGAGCGCAAGGTTACGTAACGGATCGGTTTCTTCGACTAATATTGTGGGCAATACAATTGATATTTCCTCGGGCAATGGGGAAATATTCTCTACTATTTGTCGAATAGGCCACTCGCCCTGTGATTCTACTAACCAAGATGGACCTGACACCCAAGTACTATGCTCTACCAACTGCGCTGGTGTCAAGCCGCGAGATAAACAATCAGCAGGGTTGTCTTTTCCCTCTATATGATACCAGGTTGCATTTTCAAGTGACGATTGAATTTTAGCTACCCGATTTGCCACAAATGTTTTCCATTTATGCGGTGAGTTTTTTATCCAATTTAAAACCACAGTAGAATCTGTGCAAGCGATTACACTATCTAAATAAGTGCGAGATGAGGAGCTGTCTATAACAAATTTAAGTAACTTTGCCAACAATAATGCTGCGCAAAGCTCTAATCTAGGAATACTCAAAGTTTTTATTGGCGCAACTTTTGAGCATCTTTTACCAAACCTATATAACGCGGTACTTGAAATTTTTCTAAAAATGACAATTCTCTATAAAACTCTGTCCATAATTTTTCTATGCGAGATTGAGGTTTTTCATCCCAATTTATTTTTTCTATCCATAATTCCTTTATTAGTAATTTAGCGTAAATTGTTACAGGTGACAGAAACCCTAGTGGGTCCCAAATTCGTGCAATAGTTGATAAAATGTTACGTTTTGTACACGTTTTATCGGGTATATTTACTACAAATGAAAACACATCTAAAACCGGGTTCCACTGTAACCCTAAAACTCTTAACGACGTATTAATTTCAGATGTATCGGTAAATTCTATAGCTTGGGATAATCTACTATGTTGGGGAATGTCTTGCCACAGTTTTTCATTATTAGTTGACCATTTTAGCAAATCAAAACCCCCGGCCTTGAACAGGCCTACTAATTCAAAATATGAAGCACGGGTTTCTTCAAAACTTGAAACACTACAAACCACATCATCCACGTAAATGTCTGTTTGAACAATCTTAGCCGCCAACGGATAATTTTCAGCTTCATCCGCAGCTAGTTGCTTAATGGTCCGTAACGCTAAGAAAGGTGCAGGTTTTAATCCAAAAGTTACAGTATTTAATTGATACGTGGCAAGCGGTTCGTCAGGCGAAAATTGCCACAAAATACGCTGATATCGTCTATGATCTGGTTGTATCCAAATATTTCTATACATCTGACGTACATCAGAAATCATAGCTATTTCGAACAATCTAAAATTTAACAAAATTGTCATAATATCAGTCTGCAATTTTGGCCCCGAATAAAGAACATCATTCAGAGAGAGCGAGTTTGAACTTTTAACTGAACAATCAAATACAATTCTATGGGGTGTCGAGATGCTATTTTTTGTTACAGCAAAATGTAGAATATAATAAGCAGTTTCACTAAAATCGTTATCTTTTATTATTGTCATGTGACCTTGATCTAAATAATCTCGAATCACTTTACTATAATTCTCTCTAAATGAATGTAGAGACTGAAGCTTTTTCTCTAAAAAATAAAAACGTCTAACAGCTATATCTAACGAGTTACCTAATATAGGAGAATTCTCCTTAAAGGGAAGTGCAACTGTATAACGCCCATCTTTTCCACGAGTTATAGTTGATACAAAAATTTGTTCACATTCCACATCGTCCCGATTTAATGTATCTATCTCCCAAAATTTTTCTAACATTTTTTCTATCGTGACAGGCTTTACTGTTGTACAAAATGTGTACGTATTCTCACATTCATTAATTATAGGAGCTTTTCCCACAACTACAAAACCTAAATTTGTTTGTACTGCTATCGGCATATTAGGGGGACCCATTATCTTATTTCTACCAATAATGTATGGAAACAATTCACCACCAATAATCTCGTCGATTTCTCCAGGCTGATAAAATTTGTCATCTGCTAATTGTAAATTATTTAAATAGTCTAAAAGCTCTACTTTTACGACAGATGTTGGTATAGCATCTGTAATTTTTTCTATCACCAAAGCACACATTTCAAATCGAATACTTAAATCAAAACGCGAGGCTATCATAATATCTACTTGACCTTTAACTGGTTGCGTAGAAGTTCCTATCCCCAAAACTGACAAATGTCCTTTTTGAATAGGTAATCTAAGTTTTTGACACAACTTAGAGCTAATAAAATGAGATTGACTACCACTATCTAATAAAAAGCGCGCTTGTCTTATTTCACCTGAAGCAGAAAATATATTTACAACTATAGTTGAGAGCAAAGTTGTGAATTGTTTTTGTGAAAAGTTACTATTTGAAGTAGAACAAAAATTTTGTATAATTTTATTAGTGCTGGAATTTTCGTCTGATAACGATTCACTATTTGACACAGAACTTTGTCCTTGTGGCTCACTACCCCCCTTACCCACTGCATTTGACATACGCGGTTTGTCAAAGTGCAACAAGGAATGGTGAGATTTTTGGCAAGTGCTACAAGTGTGGACAGATCGACATTCTGATATTTTATGTTTGGAACTCAAACAGTTTAAACATAAATATTTTTCTCTAGCTAATTTGTATCTATCGCTTGGAGAAAGTTTTAAAAAATTAGAGCATTGTGATACTGTGTGCATTTGACCACAAACACGGCAAGAATTATTTGAAATATTACTATCAGCAAATTTATTAGCAGTATTATTTGCTACAAATGATTGAGTAAATTTCGGTTTATTACTATTTTGTAATAATTTTTTTTGAAAAATTCCACTATTACTATTAGTTTTTGACGCACTAGAACTGCTATTTTTTGAAGTGTGAACTAACGCTTTTGACTGGCTTTTAATAAAATCTACAAGTTCCTTGTAATTTGGCAGATCTGAGGATTTTCTAGACATTTCAAAAAATTTGTGTGTTTGGTTATCTAATTTTGATAGGGCAATAAAAACCAATATGTAATCTGACAAATTTTCAATTTCTAAATGTTTAAGAGAATTAACAGCGGTATCGAATTTTTCTAAAAAGGCATTTAAACAGCCTGCAGACTCGTTTGGTGCCGCTTTAAACTCCATAATTTGCGTCAAGTATGTATTAGCAAGTAAACGTTTGTCCTCAAACCGTTCTTTTAACATTGTCCATAGAACTCTATAGTTTGCTGCGGTTGGCATTATTCCCGCACAAATGTCTAGAGCTTTTCCCTTTAAAGCACCCAATAAATAATGAATTTTACTTGAGTCATCTAATGCATTGTTATTGTGAATTAAACTACGAAAAGTTTCGTAAAACAGAGGCCACTGTTTCTTATGTTTTAGGTAACCTGGGCTCTCCTTTAGTTTGAGGAGTATGATTTATATTCGCTTCATTATTTACAGGTTTACTAATTGTATTATAAGCTTCTAGAATATGGCCGTATAATTGTTCAGCTATATCTAATGTTTGAAAGGAAGGTTTATATTCTTCGTTTAACCTTAAATTAATACTATTAATTTCATCCAATACAAGTTTAAGATCATTTAAAGCCCTATCTACAGTATTGAATTCTGCTTTGAAATTATTTAATGTAGCTTCGGTTTTTAAGTCCTTGATATAATCAAAAATACGTTGTATTTTACTAAAATACATCTCTTTTTTAGCAATATAACTTTTTAATTCACGCTCAAGGGAACCAGTGTCGACCTTGCGTGCCATTCTTTGAATCTTAAATAACCAACTACTCTTGCAAAACGATATAAATGAAGTAAAATCTAAGTTGAGAAAGAACGCGCTACTATGTAAACAAAAATTGCTACTATGTTTTAGTTCTAATATACTACTAAGTAGATCACAAGTGCTACCTAAAATATATTTATCTATCTTACTCTACCAATGCTATAAAGAGGCAACGCGATGCCGAGTTTTTGAAGCGAATTACAATGCTAAAAAACTAAAGTAAAAACTACTAAATTCGTTAACTGAGCCGATACTGATCCGGTTCGTACGGAACAAATGGTTACGCTAGCTCAGGGATACTAATAGATAAGTGGACTGTATTACCAAATATTGCAAATTATAACTAAATAATAAATCATGTGTCGAAAACTTACCACAGTTGTTGTTGTTGTGTCCCTCGTATATGATGATATAAGGATAGGAAAGGTGGAACAGGAAATAGTTTCCGACACAGAAAACAAAACTAAAATTTCTTAATTCGCGAGATAAATTATGCAATGTAATTCACTTCACTCAACAATAATTCTATCTTTTTAAACCAAACTGCGGGAGCCACTATCAATCTAACAACAATCCTACGCGACAGTAAGTCTCGCCTGCTTCTCCCTACCCATATTACAAAAAACTATGTTTTTTGTCCCTTTTTTTTAATGTTTCCATTTGAAATTAAACTGTTCTATAAAAAATAAAAAGGCGCGTCACCAACAACTTATGCGACCAATTTGGACAATGATTCGTGGTACTTCTTGGGAGGCAGCTACATAGCTCGCCATACAGGTTTTTATACTTAGCGTATGAGTTCGGGATACATACATTGTGATTTCATTTTTGACTATTTGAAAATTTTAAGTATCCGAGCACAGTTTTCTTTTATATGTAGTGTTCGATTTGTAAATATATTATGCCTGTATTTTGGTAAATAATTAATTTTTTTTTGGCCATTCAAAATTTTAAGTATTTGGATGATTCCTTTTTTTTATGTTAAATGTAAATAAGTAATGTCGGGTAAGTCAATTCAAACCTTTTATCATTTGGGGAGGTAGATTATATAAGTTATGATATATAAGTATAAATAAGTTCATATGCACGACTTTTATTATCTCGTGTGAACCTAATGTGAACCCTTCGTGATATCACGCAGGGTAAGATTAAATTATATAACCAAGGACCGGTTCAAATGTATTTATTGTTTATGAATATATATATCTACTCCAGGTGAATACCCTTTTATTGAATAAATTTGATATCCAAATTCTATCTTTACATACTGTTTTTTTTTAAAATTCATACCTCGAAGAAATATAGTGTAGCGTTTGGGTACCCTTGTAAATTTTGGGAGCCTTCTAGCTAGGTTGCAGTCATTTTATTAGCTAGTGGCGCCCCTTTATACATATACATGAGTAACTAATGTGTATATGCTTTGTTTTTTTTTTATTTTTGGTGTATGAACCTTAACCTACCTCCTCACCGACTAGAGCTGAGCTAGCCCTCGGCACACCTGTTGCGAGCCTCTGTGACTCAAACGCTACTGTTTTATTTTCACTTCATTTCTTTTTGTCATATCAATATTACTTTTTGTTTAGAGACTAAATAGGCTCGTCTTATATTTTTGGCAGCCAACGTGTCATAGGCTTTTAAAACTGCATTTCGCAAAGTATTATACATAAAATATTGAATATTACATGATAAGAAATAGAAATTATCCAAGTATTAATCATATAACACTACAAATGTTCTATATGTGCTCCCTTAATCAATAAACACATATCTATGAGATAGTGGGTCCACACACATTGTAGCATTTCCTTGTTCATGATCATAAAACAGTGATACTATAGCTGCTTTCGTTCGTCTTGAACAAAGTGATTGTGATTAGTAAGCAACCAATAGAAATCAAGAATTTGAAAAATATCTCAACTCAATTGGCTGCTTAGTGATTGTGTTCAGTTTGTTCAAGACGAACGAAAGTACTTTATGCCCCAAAGGAAAACATCTCAAGATGGAAGGTCAGATGAAGTGAGCAGCCATCTGAATAAAGCTAGGTCATCCTCAGCACAATAGTCAGTCCAGTTTTGTGGAAGTTCCTCTTCCAGATATAAACATACCTCAGCGTACCGATGAGGTGGAACTCCATCTTGCTGAAATATGAATCTGCTAAGATCATCTTCCCGTTGCGTTTGGTCATCCGGCGTTTTCACTTTACATAGGCAACCGGTGTCCTTGAACTGTCGATACCATCGCAGGATGTGCTAACAATTCTGTTTGGTACTGTTTTAGGAACCCACTCAGTAACTATGGATAAAGTCTTGCCATATTTCAAAACACCAAACGCCTTTTGCTGTTGCTGTGAGATGGTTACTATCCTATACAAATTCTACACACGGACTGATGGAAAACAGTAAATACCATCTATGTTTAGAGGAGGATGAAACACCAAGGCATGTTCTACACACTTGTCCCACTATAGAAAGAACTTGGTTCATACTATTTGGCAAAGGACAGCTGTTAGAGGATCTGGTCTCTCATCCAGTAAGGTTACCAGCTTAATTGAAAAGCTGAACCTTTTGGGTGAAATACAGAGTGGACCATTAATAAGAGGTCATAGTTCAGGGGTAGATTCTTTGGGCCAAAATACGAGTATAAAACCAAATATGCTTTAATAAACTGTTGCTGTAGAAAAAGGTACAGGGTGCCAAAGTTCAAATTATTTTTTCGTTTTTTTGCAATAACTAAACAGTCTCTTGACTGATCTCCGCCAAATGTGCTAGAGGAACTTTTTTATTCTAAGAAACAATAATTTATGTATTACATCCCATTAGATCATAGAGGGCGCTGCAGGACCTGTATCTGATGATGAAATTTTTTTCATATTTTTTTTTGACAAAACGTCTTTGTACTTCTGACAAGGAAATCTGATGAGGGCGTCATTTCCACGTATAAAGGCTACACTTGGTAAAACTTAATAACTCCAACTGTTCTCAAGTAAAGTGCCGTTAAACATTTCCATAATTTTTTGAAAGACAAATTCAAATTTAGTGAAGTTATTGCAAAAAAAAATAATTTGAACTTTAACACCTTGTAGCTTTTTCTACAGCAACATTTTATTAAAGTATATTTGGTTATATACTCGTATTTTGGCCCAAAGAATCTACCCCTGAACTATGGCCTAATATTAATGGTCCGAACTGTATAACTGAGAGTGGGTCACAATAGACTGAATGGTGACAGTGGAGGGTCCGATATGGACCCACTCACATTTCAACTTAACTTATCCTACACACACCTCAAATTATCCTATATATGCTTCAAATTATCCTACACGCACCTAAATTTATCCTACACAGAATTTTTATACATTTTTTCTTGCACAAGACATTTCTTATGCAGCATACACGACCTACCTCAAATGGTCACTCTTATTTTAGAGTGCCATAAAGTGGTGAGGCGATCGCAAAACCTCGTGATGCCTGAATGGGAGTCCTAGGTACATATTGTTACGTGTTTACAGTCTTCAGTAAACACTTTGTGGATTCAAATAACTTGCAACAAGAATTTTCACTAACCACTATTTTATTAATCACTAAAATTACACCAGTAAATACTTAAAAATCACACAACTAATAATAACTTAATATAATATAAATTCACTACTTCACTGAACTGAACTGTACTGCATACTTCACTCAACTGAACTGTTCCCCCATCTGCTGGATTCATCTCTTTATATACACACTTGAAATGTACCAGAACCCTATTCCATAATATTCTGGAATCCTCCATAGTTTTCTACTATGTACTAGATGATTGCTCGTCAATTGGCTCATAGACGGCGCCACCCTACTAGTCAGGGAGTAACAGAATAACAGGTTTCCCTTCACCTTGAACAGGGACTTAATCATATCTTTCCCCGTTAGAGGGCAGCACATAACAATATATTTTCCGATAATTATATAATTATGTTTTTTAATAAAAATGCTTTTTTTCACTTTAAAATTTTTTTGTTTTACTTTCTGCGAATAAAGTAAAAACATACGAAATTAAACGAACTTTTTGTGTTTAAGTAATTAAACACAAAAAACAAGCACATTGAAATTATGACCCAAATTTGCATTAGTGTATTTTATAGAGCTTATTCTAATACGATTTTTTTTAATTTATAAACAATTAAATATAAAAAGTTTATGTCCTTACGTTTCAAATTAACTTTGTTTTATGTACCTATATACCTTTGACAAAAATTTAGAAAGCAATGTTAATTCATTTATAAAGATAAAATATAAAATTGAAAGAAATCGTTTTTATAAAAAAAAGATAATTACTATGTAATGGAAAATGTACAATAAAATCTAGTCTCTCAGACCCAATTTTCTATCTTCAAATCCACCTATAAGATTGAGAGTTAAATTCTTCCAATCAAGTATGGCAAAGTTTTTTCGATCACCTGACCAATTCAAGGTATCCTAAAACAAGTGACCAGATGAGTAGTGAGGCGTGTGTAGGAAAAGATCAACGTTTTGTAAGATATGACGTGTAGGATAGAATCTTCGCCGCCTCAGTCACCATTTTGCAAATGAGGTTCGTGCTGTCATCTGGTCTATCACAAGGAAGTTTGTATACACGAATCTTAAAATTTGAGATGCCCCCTTTTGTTATATGATTAGCACAAACGAGTGCTATTCATAGCTTGGAAGTTATAGGAGTTTAAAAGATAAATCATTTGTAAATACTGTAATAGCCTATATATACTAGTGCTAATTTATGTCAAGTCTGGCAAATTATTTATTTTATTTATTACTATAAAATATCCAATGGGCAGTGCCCAATTACAGGATAAGTATCCTAGTGTAGTACATACATTAAGTATTGTAAAAAAAATAAAAACGGAGATATTATATAAATAACACGTTACATAAAACATTTTTTGACATCATTAAGACTACAAGATAATATATCCAAATTATATTCAATATTTGAGTAGTTATTTAATATTTGATATAAAGGCGACTTTAAGAGAAGGTTAGTGCGCACCTGAGGGAGCAAAAATAAGCTGTTATGTCTACTATTGATTCTCCCCCTCGCTGGATCTTCACCTTGTCGCGGTGAGGGGGCTTGAGTGCTTCGATGATCCGAGAGCTATGCCGGCGGTAGCTCAGCTACCAGTAGGGTCACCCTTGCCGGACAGGTCAAAGAGAGAAGCGAGACTAAGAAAGATCCAAGCACACACACTTACACACATACACGTACATTCACCAACATAAAATACAAAACATGCGCCTGGACGAGAGTCCGACACCCTCTGTACTTATCTAGGCCGAACTTTGAGGCAGGACTCCGGATTGGGATCGTGTTTGGAGAGGTAGCAGTGAAAGAAGCTGGGGGTGGTACACCCAGTGCCGCCGGATAGTATAGGAGCCCACCCTTACCTAGCCAGTGTAGGGGGCTGCTCTTTCAAACGGTGTATAATCTCGGGCCATACAGTAGTGCCAGGTGGCGCCTGGATAGGGCCCTGCTGTTTGGTTCGGGGGGCTTCACTAGCGGCTGCCAACCTTTTCTGCCGGGAAAGTCAAGCCACGGAGCACTGCCGGGAGGAGAATGAGGATTGAGGGCTCCGACAGTCCAGGCACATACCCAATTACACATACACACACATACGCACATACACACACACCCACATTTAAACACACGTCCACTCAACTAACAAAAATGGAAAAACAAGAAACAAAAGATGATAAGGTAAACGTACCAACAACCACAACACAACCAGAGCTCCCTAGCTCAAAGGAGGAAGAGATGGAAATAGTACCCATCGCAGTAGAGGAGGAACTCTTGAGATCCCCTAGCAGCGCGTCTGATGAGGACTTGGAAAGGTCCACATTAGACAAAGAGGCTAGAGAGGCTCTCAAAAGAGAAAAAAGGCGAGAAAAGAGGAGGATCGCCAGAAGGAAGAAGAGGGCGGAAGTGTCGGCTCGGGGGGGGCAGGTGATGCAGGGCGACTCGGATCGAAAGGTCCAGAGTCATCGGGCCGAACCTGTTGCCTTAGAGCTGACAGAAACCCCAGGTGAGTCTGGGAGTCAGCCTGGTCCAAGCTCTGGGAGCTCCAATAAGGAGCGACAGGAGCCGGGGCAGGCGGACGAACAGGCTTCCGGAGGTGACCAACCCCTCAAAATCAGGGGCCCTAGAGCGAGGCAGGCAAAGAGGGCGGAGAGAAGGGAGGCCAAAAGGCAATCCTTCATACTCCCCTCTGCACCTGCTTCGGTCAGGGGCGTTGAGGTGCCAAAGGGTCCACAAAGACCCTCAGGCGCCCCACCCCCGAACAAGGGCCCAAAAAGACGAAGAAAAGAGGAGCCAACCCCACCCGAGCGACAGAGGAAGCGGGTCAGAGGGAGTGCCAGCTCTCCGAGACGGACAGGCAAAGCACAGCCAAAGTGTCGGATTCGGGGGCTGGACCCCAACTGTCTAGCTACAGCTCTGCCGCGAGAAGGGAAAGCCAGGTGGTCATAGTTTCCAGCCGAGAGGACGGGACTATGACACAGGAGGAAGGGGAGCGGACGAGGAATCACCTTGTGTCGGAGATGCTCCAGGCTATGACGGGCCCCGAAGGGGAACCCTACGGCCCGGAGCTTCGCTTCAGGAACGCGGGCCTGGTGGATCCAGGCTGATTCCTGATAACGACGCAGGATGAAACCTCGAAGCGCTGGCTGCTTGAAAACTGGAGACCACTGGCCGGAGATGGTGTCACCTTCCGTGTAATGCGGGCGGTTGATGCCCCCTGGCCAGAGCAGGTCGGCTTTTGGCTGAGAAGCCAAGAAGTAGACCTCTTCAGAATAAGAGACATGCTGGTGCGTCAAAACCGCTCCCTAAACGTGGACAGGTGGAAACACCTGAAAACGACGGGAAAACCTGGAGGATGGCATCTCATCTTCCTGGTCAGCCACGAAACCATACGACGGCTGGAGAAGGCCGAGTGGGTGCTCTACTTCGAGCCGGTTACCCTTACAGTACGTAGGGTACCGGTTTGGAGCGGAGTGACTCGTCGGACTCCTGCCGCAGTCGAGGGGCCGAGGCCGGCCGAGGAGGAGAAAGAATAACAGGCCTAATCACCCGTATCCAGACGCCCCACGGAGCTATTATTACGGGTAAGCCAAATCAACCTCCAGCACAGTCGGGATGCTACTGGAGAGCTAGTCAGCATTCTGACAGGTAAGACCGGGGGTATAATACTAATTCAGGAACCATATGTTTTCAGGAATCGAGTAAGGGGCCTAGGAAGTTCTGGCTACCAAATGGTAGTTGGAAAAGAGGGAGACGAGGAGCCACCAAGGACATGCATCCTGGCATCCAAGGACCTTCAAGTTGTGCCACTGCCTCAACTGGGAACCAGGGATGCCACAGCAGCTCTCCTCGAATACAAGGTAAGTAATATTAGTCGTAAGGTAGTCATAAGCAGCATATATCTCCCATACGATAATGCGCGATTGCCACCTACTGAGGAATTAGAAAATGTAATTTTCTACGCAAGAAATTTAGGTCTTCCGTTAATAATCGGTTGCGACGCCAATGCCCACCACATAGTGTGGGGCAGCTCAAACGTTAACGTTCGGGGCGAGGCTCTGTTAGAGTACTTGGCGTCCACAGACCTACAGGTGGTTAACAGGGGGAGCGAACCGACGTTTGTCAATCGCATCCGCCGGGAGGTTATTGACATAACGCTGGCCTCCCAATCTCTGATTGAGGACGTTAAGAACTGGAGGGTTACCAATGACATCTCAATGTCTGATCATAGAATGATCAGATTTGAGATGGAATACAATAGGAAAGAGGCCACCCCTCGACGAAACCCGAGGGCGACAGATTGGGGAAAATACATCTCTGCTTTAGAGAGTTCGGAACTCGACTATGAGGGCCACATAACTTCCCCAGAGCAATTAGACAATGAGGTATATAGTCTCGAAAATCGTATAATTAAGGCATATGAGGAATCCTGCCCCCTCAAGGCGGCGGGGGTGCGGAGGGCTCGTTGGTGGAGTAGGTCACTTGAAGACCTGAGACGGGCGGCCCGACGCACTCACAATCGAGCTGTCAAAGAGGGGGAGGGGACCACATGGGACGTTTTTAAAGAGGCTAGAAGGAAATTCAAAAAGGAATTAAGACTCAGCAAGAGGGCAAGCTGGCGGACATACTGTGGGGAGGTAGACTCTCTACCGGAGTCCGCCAGATTGATGAAAATACTCAGCTGTGGAAAAAAGGAGACCATAGGGTCCTTAAAAAAGCAGGACGGGACATGGACCACCTCCAGTGAGGAGTCACTAAGACTACTCTTGGACGTTCATTTCCCCGGAGATAGCGCCGCCGCGGTCATAGCCCTAGAGGAGCAGGTCCCACAAGCGGATTGGCAACTCGCAGAGGGAATGATAACGGACGGCGCGGTTTCCTGGGCGGTGAACGAGTTCGATCCCTATAAGGCAGCAGGACCAGACGGAATCTTCCCAGCTTTGCTCCAGAAAGGCCTGGGAATACTCCTACCCCATATGAGGAGAGTATTTAGGGCCAGCCTGGCATTGGGATACGTTCCACTGGCCTGGAGACACGCCAAAGTGACCTTCATCCCCAAGGTGGGAAAGAAGGACTACACGGCCGTAAAATCTTTTAGGGCAATCAGTCTCACATCCTTCCTCTTGAAAACATTGGAAAGGATAGTGGACAGACACCTGATGGAAGGGGTGTTAACCAGATACCCAATTCATCAGAATCAGCACGCATATAGGCAAGGGAGGTCCACAGAGACAGCCCTGCATGCCGTTGTGCATAAGGTAGAAAGGGCCCTCCACTACAAGGAAGTAGCCCTAGTAGTATTTTTTGATATAGAAGGAGCCTTTGATAAGGCAAGTACGAGGACTATCTGTAAGGCCCTACAGGCCAGGGGTACAACCCCTATACTGGTCAGATGGGTGCAGTCTGCGCTGGAAGAAAGAAGAGTCAGCGCAGCCCTAGGGGACTGCCTGGTGGACATCGGGGTGAAGGGAGGCTGCCCTCAAGGCAGCTGCCTTTCGCCTCATCTATGGTGCCTAATAATGGATGGTCTCCTGGAGAGGCTGACGTCAGAGGGCTTCTATGCGCAGGCATATGCAGACGACGGGCTAGTTCTTGTAACTGGCCGGTTCCTAAGCGTCGTCTGCGACAGAATGCAGGTAGCCTGCAGAATTATTGAAAGATGGTGTGGTGAGACGAATCTTTCAGTCAATCCATCCAAGACTGAACTGATCCTCTTCACCAAAAGGAGGAAAATAGAGAATTTCAGGGCACCAATAATGTACGAAAGACCCCTAGCACTATCGCAAGAGGTCAAGTACTTAGGGGTGATCCTGGATAAAAAACTGTCATGGGGAGCACAGGTCGACAGAATCGTAGAGAAGTCGACGGCAATCTTCTGGCAGTTGCGCCAGGTGGTGGGCAGGAACTGGGGATTTAGTCCACGGATCCTGCACTGGGTAATCAGACCTAGACTCCAATATGGGTCGGTGGTCTGGTGGCCGAGTGTGAACCGCATCACCACGTCTCGAAGACTGGCAAAAGTTCAAAGACTTGCCTGTCTTGGGATTACAGGCGCAATGAGGACGACACCTACAGCTGCCTTGGAAGTAATGCTAGGGCTGCCAACGCTTCCAGCCTGGATTAAGAAGGAAGCCATGGCGGCCCATCTAAGAATGCGAGACTCAGGCAGCTGGCGGTGTAGTGGAAGGACAGAGGGTCATGCAGCCATCGCCAGACTGGCGGAGGCGGAGATTCCGATCTCCGCCCTTAAGGTGAGGGAAGCAACCGACCGCTTGAGATTAGAGAGAAAGTACACTCTAACCCTACCTAGTAGGGAAGAGTGGGCAGAAGGAAAGATTAACTTCCCCCCGAACTCCCTGGTGTGCTACACAGATGGTTCCCTTCTAGTAGATGGACAGAGGCAGTCATCGGGGGCAGGAATATTCCTGGAAGGCAGGGAAGTACAGGAGAGCTTTGCTCTAGGATCGTACACTACTGTCTTTCAGGCAGAGGTATATGCCATCCTAAAAGTGGCACATAATGAAGAAACGAGGAACGGTACGGAACAAAATATCTGTATCTGTTCAGACAGCCAGGCAGCACTTCGGGCGGTCTGCTCTCCTAGGACGAGGTCCCCCCTCGTCCAGGAGTGCGGAGATGCTCTAGAGGAACTTGCCAGGCACAAGGAAGTGAGCCTGATATGGGTTCCGGGACATACTGGGGTCCCAGGAAACGAGAGAGCCGATGAATAGGCTAGGCTCGGGGCCAGGGAGCCCTGTCTAGGCCCGGAGCCCATGTTGGGAATTACAAGGAAACATGTCGCTACGGCCCTTAACGAGTGGGCACAAGCAACATTGAGGGAACATTGGAGGCTGAGCAGCGGCTGCAGACAGGCTCGAGACTTCGTAACGGGGCCGAACAAGTCAAGGGCGGCCTGGTTGCTAGGTAGAAGCCGGAGGACCCTGAACCAACTGGTCGGAATCCTAACTGGTCACTGCAGGCTCAGAAGACACCTATCGCTGATAGGGGTTGAGGCAGATTCCACTTGCCCAAGATGCGGAAGTGATGAAGAAACATCGTTTCACTTCTTGGGACAATGTGAAGCGTTCGGGCGCCTGAGGTATGAACTCTTCGGCGCCACAACGCTCCCAAAAGAGGAAATGGACTCTCTCGAATGGAAACATGTCCTGACCTTCATTGGAAGATCAGGAAGGTTTCAAGAGGGAGTAGGAGGCCGAGTGGAAGTGAATGGTTGAGGGGACGTCAGGGGGTAGGTAAAAAGGGCCCATTTGTGGCCTACTTGCCAGGCACTAGGCCTCCCCCAATAATTACTACTACTACTATTGATTCTAGGGACTCGATATATAATCTTCGCAATAATTGACTCACATTTTATCCTATAGTGAATTAAATTAAACAGAAAAATAACAGAATGCAGTGTGCATCTAGTGACAAGACTTAGCATGTCAAATCGCTCGAGGAACTGATTATGAGGTGTCCCTCTGGCGGGATAGACACTATCTAGAAGAAAAATAGCTGATTTGAAGAATCTTCGTTGAACTCTATCAATTATTGTTATGTACGTTGTGTATATTGGACACCATATTACTGAAGCATACTCAAGCCTAGATCTTACGAAAGTAATAAATAGCAAGCGCAGAGTAGAAATATTTTTAAAATCCTTAGAATTGCATAAAACAAAACCAAGACTTTTGTATGCACCAGCCAAACATACATCTATGTGAAGGGAAAACTGAGGTCAGAATCAAAGAAGACTCCTAAATCTTTAATATAGTCAAGCCTCTCGAGAATTTGACCGTCAAGTTCATAATCAAATAAAAGTGGTGATTTTGCTTTGGAGAAGTCAGTGTAGACGACGTCTACCTGACCTCCCTCATCAACAACTTCAGATATAAATTGTCACACACAAAAGATTGGAAACTGTAGAATGACCCTGTATAAAGCCGTGTTGCTCTGGCATAATTATATTGAAAACATGAGGTGATATAAATCTGTGCAAGATAAATACCTTACAGAAATTGCATAAAATGGCTATTGGTGAAGTTGTTCTTAGCACCTTTTTTGCGAACAGGTGCAATTCTACATAGTTTCCAGACATTAGGAAAAACCCCAGAGGTTAATATCAAATTATATAAGATGAGCAATGGTTTACAAAATATTATCGCACAGTCTCTAATCAGGAATGCTGGCACTAAATCCGGGCCTATGCACATATTATTTTTAATCTTTTTTATTGCAGCTGTAATATCAGATTCAGTTATTCGCACTATATTTAGGGCATTGTAGTTGTTGAAGATATTTATGTCATCTGTAAAGTCCTCTGAGGTAACAATAGCCTCCGAGAAAGAATGGGCAAAAGTATCTACTACCACCTGAGGGTCATCGACATCTTGATCATTATGATTCATAGTTGAAGGAATAGCTGTAGTATTTTTTTTAGAATTGACAAAAGTCCAAAAGTTATTAGGGTTATTTTTTACTGAGTCCTCGGCATTGCTCACAAACCTGCTATATGCTACTACAATATTAGTTTTAAGTGAAGCTCTAAGACGTTTAAATTCTTTACAATCATCATTACTTTTGGAGGAATTATATTTTCTTTTAGCTTTTTCTTTTGCTTCTACTGATCAATGAGCGGTTTCGAAAACCAGTTTAGAAATTGCCTACTATATTTAGTTTTATGCTTTACCGGTATATGTTTTTTAAATATGTTTCTTAGCATATTATAGAACACATCTACTGCATCTGTAAAAGAGGATAAACAGGACCAGTCCGTTGACGATAACTCTTGGTATAAAGTTTGAAAATTAGCTTTTTTTAAATTAAAATCTGGTAGATCATTCGCTGAGTTACCCAGAGGAAATTCCTCATTTTCTCTACTGAGTAGACCATCTATTTCGATAAACAAAGCTAGATGGTTATTATCCTCTTGCAATAACACTTTGGGAGAATGGCACACATTACAGTGTTTATTACACAACACAAGATCTAATATTCTATTGTTAGAATTAGAAACAAAATTGTACTGGCCTATACTGAAATAATTAGCAAAGTTTTGCAGTGTGTTAACTTTCCAACTACGGACACCGTTATCCAGAGAAGCCGAATATTCTGGAATATTAAAATCGCCGAGAAAGAGTATATTAGAGCCGTAAATGGGGTATAATGATTCTAGTGAATCAAATAAAGTATCGAATTCAGCAGATTAAACGTTTGGAGGAACGTATACATTAAAAATATATAAAAAATTTCCGCCAATCTTTAATTTAACGGCAAGTATATCAACGAAAGGGATATCAGAGAAAGACTCGCATATCTTGTCATAATCAAATGAGCATGATTCAAATTTTTTATTTATGGCTAACAAGACGCCACCTCCACTTTTTTTATTCGAAACATTAAAATTACGATCACGGCGGTAAACGTTATAAGTATCGGCATCAAACATTTCCATGTCATGTATTCCATTATGTAATCAAGTTTCAGTCAGAGCGATAATATCGAAACAGGCAATATTAACGGCAGCATATAGTCCATTGGTTTTAGTGCAAAGACTGTGACAATTTTGATAATAACATTGTAGAGGAGAATTTGATGTATGTGGATCATTATTTTTTAATTGCCATTGAGGACCCAATATATTAATTTTAAATTTCTCCAAAGTGAGATTATAAACATGACAGCGGTTGTCCAAAGAGGCATGATTAAGGTCAATATCGCAGTCGTTATTTTTTAGAAGCAAGTATCTTATTTATCAAACACATCAGCATTAACCTCAACCAGGCCTCACCCTACCCTAAACATCAAGAACGATTATCATTATCAATAAGAGTAACCCAAAAATTCAGCAAGCTCATCTCTATAGAGTATCATTAATAATTAGAATAACTTCCAAAATTAGATATCGTCCTATCTCAAAGACATCTGAAGATTCCAGGTAAAACCCACAGTGGAGGCAACCTTATATTTACCAGGCAGAAGGTTTACTACAGTCTGAATGAGTATTACAATGATAAGGACCTGTATATTTAAAATTTATGAATTAGATTCTATTTTATTCTGTTTAAAAAACTAAATTATTGCTGACACTACTTAGTTTACAATTTTAATATTATGTTCGACGTGTTTGTCATCTTTGTTGTCTTTTATTATAGTTGTGTGGTTTACTTCAAGTAAGCTCAATAGGGCTTGGGTATTAATTTTAAAATTATTTTAAGCACCATGACATGTTCTACACCCCATGGGTACTGTAATTTATTTACACGAACTAATAAAGACCATTCTATTCTATTCATTCTGATGTCAAATCGCAAGCGTGTAGAGCAACGTTATATTGTTTTACTTCACAAAAAATATCTACTTACTCTCTTCTAAGTCATACATTAAATCTGCGTTCCGGACCGAATCTAAAGTAGACAATAATGCATCTCTATCTTCTTCCAATTGACTTGCACCTTTCCTCAACTTCTCTACATGGATTTCCAATAAATCTAGAAGCTCCAATATTCTTTCCTTCGGAGTTTTTGTACTCATCATGTCGTTTTCATCAATCTTCGGCAACGTTTGTAATACTAATGCGGTACTCATACCTTGAAAAACACGTAAAGAGGAATTATTCTAGAAACAAACATGTTTACAAACCAGATTTTACTTAACCTGAAAAACCTATAAACACTTACCTGAAGAAGTACCGGGCAACGGATCGACGTCCATCCCTCCGTAATTGTCCTCGTAGGAAGCCAGTTTTGATATTGACACAAAAATATTGATTTTTACCAGTTTTACTTAAATTTCTAGTCAGCAATCTAGAAAAATCTTTTGACTGTCGCAAAAGTTTAGTTGCGTGAAACATGAATCACAATCATCATAAGTAATGACATGACATTTAACATTAAAAGCAATTTCAGAACCGAAATTTTTCAAGTATTATTCAAATTTTCTTATATGTTGGCTTTATAAGCTTTTCTTGCATAAATTAAAAATCACAACAATAAACAAAAAGAATTCTTAATTATAACTCTTTCTGTCTTTCTCTCTCAAATTGTTAATGACATTTCATCCAAAGTTTCATTAGATCGAAATGCCTTTGAACAAAAGTGAAATTTTCCACGTGACCATAACATCTTTCAAGGTCGTTGTATGAAGAGAAAACAAATAACATAACCTCACCTTAATTCTTCATTTCCCGTCTACTGTGTCAAAATGTCATGGTCATACCACTTGGCGCATTAAATAAAGACAAAATATCTGTACAAATAACTTCAAAGCGTTCCGACAAAGATTCATCTGTGTATGTAGTCTGTGGTTAAGATCCTTGACAGGGGCGAGCGTAGGTTCGTCTTTACTATGTACATACTTCGGTATGCGATGTAAAGCAACGACAGGCGCAGTACTTGGATGGGTGACCATTCCAACGGAAACCGCGTCCTCGACTCACACATCTTCCAGCGGCTTGTATATCAGTGTATGCGCGGAAGCTATACAACCTTAGGCGAGGGTTGTATAGGAGATATACCATCCTTCGGAGGGGATGTAAAGCCGTCGGTCCCTTGTCTATTAAATGTTAGGCAAGTAAAAGATCCCTACTCTTCTTAAGGGAAGAGGTTCGGCAAAATTCCTGGTTGGGGGTAGCTCGTCTACAGGCGTCGGTGTTAGGCCTCAGTAGCGGAAATAGGCCGACGTTAAATAAATGTATAAAAAAAATCCTTGACACAGACTATTAAACAACTGAAGTGAAGTTATCTGTTATTTGTTTTCCCTCCGAGCAACGACCTTGAAAAACACGTAGACAGTTTTGCTCCTAAGGTTAAGAAAGATATAGATACATTCGATTTTGTTTACAATACAGATTGTTTAGTGTTTTCATTCGGAAGAACAATTTCATTGGCTCGCTTGCGAAGCCTTTTGCACTTGAATCGTTTAGTAGAGAACTGTGTTGATGTTGATTTGAAATAGAACAGAGTAACTTATCCACTCACCTTGTAGAATTAATATATTTCATTATCATTATTATTCAAAAACAGATAATTTTGTAATAGTTTTAACCATGCAGTATTATATCGATTGATTTGTTATGAAATCAAAAGCCATTTTAACTGACAGTTTTTTTGAATGAAAAATAGAGGTAGAGGGGGGAAATGACGCCCTCCTAAGCCTTTTCCTCAATTATGACTTTATTATTGCACTTTTACTAGCTACAGATGGGTAAATTAAAAGCTATTAGTGTACCAAGCATATATTTATTATGGTAAACATACAAACTTAAAAACAAAATTTTTGCGATACTTTAAAAAAAACAAGTCATTGGCCGCCATTACTCACAAGTAAGGGGTAACCCCGGCCGGGGCCGGCATTGCCCCACTCATGTGCAGAAGTCGCATATATAACTATAGTACTCATTTCCGCTGCATGCCTTATGGGCCCACTGATTACAAATTGTACATCGTATCCATGGCTCTCTGTTTTTTCCAAATTCTCCACATATTATACATATATCCTCGTTTATTTCGTCGTCACTATCATCCCCATTTTCAGACTCCTGTTCTTCTACTTCCGGCTGCTGCTCAACGATTTTCTTACAGCTTCATATTATCTTCTCCCGCTTTTTTTCTACATCCTCTTGAAATGAACTAGCTTCATCGAAAATTTTCCGTTTGGTTCCCTTGGTGTTGACATTATTTTTATTTTTTGTATATTCTTTCTTCTTCTCTTTTTCTTTATTTTTGTTTTCTTTCTCTTTCTTCTTGTTTTCTTTTTCTTTTTTGTTTGTTTTCTTTTTCCTCTAAAACTGTCTTCATAGGGGTGGACGTAATTATTTCAGAATGCTGCTTTCTGTTGTTTTGGAGCTTCTTAATTACTGTCGTATTAGATTTTGAGCATCCAGGTAATGGTATTATTTCCAAAAATGATACTTGATCTCTCATTTTCATTAAATTTGTCACCTGCAATAGTTTTCTTAGTTGGCGTTCTTTTATTTTGAATTTCAATTAAAGCCATCCTTCCCATACCACGACCTTCTTCCTCAACCGCCTCATCATTACCTTCTGATTGGATGTTCAGTTCCATCATAGCTTCTGCTGGCGCAAAATCATCATCGGTAAAAATATTAGCATCGGGAGGAAATATTCCTGTTGTCCTAAAGCCGTTAATTGCTTTGTCAGGTATGGCTATTCGACTAAATGCCTTATTAAATATTTCAGCTAATTCGCTTGTCGTTATTTTTTCATTTACGTGAGCTCTTAAATAATTACCACACTCCACGTTATACGCAGTCTTTAATGAAGAGTAGAAGCTAACATCTAAAGGCTGCAATCGATGAGATGTATGAGGTGGTATGGTTAATAAAGCTATTCCGTTTGCTTTGCAAAAAACATATGCCTTTAATGTACAATGACTACCATGGTTATCTCCATGATCAGTAACACCGGGTCATCCTTAGATGACTTAACGAATTTCTGAAAATATTGGAGCCATTCCACGAATACATTTTAATTTATCCATCCATTATGAGAACAAATGCAAAACGCACCTGGTGGACCATTTTTCTTCAATTCTGGTTTCATTCTTTTTTGGGCATAAATAAACATAGGAGGTACATAAATACCTGATGCACTCATGCAACACATAACAGTTGTAGTTTTTCCTCTTTCTCCGCTTGTTATGAAACCAACCCTTTTTTGACCTTCTTCTGCATAGATTTTAGTTGGACACTGTACAGTTGTTATTCCTGTCTCATCGGTGTTGAATATCCTTGTTGGTAAAAATGTATGCTTCTCTAAGAGCTGGTTCAAATTTGAGTAGAATAGAGATACCTCATCCCTGTTAAAGGCAGTAATGCGATTTATACTTGTAGCCTCTGGTTTACTTAGTCTAATAGTGGGGTGCTTTCTAAGAAATCCTGCTAGCCAATCCCTACCAGCGGATTCATTATGTTCTGAAAATGGGTGCTTTAATTTGTTTTTTGTGGCATATGTAAATGCGCACCTCTTTATCTCTTGTCCTGCAATGCCATAAAAAAGTTTTGACAGTTTAATAATCTGGTTGGCCAAAAGGGTTTCATCTTCATCAGTAAAAACAGGACGTCGTCCCAATGAAGGTCCTGAGACTTTCACAGTTTTTAATCTATCCTGTAGGGTACTTCTAGGAATTGAAAACACCCTTGAAACGTCTCGGGTACTTCTGCCATTGCGTATCGCGTCCACAGCAGCTGCAAGTTGATCAGCAGTCCATTTAGCTTTGGCCGTTGTTCTAGTATATTTACGCGGCATCTGAAATTTAATAAATGATATACCAGTCGGGTAATACCGGCCGGCCACCATTACCCCCAAACACGTGGCCGGCATTACACGAAAAAAACACCCGTCATTATTACGTCTATAGAATCAATACCTCTAAGGTTAGGTAATCATACGTCATCTTTAATAGAAACTACATGAAAACTGGATCGTACTATTGCATATAATAATATCAAGAAGATTAAAATTATAGGTTATACTCACGTTTATAACTTCTTGTTTATAAGAAATACTAATGAATTGCACTTTTGTGCACTGCGCGGTACTGTATTAACAGATAACTCTATTATTGCGAGTATATGTTTGACACCTCTCGCATAGAGGGCGTAAATGGTTCAAAACTCTAAAAGTTGGTTCACAATCAAAAAACCTGCTGGCCGGGTTTACCCCCGTGGCCGCCATTCCCCCCCTTTCCCCTACTCTCCCAAAAAAAACTTAATTAAAACGTAATTTTTAAAAATGTTGCAAATAAAATTATTATTTATTATGGAGAATTGTATCGAAAATGCTCTTTGCAAATTTCTCCTCGGATTAAACGCTGCCAAGAGAAATTGCGTTTATATAGTTAATTTTATGTTCTACCAAAAAGCCTTGGTGAGAAAAATATATTGAGGATATATGAAGAGAAATGCATGTACCTGAGATAAAACTTCCAAGCTTATCACAACAGTCACTGAAAATTGGCATAGTTTCACCCACTAATAATAGTGGGTGAAACTATGCCAATTTATATATATTTATAAAAAAATAAATAAATCATGAGGAACTAATTGTGAACATAATGTTGGAACTAAACCAACTTTTACTACTGGAAGTAGAAAAGAGTTACTAGATTTGACAACCAGCTCAACATTTGATAACTGACTCTGGAAGGTAGGTATCTTCTGAATCCTCCAGTTCAGATCACAGACACGTTCTATTCAATATAAAAGTTGATCCAGGACCTATGGTGGCATACCGTGATCATAGGTGCACCACAAACTTGGGAGAGCATAAGCAATAAGCAATCTCTCTAGTTACACCTAGAGTCTAGAATGGAACGGATCTGAAGCGCAATCATTTCAGCTTATCATAAAAATTCTCCACTAAAGTCTAAAAAAGGAAATAGAGGGGCATCTTGATGGAACAAAACATTAGATAAGATAAGAAAAGAAGTTCAATGCCGCTTCAATAGAGCTTCAACTGGGAACAATATAGACCTGTTCTAACGGACTATAGGTCTTTATTTATTTATTTATTTTACTATGTTACATATTGAATACATTTGTGACAAGTCAATAAATAACAGCTATAAATAACTAAACTAAACTAATAACTAAAATAGAGTTATCTCAGCACTAGTGCTGAAAATGGTCCGTCGGATCATAAGGGACAACTCTTACATATTCCCATTAAAATAGAACCACCAAAAACACAATTAAAAAGGAGATTTTTCTTTGAATAAAATTTTATGAGTTTTAAATCATACTTATTTAAAAAAAGATGGAAGGACGTCTATAATGTAGACATAGCTAATGTTGATAAACAATTTGAAAACTTTAATAGTACTTTACATCATTATATATAAAATTATCATTTCCTTTTTGCTAAATTGTACCTCTACTAATGTCAATAAACAATAATCAAAGTCTTGGGTAACCGCAGATATTGGAAAGTCATCAACTAACCGAAAAAATGTCATTTATATAAGTAAAAAAGGCTTAATTGATTTAACGTGGCACAAAGCATTTAAAAAGACTTACAATAGGATGATAAAAGCGGCTAAAAGGACGAACAATGATAATTACCTTTTTAATGCAAAAAACAAAACAAAGGCAATGTGGAACATAATAAAACGTAACTGAACACAACACAAACGACCAAATTCCTTTTTGAACTGTTAATAATAACATTATCTCAGATTCCACGACCATTGCAGATTCTTTTATAAAATACTTTATTGACATACCAGTAATCATAACAAAAAATCTCCCAGCTGACCCTGATAACTCCAGTCCTGCTGCATATACAAATAATGAAACCATGTTTTTAAAACTTTTTATAAGCTCTGAAATAATTGAAATTATAAACTCCTTAAAAGACTCAAATGCAAGTGGCCCAGACGAAGTAACAACTCTACTAGTTAAAGAATGCGAAGACAATATAGCGCCGGTAGTTTCATACACGTAAATAACAGTTTTCAATTTGGAACTTTTCCCGAACTACTGAAACTAAGCAAAATTATACCTATTTACAAAAAAGGAGAAAAAACCATACTAGATAACTGCAAACAAACAACAAATTTTAAGCTACAGGATGTAGTATTGAATGAACACTTAAAATGGGGCTGTCATATAAGCTTATTGAGTATTGAGTTCAAAATTGGCCAACATACGTCACACATTAAAACAACTTAAAGAAGTGTGTAGTTTTAACACTATCGAAAACTTATGCAAATTTTGAATCAGCTATGACATATGGTATAATTTTATGGGGGATATCATCAGAGGCAGAAAGGATTTTTAAGATATAAAAAAAAGGCTATTAGATACATGTTAGTCATGAGACAGCTGTAGAGAAAAATTTAAAACACTAAATATACTTGCCCTACTTCTGTCTGTACATTTATAACGTATTAACATTTGTAAAACTCGAGCTATACAAGATGAGCACATACTATCAGAGTGCCTACCTTATAACAAATTGCCAAGAGACATAAAACAATGTTACTCAGATGTAGTTTGTAGTTATATTTAGTTTGTAAGTATAGTTTTTCGACATATCCAATGTCTTATACAAGATCTAAATGGGAAATAAAGTTCTTATCTTATCTTATGAATATGTTTGATATCTCAGGGGCTGTGTCAATTATTAAAATGTCAGCATATTCATAAGCCTGTTTAACTAAAATCTCTTCATTTTAAAATTTTCTGCAAAAGGATATCAGTCGGCTTTTATTACCATTTGTCAGAAATTTAGCTTGTGTTGTAGTGGTTCTCATTATCTCATTGAAAACTACTTCTGCTGTGGGACAATTTTTCCATTTGGCATAAGCTTGCAGCATCTTTAATCGATTTTCCATTGCCCTTGTCTGGATATCCATCAAACACTATGATTGCGTTCATTGTGTAATGTAATTTGACAAATTTTTTGTAATTACAGAAAAAGGTTGCACTACACCATTCAGCTGTAGAAAAACAAGTGTTGCAGTGTTCATTAGTGTGTGGTTTGCGCGAGGAAGGAAAATGTTCAAATTCAGAAACCATTATAGAAACATCAGACGACGAGGAAATTGATTCTCAAATAGAAGAATTTATTTCCGAAGACAATATCGAGGAAATTAATACTGAGTTGGAACTTGAAGAACAATCAGAGGAAGAATTTATTGACCAACCCTCCACGAAAAAAGTCAAAAAATAAGTAATTACCGGAGACCGATAATGGATTAGGTCTATTGGGGAAACCGCTAGGTGGTGTGGGAATAAGCATAAGGAAAACAAGTATAATTGTAATTACACTATGTATTATATTGCAATGTATTACATTGTAATAATATTTGTAGAGAAATTCATGTGCTTTATTAACATTTACTTGCAAATTTTCTCTAAAGTGAACCCAAACCGACTTATTTACAAAAAATCGTAAAAATGTCACTTTCATGGTAATTTCATCAAAATGGCGGCCAAATAAAGAATTGAGAGATGGTGCAAATTTATCATTAAAGGCACCAAAATAAAGAAAATAAAATTTATTGCAACTTTCCACCATTTATATTCACAATTGCCTCTTAAAAACAACCTACCGACTGGCCATACTTTTGTGTTTGTTATTAGCAAGATAATGAACTTGCATGGTAATAAGATATTCTTAACATACACATAAAAAAATATATAATATTAATTTTATGTCAGTATATAAATTGCTTGCATTGAGAGAATGGTGATGTGCACGAAATGACACTTGGAGAGGATCCGATATATTCAGAAACACACGATTCAGGCCTTTCATGCTGTACTGCTGGCTACATCACTGCTCTTCCTTTACTGTACCCAGTCTATTAGAAGGCAATTTGTATTAGCTCGGCATCAAGCAGAGCTGAAAGACAGGAATTACTGGTACATGAAATAATTAAACATTTATATTTATACCTGATATTTATTTTATCAAATTTACATGTTAAACTTATTGTTTCTCGAGCAAGTGGGTAATAGTTATGTCTTCTAAGAGTTCATCAGTCGTTGTGCTCTGTTCACTATAAAAATACAATGTCCTAGACTTATTAACTTGGATATATCCATTTTCAGAAAACTTTCCTCTTACTTTGGTGGAATCCAGCCAAACAAATAATGCAATTTTATCTGTAGTAACTTCTATCTCATAAATTTCTTCATTGCTAATCTTTTTGATGGAATCAATCTAGAAATTAAATTTATATATTCCACAAAATCAAGCAAATAGGAAATTTGTATAAACCAATTTTTTTTAAATATTGGGAAATATTTTAGTAATGGAAATTTTTTAGGATAATTTGGAAAAGGTTGTTTCATAATCATACACAGAATGGCATCAACCATCAGTTTTGACGAAACTACGCAAATTGAAAAATTAATAGATCGAGTGTCGTTTCAGATTTGGGATTTTCAAATTGTAATTTTATTTAAATCTTACGCACTGCATGAAATCATAACATAATCTAGGAGAGAATATAGCTAGTATATGTTTAAACAAAGCAGAAAATGAAGAAGAACATGTGCAAATAAGATTGGTAGAAGGACCACACAAAGAAAAATTGGAGAGGAAGAGAAATAAATACCAAAAGATATGAAGACTATGTGATGTTATCTTAGTAGCAAAGAAAAGCCCAAATAAAAATAAATTGAAACAAGCTATTGAAAATGAGTAAAAGTAAAAATGACACTTGGAGTTATGTGGACATAAAAAATATTTAAAAGAGAAATTCAACATGTCAAAATCTGACCATGTAAATGTATATTTGAGAAATCAAATTATCAAAGATTAAGAAGGTATGAAACTAAGTCAAGAATCTTATGTTGAAACAATTTTAGAAAAGTTCAATATGGACAAAACAAAAGCTGCTTCGACATCTCTGATAAATTACAAAGGAAATGAGGATATTGAAAAGACAAAAAGAATTTTTCCATAATAACATGGAGTAGTAATCAATAGTCTTTGATATCTATCAACTAAAACACGACAGGACATTGCTTACTCAGTGGATTATGGCAGTCAAAGATTAGAAAAACCTTATAACAGAACATTAACAATGTAAAAAGAATAATGTGAAATGCATTACTTGGTGTCAACCAATAATAATGGCATAGTGTACAACAAAAGTGGTAAAGGTGAATATTATGAAATAATCTCAGACTTTGCTGCAGATACCGATTCAAGAACAAGTACAACAGGTTATGCTGTATATTTTTGTGGTGGACCAATTAGTTGGTGGCCACGTAAACAACCAGCAGTAGCGCTTATTAGCACTGAAACATTATAATTGCTGTAGACAGTCTTAAAGAATTTTTGTTTCTATATCTGTTTGTATTTATGTTGGAATACCTCGTTGCTGAAAGGGTTAAAATAAGATTTAACATGGGCACTCAAAGTGCAATGAAATTGACAAATGATCGGCAGTTCAATCATAGGAGCAAGCACATAGATGTAAGATTTCATTTAATCAATGAAAAAGTAAAAGAAAAACTAATCAAGATCAAATATTTACTTCTGTTTGACTGCTGATTGAAAGCCATCAGACGAGAAAGATGGACCAAGGGTCACTCATCTGGTATACAGGTGGATCTAAGATGGCTGAAGGGGTAGTAGTGAACGTAGCAGGGCCTAAATGTGGGCTATTCAGAGCCCTCGGTAACACTTCAACCATCTTCCAGGCAGAAATTTACGCTATAGATCTGTGTGCTCAGGAATGTCTAAATAAAGGCATTTGAAGGGCAAAGATCTACATACTATCAGATTATTTCAAAATGATATAATACTGACTATGTTTTAACACATTAAAAGTAACCCTTATCCTTTAAGTAGTTTCCATATGAAAAACAGTTTATTTTGTTCGGAACTTCCAACCTCAACTAATTCTATTTTACTAGGCTATAGTTTCAATATTTACCTGAACTTTGGGTACTTGGAGTTTAGAAGATTTTAATTTTGCTGGTAGAACAAAATTATCCGGTGCTATTTTTGTTCCTTCCTTATCCAATGATAAATAAATAAAGCAATTATATCTAGCATCTTGCAACTGACCACACTCTTTTTCTGTCAAATAGTCATCAACATTAAATGAAGCAATCAGATGGGACTTTCCTCCTTCCTAAAAATTGTTTAAATACTAAATTGCAATGCTGTACTGTATTCTACACTTTTATTAGATCTGTCGCCGACCTGCTTTTGTGTTTTGAAAAACATGAAATGTAATTTTTCGACAGTAGATTACAACTATGTATTAGATCAAAAGGCTTGCAGAACATATCTTGTGTAAAATACATTATGAAACCCATGAGTTTTAATCATTATAGACGTATTGTTATATAACTTATTGCGTAAATACAGTTCCAATCATGAATGTTTTCGTTCATGTCATCGTCCTTTAATTTCCAAATCAAGTCATCTCAAGGTCACACAGAATGTCATGCATGGGCATATCTACATAAGTATATAATAATAGTATACAATACAATAAATTTTAACATCTGTTGCCGCATTTAATTTTACAGTTCACCTCATGGATTTCTTGCAAAGTTAAAAGGGAACATCCGTTATGTGTTCCTGATTAAAGCACTCGTTTAATTTCACCACCATGTCTCTAGCTACTGCACTCAGTCTTTTATCCACCGCACATTACCGAGTTGACAGAGAACTGACAGAATGCTCAATGTTGGTTGCGGCTACGACTAACGCTTGTAATATTCATTTGTAAAACGAATCGTTACGCTCTGAACTTCTGTCGTAGCCTCAGCAGACGTGACTTTCTGTTATTCACATCCTATGCGCTTTGTATTTGCAAAGATAAAAAAATCGCTTGTCGTTGATAAGTACATAAAATGATGACGTGAACGACAACATTCGTGAGCTCAACTTTAGATATTAATTGAATTATTTATGAAAGCTGTCTCAATGAAATTTAATTTTATCCAACATCATTATCATGACAAGAAACATATTATTTTCGATATACTTACTAAATCAACGGTAAGATTTGATTGAGAGATAACTTCTAATGAATCCCACTTGTAGACTTGAATAAATGCCGTAGCGTTAAGCACAGGCGGCAGTAAATCAGAAACGATATATATTTCCAGAGTTCTTTGAATATTCAAATGCCCTGTTATAATAATTGGTGCGAAGAAATCGGCAGTGTAATATTGCAACATCTTCCATTTGCCAGTAAAATCTAGAAATATAAAATCCATTACAAACAAGCTGAACTGGTACAACTTAAGTTTATACCAATGCTTGCCCATGTGGGTGCAATCCATACGTCATTAAGCTGCCAGTAGAGGGCACCCATTGTATATCCTCGTCCCTGGTTATCTAAACTACTTCTGTAACGACGATAATGTTCTGTTTCTATTTTAGTCGACACAGCATGCACAATCTGAAAAATATATCCCATTTATATTATTTAATTTATTATATATTATGTGATCTGTAATATTGAAGAGTAGTTTTATGATTATGTTGTCTTATAAAATGATGACTAAAGTGCATGTTATTTTTAAAAAAATTTCACTATTGTTATGTGCTACCATCTGACGGAGAGAGGTGTAATTAGTCCCTGGTCAGAGTGTACGATGACTTATTTAGTTGATGGATGGTAAGGTGGCGCCATCGGTGCGCCAATTGACGAACCGCCATTTGGTGTCTAGAAAACTGTAGAAATTGCCACCATATTCCAGAAGGTTCTAGAATGTTTGTACATAAGAAGATGAATCCAACATACACAGTTCAGAGTTCAGTTCAGTACACAGTACAGTTCTCATATACAGAGAGAGAGAGAGAGATTTAGAGATGAGATGGCAAGTGATCAGACGATAAGTAAAGAACAGTAACAAGTTGTGATTTAAAGTAGTAAATTTATGTTAGATTAAAGTCATTATTAGTTGTTATTTTTAAGGATTAATTATTGGAATTTAAGTGATTAATAAATCAGTGGTTTGTGAAGGTTGTTGTTGCAATTTATCGAACCTACAGGGTGTTTACAGGAGGGTGTAAACACTATATTGCCAGTTTATATATTTTAATAATAATAATATACTTTATTTTCATAAGACTTGCAAATACAAGTATAGAATATTGTCATAAAAAGTACAGAGGAAATTTAAAAATTCTTTAATTGAATAAGAACTGTTTTTGCAGCACATTACGAACGCTCGACCTAAATTGACTTAAATTAGGTAAAACCTTCAATGAGATAGGTAATTTGTTAAATATTTTAACGGTCATGATCAGTGGCCCATTTGCTGATGCAGACATAGTGTGCCTAGGTATTTCCATATTAAAATTAAGTCCAAAATTGTATGGTGAATTCAAGTCTCTGGTGAACGTAAACTTATCAGGATGAGACTTGATATAGCAAACACAATTCAGAATATATATATTGATAACAGTTAGAAGATTTAATTGCCTAAACAGGTCTCTGCAGGAGTATCTGGGGCTTTTGAACGTCATTGTTCTTAGAATTCTTTTTTGGATGATTAAAATTTCATTAATTCTTGTACAATTTCCCCAACATAAGATACCGTAATTTAGTGTGGAGTAGATATATGCATAATAATATGTTAACAAAACTTCAATTGTAACATAATTTCTCAGTTGCCATAAGACAAGGCATGTTATTGATAGTTTTTTTAATATGACATCAACCTGGACAGGATACTCCATGTTAGTTGTGAGTCTACGCTCTACGCATAAGCCAAGAAATTTAACGTGCACTCTGTTGAATACTACTTTTGTTTATTTTTACTAATATACTTTCATCCAGTTTTCTTGGAGAGAACAGTATGAGATCAGTTTTGAGTTCATTTAATATGAAGCCAGTATACAGACAGTAATTTTTCATTCTATGAATTACATTATTTGCCAAGGTACTTAGATCATTAAAATTATCCGAACTAACTGTTATTAAGGCGTCACTCGCAAAAAGAGATACAAAACCACTTGGAAAATAGGAGAAAATATCGTCGATAAAAGTGATAAATAAGAGAGGACCCAGTACGCTCCCCTGGGGTACCCCTACATTGACAGCTATGGGCAGTGACTTGTAAGTAGTATTATCAGTTCTTAAAATAACTTCCTGGTTCCGTCCTTGCAAATAAGATGGAAGCCAATCTAAAGCAGGCCCCCATTTACCATAATTGTACAATTTATTTTGCAACAAATTAATGTTAGCTGTGTCAAATGCACGTTTTAGGTAGAATAAAATACACACCATTTTATTTCTCTATTCAAAATTATGCAAGATAAAGTTGTAAACTGTCAAAATAACATCCTGAGTTGATAATTTACTCCTAAAGCCGAATTAGTTATTTGATAAGATTTTTTCTGATTTCAAGAATTTTGAAAGTCTAGCATGGAAAGCATTTTCATATAATTTAGAGAGGGCTGAGAGTAGAGCAATTCCTCTATAGTTTGTGATTTGTGACATGTCATCTTTTATGTGGATTGGGAAAATAAGAGCTTTTTTAAAATGTGTTGGGAACATACAGTCTTGAAAAGAAAGATTAATAAGTATAGTAATGCAGAATGTGATCAGCAACTTTAATTAGTAGAGAACAGGGTATTTCATCATAGCCTCCAGACTGCTCGTTGGATATTTTAATTAGAATTGTTCATACTTCTTGAGAAGTAATAGGAAATAAGAAAAATGTCTTTTCTCGAATTTCAGAGGCAGCCTGCCCACTGACAGGCAATTTATTAGTTAAATCATTTACCGAATTAATAAAATAATGATTGAAAGCTTGAGTGGCATCCTGGTAATTACTGATATTGAGCCCTGTTTCATCTACTAGGCATGATGGTATATTATGAGATTTTTTATTGTTTACTTGACCGTTTATTATTTTCCAGGCTATGGTAGATTTATTACTAGAGTTTAATATTAGTGAATTATAATAGTTTCTTTTAGCTATTTTTATATGTAATGAATGGTTTTTCTTTAGGATATTATAACGAATGAGAACATTTTCATCCATTGTTTCTTTATACATTTTGGATACATCTCTGATAAATCTACCTCCTTCAATTAATCGTGAGTTATCCAAGGTTTACTGGAGTTAAACGTTGTATGGTTAACAACTGCTTCCGAAGGGAAAGCGCAGTTCAAAAGCTTAAGGAAGATATAGTAGAAATGTTCAAATTTAGTGTTACTGTTTGCTTCAGCATTCAAGAAATCCCATTTTTCAAAAAATAATAAATGGTTAAATTTAGCTAAATTATCTGCATTATTAAAAGATCTTCTGAACCTAATCTCAGACTGAACCTCATTTTTTCCAATATGTTCAGAATTATATGTAATATGCTGCAAAAAATGATCGGAGATACCACAGCATACAACAGTAGGATTCAGCAGTCGTGAGTCAATATTATATAAAATATTGTCAATAATAGTTCTGGAGTTGTTTGTAACGCGAGTATACTCAGTTGTACATATAGTTTTTAATTTTTGTTTTAAATACTTTAAAATTGCATCACATGTAATGTGCCTTTTTACTCTGTTTACATAAAACCATAACTTCTTATTAGCCCCTTCAAACTCAGAATTCTCCCCACCATGTGAGACAGTTGCATTTCCTATGTTTTTCTTCAGATTTTTATTCTTTTTTCTTTTTGTCATCACTTTCTGGAACTCAGGATCGTTTTTATTTTCAGTAATAGATCAAGCTCGCCATGTAGCTTTTGTTTGCTTGCACTTTTGTTGATATTTAAATTTGAGTTGGCAGCTTCACATGCCACCAATTCTATCAATTCGGGATTATTATTCAAGTTATTTTGGTTTAATACTTCACTATCGTTTTTTGTTAAGTTCCTTCTGCATTACAGCTGTACTATAGCTCAAATGTTTGTGTACACTTCCATTTGTGTTTACATATTTTGTATTTATGTTTCTTTTATCATGCAGGTTTTTTAATTGTTTTTGTAGGTCTTCTATTTTTTCTTCAATGAGTTTCTTATTTTCTGTTAAAAGTTTATTGTTTTCATGTAATAATTTGTTCTTTTCTTGTGTTTCATGAATAATCTTTATCAGCATTGAATTTTTTAATTTTTCTATTTCCAGATTTACTTGAGTAGAAAATTTGGTGTTCTGTTCACTTACTGGTGTTAGGTTACTTGGTTGACAACATATGATTCTTGTTTCGCTAATAACTTGTACAGATGATATAATTCTTTGTAGGCAGGACCTATGGAACACACTGCCATAAGTTATACACACTGCACTCGCATTTAATTTATTTTTACAACATTTATAATACTTTTTGTTAGGATCTTCATTACCGACATCTGACTCTTGAGAAGCCATTTTTGACACTTTAAAAAGCTTATATGGATAAATACAATATTATATTCAATAATATTAGTAACATGCCATACCTGTGAATAATATATAAAAACTTCATTATAATTGCTGCTATTTGCATTTGGCAGTTGTAGCTGATAATCTATCAGAGACCTCAACTGCCCATTTCCCAGTGGATGATGCTGACGATGGTTCATAAATGTTCCAAATATGTTTAAATCAGAAATATTATTAGTTGCTGTCAGTAACGAATTAACACTTGGTAGGGACTGATAACCATATTCTGAGGCAAATCGTGCAACTGGGTAAATAACTGAATCGAAAGAATCCAAAAGATAGTTGTAGAAGTGAACTAAAAAAATATATAATAAAACTGTTAGAAAAAGAAAATGTGGTATATCTTTGTTTAAATTATTTAATAAATAGTAAGTTATAAATAAATAATAAATAATTCTAAATTGAAATTAATTAATAAATTATATTTTTAATATTAAGATTAAATAGTTACCATCTCCATAAAGTGGGTTCCCAGGATATGTCGAAACATATCCCTCCTCTTTTGATTCTCTGCCATTGGTAGGACTTGAACTAAGGAAAAGTCCTCTGCTGTGAGTCAGCCGATCATATTCTTTTTCGATCGTATCAACGTACAGTTTGACATAATCCTTTTTAAATTGTTCAAAATTGTATCGACTGCCATACCTACATTAATACACGATTATTACAGCATTAGTAATGGTATTATTAAAATAAAGTAAGTAAGTAAGTACTATAAATTCAATACTAAATCTTGAAGGGAGCTGTTTTAGATTCAATTAGTAGAGAAGTCGTTATCAACTGTATGGAGAAAATCTAGTTTAAAATGAACACTACAAAGAATCATGCACTTACTAGATGTAACGTTTACATTGTGCCATAAATTTAAGAGAAACGACATGTTTTGTAATAACATAATTATAACCTTTGAGTTTAACATAACATATAGTAGACCAACCCCCAAAACCAAAGCCGAAGGCTGTTCGGAAGGACAAAAACAAACGTATTCATTGTCTATTGAAACAGTCTCTCACTACTTGAGACATACAATTTCCAACTTTTTCTGTTTCTGTTATAAAAGATGTAAGTAAAAACACAATCATGGATACAGTATCATTCAAAAATTCCCTGCAAATTAAAAATGCAACAAAAAATTTATAAGCTCATTATTATGCAGGCGAACCAGTTGGTATGGTGTCATCAAACAAGGTGACGTGCATTAAAAACCTATAAAGGTAAGTGATTCAATTTTCTGACGGAATAGTACAGAGGAACGGTATATTAATGAGGTCGCAAAGTTCTTGTTGCATTTTTTATTTACAAGGAATCTTTGAATGATACTATACCTACATATATTGTTCTGTACCTGTTTGCAAAGTGTATGGGATTCGATACAGACTAGAGTGCAATATTCTTGGCTTTAACGGTAGCCTTCAATGTCACTGGTTGGAAAACTTAATCGCTGTCCACCTCTATGTAGTGCATAGAACTTCAATTTTTCTATTTACCTTTTGCAAAATTGTCTTATTTTAAAAGTTTTGAAGCCTTTTACTTTTTGGAGTAAAAAGATTGAGGTGCACGTGACGTCACATGTTTGACAGATCTCAGAACTTAGGAAAAACAAAGCGAAAATTCATTAGGTGTTAAATGGCAACTGAATGAATTTTGCACAATATTAGTGTTTTTGTGCATATTAAATTATACAAAATACCACGTTCTTGCTACGTTATTAATTGTAGAAGTATGGCAATCCAAAACAATGTATTTTTATAAGATACCTTTGATTTATTATACTCCAAGATAAAACCAAATACAGAATCGGTGAATCTCTTTTATGCTTGAATATGGATTATTGTTTAGGTGTGTATTACAGTTTCTTATCAGCTGAATACAAAAATAAACTTCAACTGGCTCAAAATGCTTGTTTACGTTTTTCTTTTAATGCAAAAAAGTACGATCATATTACACCCCTTATAATACTAATGGTACCTTAAAAATGGAGCTGCGGTTCAAATTACTATTTGGAGTCTATCTTTACAAGATCTTATTTTGCAGGGAACTCAATTGTTTAGTTAGCTATTTGATAACACTGCCCTAGGGGCACCATATACATAAATCAGTTGAGCTATGAAATACCACAGTACAGAACAACTAAATTTAAATGCAGTTTTGCTTATTTAGCAGTCGAGTTTCTAAACACCTTTATGTATGGGTTTTTGTATCAAGGAAGATCTATTGCAAACTTTAAAAGACACTTAAAAGGGCTGTTTCTTGGTGATCATGTGATCAATTAAGTAATAGAAATTAATAAGATAATTTGTACACTAGTTATTAAGGAATATTGTATGTAAATGTTTGGTGGTGTGGAAGAACATGTTTATGAGCATTATCATTTTGTGTTCGTATAACTTGTATCTATAGTACACAATAAATATTTTTTCTATTCTATTCTATTTACAACTAGTTGCTGTGTTAAGACTGAAAGGTTGTAAAGCCACCAGCAGATGACATGCAATTAAATGAAATGATTTTAAGGGGGCTCCATGCAATTTATTACTATTTTTTTTAATACATTTATTTAACGTCGGCCTATTTCCGCTACTGAGGCCTAACACCGACGCCTGTAGACGAGCTACTACCAACCAGGAATTTTGCCGAATCTCTTCCCTTAAGAAGAGTAGGGATTTTTTACTTGCCTAACATTTAATAGACAAGGGACCGACAGCTTTACATCCCCTCCGAAGGATGGTATATTCCCTATACAACCCTCGCCTAACGTTGTATAGCCGCATACACTGATATAAAAGCCGCTGGAAGATGTGTGAGGCGAGGACGCGGTCTTCGTTGGAACGGTCACCCATCCAACTACTAACTGCGCCTTACGTTGCTTTATATCGCATATCAAAGTATGTACATAGTAAAGACGCACCCACGCTCGCCCCTTTGCAATTTATTAGTGGTAAATTAATTACTACATGTTAATATAAGGATTTGGCTTTAATAAGGGTTTATTTTATAGAAAAAAATTACCATTATTACAAGATGAAGTTTCTACTGTTTTTAAAATTGCCGGTGTGATCGATCAAAAAGCAGTTATTATTCTTTCTTTCTTGAATTGTAGAACTATAAAAATGTACTCATATTTATGGCATTCAATTTTTTAAAAAATGGCACTTAGGAAAATAATTTCCAGTTATGGAGTTTTCATGTTTTCTTAACCGCCTCTCAAGTTACCGAAGTAAACCCCTGGAAGATCTCAAGGACCTTGTGCTAGGTAAAGAGCGACAAGGCCCTACAATTTAATGTGGACTCCAAACCACTCTTGGGGCAATTTTTTTAAATGAAAAATTGTTTCGCCTTGCGGGATCGAACCCACTTCGCTAGGCAACTCAGTTTGCTAGCCAGATGCTTTAACATACTGAGTTACCGTCCTGTTTTTTTTTAATTTTTAGCAATCACAGAACTCGAGTTATCGTAGTCTGATGCACTATTGCCCCACTCTATATATTAATAATAGTGTGGTTATTACAGCCAGTTGTATATTTCATTATCATTATTAGGACTCATTCAATACCACATGTATTGCAGGTGCAGGTGAAATAGAAATAAAATTGTTATTATTATTAATATATATTTACCAGTCATCAGCCAAAGCGCCTTCATTTTCGTTATTTCCAGAGAAAACTGCTAAACTAGCATGACTTCTTAATCTCTTTACTTGGTGACGAACTTCTTCTATAACAGTACTGAAAAAAAAAAAATTTGATATAGAAACTTGAGTCATTTTAGATATCGTATTTTAAAGCCATTAGATATATTTTATACACATGTACAAGAGAAGTTTGACAAATTTTTACTGTTTCGAAAGTGACACATATACAGGGTGTGGTAATAGTGCGTCGGACCTCGATATCTTGAATTCTATGGTAGCTAGAAATTAAAAAAAAAAAAGGGCGAGCCAAGACGAAATTACAGGACCAAGTGCCTTTTTTTTAAATTGAATGTTATGTATATCAGTACATTTTTTTTCATTTTCATCTGCAGATTGCATTATTTCAACAAAAAAATTCATTACATCGAAGTGGTTGGGAGATATTCAATGCTAATGTAGGAATGAATAGACCCTAGAAAGAGGCTTAAGAAAATGTACTGATATATATAGCATTCCATTAAAAAAAAGGTCCTGTAATTTTGTGTTGGCTCGCCCTGTATATTCGAACATAATTTCCAGTTATAGACTTTTTTATCTAGTTTACTTGCAATTTTTTTAAAAATTTCTAGCTATCGTAGAACTCGAGATATCGAGGTCCGACGCACTATTGCTCCACCCTGTATATATGTTGTTCTTTAGGTTTTTGCGGGTGTTAAATGAAGTGTTATTTTACTTCCGGGTGCTCTCCCGCGTCGATAGTAGACTCTTCCAAGATGTTTCAGTTCAGTTCGAGCTACGAGGAGCAGCAGTAGGCAGCTTTTAGTGAGAATCTGAAGATTTGAGGCCTTAGAGACGGATCGTGGTGAGATCTGGGGAGTAGGCAGATTTAGACCCCGGAATCGAACCAGTTCTACGAACTCTTAGCATTATTTTCTTCAACAATTTTTTCGTGACCCCCTTTTTTCTCTTGAAAATGGTTCCAAAACGGGAGTCGAAACGTCGAGACATTAACAATCTCAGACGCGGTTCAACTCGAGAACCTAGTATTTTTCATATATACAGGGTTACTGGTAATTCGATACATTCCTTTGGAGATGTGATGGGGCATGATCTAAGAAGTAAATTTAGCCCTAACATATATTGTGCAAAACTCAATAGTTTTTGTGATATTTAATTTTTTTTGTTTTTCTCAAAAAGTAGATTTTAATGTCCTAAAAGTTAATTTTCGAAAAATCTATTTGACATTTTAAAATTTCCTTTTTACTGGATTACTTGTCCAATATTATAGATATCCGTTTGGAATGAAAAATATCTGGAAACATTTCGATCATGTGAACATCTGAAATAAAAACTTAAAAACATTTTTTTTTTAAAATCATCTATGAAATTTACCTATTAGGTTTTTTCAAAAAAATATTAACGTAACGCGTATAAATTATTATAAAAACTGCCTTATTTCAATAGCTATCTAACAAGGTACAAATGTTCAATGTACCCATAATAGTTCTAAGAAAATACTAGTAAAAATAACACAAGTAGTACGAATTTTATTTTTAGATAAACAGTAAAAAACATTTTAAAAGTAGAGTTTAATTCTTCATTAATTTCAAAGTTGTACTTTATTTTTTATATGTCTTGCTCAAAATGGGAGCCCCTATTCCGTATACAGACACAGCAGCGTCTTCTTATTTCCGTCCTTGTTACTCTGGTTGTCAGATTATGCCTTATGTGTTGGGCAGCATCGACTATCCTTTGTCTAAGGTTTTCTATAGTATTGACTGGTGTGGCATAGACCATCTGCTTCATATGACCCCATACGTAATAATCAAGGGGTGTTAAGTCAGGGCTTCACGCTGGCCAAGGTATTGGGCCTGCTCTTCCAATCCAACGGTTAGGGAAATGTTGATCAAGTAACTGTGGTACTGTCAGCCGATAATGTGCTGGACAACCGTCGTTCTGAAACATCATTCGCTGTCTGACGGCGAGAGGAACATCTTCTAAAATCACCGCCAGATCATTTCTTAAAAAATTTTCATAGATTTCCCCGTTTAAATTTTGAGGAAGAAAGTGTGGCCCTATTAAATAGTGGCCAATGACTCCCATCCACACATTAATAGAAAACTTCAATTGGAAACTAGTTTCACGTGTTAACTTGGGATTTTCCTCTGCCCAATAATGAAGGTTGTGGAAATTTGTTATACCCTCGCGATTAAATTTCGACTCGTCCGTCCATAAAATACTTGTTAAAAATTTGCACTTTCTGCATCTGAATTTAACATAAAGCGGCAGAATTCCACTCTCCTGCCAGGATCACCTTCCTCCAAGCCTTGGACAGGGGTATAGTGATAAGGATGACATCCAACTCTACGTATCGTAGACCAAACTTTCCATTGTGACGCTCCGGTTAGTCTTGCGACTTTATTAGTTGAAATATTTGGGTCTTCCTCAAAATACCTCAATATTTCTTCCTCATCATCTGGTTCATAAACGGGAGGAGCACCAGCGTCACTTCTTCTACATTTCACGGAGCCAGTTTCAGCGATATTTCGATATGCCGTACTGAATACACGTGCATTTGGTAAGCGGCGGTTAGAGTACCAAAGACCATATTCTCGGCGAGCTTCAGCAGCGTTGCCGCCACAGTATCCATAGACAAACAAGATATCAGCATATTCTGCGTTGGCATACGTGGCCATGGCACAGAAAATAAAATAACAACAACTAATAACAACAACTACGAGCAAAATCAAAATCTTCGATAACTAATTTAACAAGACCAACAAACTTAAGGGACACGGAGATAAGAATGTCAGTTAATGACATATATGCACAAACGTCAAAGTCAAGGACTGACTGATTTAAATGAAAATGAACGATTAGTCGTTTAATAAATTCCACCGCCAGCATTATCTTTACTAATTTTTTATTAGAACTATCAAGGGTACATTAAACATTTCTACCTAGTTAGATAGCTATTGAAATAGGGAAGTTTTTATAATAATTTGTACGCGTGCTACATTAATATTTTTTTGAAAAAACCTAATAGGTAAATTTCATAACTGATTTTTAAAAAAAAATTTTACAAGTTTTTATTTTAAATGTTCACACGATCGAAATGTTTCCGGATATTTTTCATTCCAAACGGATATCTATAATATTGGACAAGTAATCCAGTAAAAAAAAATTTAAAAATGTCAAGTAGATTTTTCGGAAATTAACTTTTAAGACATTAAGATCTACTTTTTTGAGAAAAACAAAAAAATTGAAATATCTCAAAAACTATTGAGTTTTGCATAATGTATGTTAGGGCTAGATTTACTCCTTAGCTCATGCCCCATCACATCTCCAAAGGAATGTATCGAATTACCAGTAACCCTGTATAGTGTGGAACAATGGAATGAATGGAATAAATCTCAATTATTGTGCAGACTTATAAAAAATCCCAAGACACGTCGATTTTGGATTCTGAAACATATAAATTTCATCGCTAAATTCAACCCCCTTCGAGTGGCAGTTGCAACCCCTAAATTTTTAAATGACAAGTAGGGGCTTGTGATACCTCATTTCAAAGATCTTTTCATTTTCTATTCAAAAATTTATTGCAAAAACTAACGGTCTGCTTCACGAAATTCGATACTACAAACGAAAAATATAATAACTTACAGCGTTTTTTTCCTGCAGGCTAGCAAAAACAATTTCAGTGTTCTTTCTCAACATTATCAAATAAAAAGAAGACATAAAAACATATCTGGCATTACCAGTTTTATTGAAAATACCATAGCCATTGATAGCAATAATAAATAGTTGTCATAGTTGTCAATAAATAATTGTCAGTATTTTGCGTATTATTTGAGTGTTGCTATAACTGCAATTTCTAAACATGGTTTATTTAAACGAAATACATAAAATAATAATTTTACAGGGTTGGTTACCGAGATAGAATGTGAACACAGAAGAAAGTTGCTCGCCTATTTCAAGAAACATTTCCCGATTTGCCGCCTATATCCCAAGATACATGTATGGCAGGTAAAAAAAGAAGCTTATAATGCAATGGGTAACGATGTCAAATTGGATATGTTCCCCATGTTTATTTATATGAAGCTATGGAATTTGACCCGTATGTAGAGGTTTAGTTGAATTATACTTGGACAGTATTTTCAACTTTCCTCGAATAAATATATTACCAATAATGCAAGGGAAAGTATAGCATTGATGCGCGTTTCTGGAGAGGGGGCAGGAGAGGGGACAGACGTGCTCCTGGGCTCACACTTATTCAATATTTGCTCCAACTGCCTCTTGCTGCATGAATCGTCGATATCTCGGCTTCTACTCATTCGATTTCGATGATTTTTTTTTATTCGTACTAGCTCGACGAGTCCATTCGATATTTATCACAAATAAATTACAAAATTAACGGTAAAATGGAGAAAATAGACGGGTATTTGGAAAATTCAATTTTATTTCGTATTTTATTAAACAATACATTAATATATTATAACCTACGCCTTTTTATTGTATTTACATATTCATTCTCATCATCCTCAGACTCATCACACTCATCATGCTCATCGTACTCATCGTCATCATCAATATTATTTATATTATCTTCATTTTCTATCTCTTTTTCGATATTTAAATTACTAACAATTTGTCCATATGAGTCAGTCGAAAGATCATCATCCATGTCATCGTTTTCATTCAACATACTATTAATCGATACTGCATTTGAACAGTTTTTCCCTTCGCAATTAGTACACAAATTTGAACATTGTAATCCATGCTTCTACATCCACATGCTCTCAAACAACCTGTCGTACACAGGCAGGTTATTATTTTTAACATATTTTCCGGTACAAGAGGCTACTCACTCTTAATAGACCTCAAACCATACTGACTCTTCTCCGAACCCCATCGTTTCGGCTCTATTTAATTTCCTAACCACTTCTGGATTTGTTGATATGCGCGAAATGAGTGCTAGGTTGTTGCTCCTTCTGTTGAAGGAAGTGATTCCAATTTAAAAGCCGACCTAATTGTAGAGTTTTCGTAATTAATGAAACGAATTTCATGCAAAGATCCTTTTGTCTTCTTTTGTACTGTACATAAGTGCGACTATTTGACAACCATTCCTGCCAATCCTCTTTCTATCAATAACGCCAGCGCGAGCCCAGGAGCGCGTCTATCCAATCTCCTGCCCCCTCTCCAATGATGCACACCAACGCTACATTTTTCCTTGCATTATTATTAATATATTTATTCGTGGGAAGTTGAAAATACTGTCCAAGTATAATTCAACTAAACCTCTACATACGGGTCAACTTTCATAACTTCATATAAATAAACATGGGAGCTAAGATTTTTTGAAAAAAAAATGTATCTTTGCTCCAAATCAATTCTAGTTTGGCGCAACATAAAGCTCAAGTTTTAATTTGATTCGTTTCACAATAAGTTGCGTTAAAAATTCTCAGTGAGTAATTCGAGTAAATTTTTTTTTATGCGGGAAATATAACGCCATTTTTAAAGCCATTTTAGATGCTCAAAAAAGTTACTATTTGACTGGTTAAAAATTACACTAAGAAGTAGCAACCTTTATCTTTCAAATGAGCCCATTTTTATAATCGTATGATTGAAAAATGGATCGTTATTCTACGTTAAGGTCATCGTAATTTTATAAACAAATTAAATTATCTTGGAAACTATTGAATATTTTTTTATCAAATTTAAACCGTAGTTTAAGCATACCACAAATTAAACTTTCAAATAGTTTACACGCGGATATTGTTTATTTTTCTATTAAATAATAATAATCGAAAAATCATTGATTTTCAACGGTTTTTTACGATTTGCGAATAAACTATTGAACCGATTTTGATAAACTATAGCTTAAAATGTTCGTATTGTCATTACCTACATCTTTTATATTAAACTTTTTTCTCGCCGAGCGCTACGATCAAAGTTATTAAGAAAAACTGTTTATTACAACATTCAAGGTGCTGTTATAAACAAATGCCACCGAATTTTTATCCACAAAGTATGTACATATCACCTTTGATACACCCTGATCATGAATTACTTCGCAATTATCCACTCATATTAAGGTACTGATTTGAGTACTTTCAGAGCTAATCCCACTAGACTACAAACGAAGCATTTCTCGACCGCCACTACATAATAAAGACAATTTGTACCCATTAAAAAAGAAACAAAAGTGGTAGCATTTTAAAGAGGAAGAATTCAGCTTTCCAACGGTCTTACTTTTAATTTTTAAAATTTTTATTTCTTATAAATTGCACGCGAAAGTTAAGCTTTCTCATTTCTTTCCACTCTATATTAAAACATAAATATTAAAGCTATGTGAACGATACATAAGGGATGTTGTAGTAAAAGGCAACCCTTTACATCCTAACCAGCATGCATACACCCTGGGAAGATCCACCGACACCGCCCTCCATGCAGTCGCGAGTCGAATTGAGAGATTCTTGGACAATAAAGAGTCCACAGTAGGTGTCTTCATAGACATAGAAGGTGCGTTCGACAGAATCACCTTTTCAAAAATTACAGCGGCCTTAGTGGAGAAGAATGTCCCCACAATCATGGGAAGCTGGATATCCAACATGATCTCGAAGAGAGCTGTACAAATCAGTGTGGGAGATGTTTCTGTACGAAGAATGGTCGTGAGAGGCTGTCCGCAGGGAGGTGTAATATCACCACTGCTATGGAACCTCATTCTTGATAGCCTCTTGTGCCTCCTCAATTCAGAAGGATTCCACACAATTGCCTACGCAAATGATTTAACAATCATGCTTAGTGGAAAATTCGAAGGAGTCCTTTGTAAAAGAATGCAGGGGGCACTAAGAATAATTGAAAAATAGTGCAAAGAACACTCCTTATCTGCCAATCCCAGGAAGATGGAAATGGTTCTCTTCACAAGGATGGGAAACTAGGAGCATTGAAGGCGCCTGCCCTCCTGGATATAACACTAAGTTTCGCATCAGAAGTGAAATACCTTGGAATAACCTTCGATGCCAAACTAACATGGAATCTTTAAATAGATAGAAGACTAAAGAAGGCTTACATCTCTTATGAGCAGTGCCGCAGGACCCTGGGGAATGAAACTCAAAGTGGTCATGTGGAAATACACTGCCGTCATAAGACCAATGATAACCTATGGAGCTGTGGTTTGGTGATCTAAGAGAAAACAGACTACAGCTAAGGTCAAAGTCAGCCAAGTGTAGAGAGTTGCCTGCCTAAGCATAACCGGAGCTATGCGAACAATGCCAACGAGAGCTATGGAGGTAATGCTGTGTCTGTCACCACTAGATTTATATCTAGGAGAAGTGGCTCTGACAACGATGGTACGCCTCAAATCCGTTGGCATACAACTAAATGTCGGCTGTGGAGAGGCCAGAAGTCGCCTGCGGAATGAGGCTGTCACAAAGATGCCTCTTCTGCAGGCATACACCGATGACATTTGTCCCCGGTTTATCTTTGACAGACCCTACATAATACAGACGAATAGTGAGAACGATACTGGTGCTGAAAATGTGATCAACATCTTCACAGATGGATCAAAAAAGAAGGATAGGGCAGGATGTGGAATATACTCCAGAAGTCTGCAAATCCAATATAAATGGGCTATGGATGTCCGAGCCAGTGTAGTACAAACGGAACTGACAGACATAACCATAGCTACAAAAGAGATTGTCTGTAGACAAACTACAGGCAAAACAATCAGGATCTACATAGACTGTAGACAATCATTACTAGCCCTGAGAAGTTACAAAATTACCACAGGAGCAGTATGGGAATGTCACCAAGCACTTGTGGGTGCCTCCAGCATAAATAACATACTGGTATGCTGGGTGAAAGGACACACACAGTGTAGTGGCAACAAAGTAGCAGACAGACTGGCTCAGAAGGCAGCAGGCCTAAGTATCTTTGGACGAGGCCTGGCCAGTCTGTTTCCGATCATGGCGATAATACAAATAATTAAAGGTAACACCCACAATGAATTCAAGAAACTGTAGGATGAAACAAACAGCTGTCAGCTTATTAGGGAACTACTAAAATATCCCAACAAGAGTACAGCAGTGGACTACCTGGCAATGTCCAGAAGGAACCTACTTTTTATAACGGGAATCCAGACTGGACACTGTCCGTTAAGGAAACATCTCCATAATATGAGATTAAGCGAAACACCCCTCTGCAGAGGTTGTGAACAAGAGAATGAGACGGTTTGACATGTAGTCTGTAACTGTTCTGCCGTCTCATCAATCAGATAATCCATTTTGGGAGAACGTTGGCCTACTTTGGCCGATGCCCCTAGGCAGCATCAGCACCTATTTCGCAAGATTAGGTTGGTTGGTTGGAGGCCTAGGCGAGGGTCTGCCTACAAGGAGGATGTACAAGGGGTCCAATGGGGCCTAAGTGCTGTGGTTCAATAATTTTTATTGACCACCCTCCCAACCAATTCCAGATTCTCAATGAGTACAAATTGTATTTATTATGTAGCGGCGGTTAAGAAATGCTTCATTTCCCTGTGCGACGCGCTTGAAGTATTGAAGGAACTGTAATAATTTCTCATGGTAAGGAAATTTATTAAAAAAACATACTATTTTTATGTAAAATTTCCCACTCTTTCACCTGGTGCTATCCATTTTTTTTTTCATTATTATTATTATGTTTTGAGATATTCGCAAAAACTGAATTTTTCCGTTTCAGAAGGTTGTTTTTAAGGGTTCGCAGGGGTAGATTTTGGTAAACTTTTTTGAGCCACTTTCTACTAGCAAAAAATACCCTTTCATCAAAAAATTAGCGAGGTAACAATTAATTACGCCTTAAAACCCCTGGCAACTGGGCTAATTCACATATATTAAATTCTTACCTTATGTAGTTATCATCAGTAGGATATAAAGCACAAGCAAATGTGAAATCCTGCCAAATAAGTATACCCAGTTCATCAGCCACATCATAGAAATAATCCGATTCATAAACTCCTCCTCCCCAAACACGTAGCATATTCATGTGAGTATCATGGACATCTGTTAGTAATTTCTTTATAACGGTTTTATTTTGTCCCTTTTCTGGCAGAATATTAATTGGAATTTCATTTGAACCTTTCATAAATATTGGAATTCCATTAACTTTAAAGTAAAACGTGTAACCATGATCTAAAGAGAAAAAGAATATTTTAGAAGAATGCAAGTCAAGTTATATACCAGGTGACACAGGAGACATGCAACACTCTGTAACTTTGCTATTTAAGAAGTTAAAATTTAGAATTTTGGGAGATTTGTATAATTGCCCTTGTTTTCAGTCTAACAAACATTTTCCTCAACTTCCGGTTTAAACGGAAGTGACAAAGACTTTGTTATTTTATATGGTACCCTGTATATATTTTTTTACTTATCTGTGTGTATCTTGGTTTTTATGATATTGTGGGTTGTTTAGAGTTTTTTTTTAAATAAGAAAAAAAACTAGTTAAGTTGCTCAGCTACTGATTGTACCCAAAAAATATGAGACACAAAGTTGTGTACCAGAGGTCTTTGGATATCACAGCACACTAACCATCAATATCTGCCAAGGTTCATATCATGGCCACCTAGAACTTAGTACAATAAAATGGCTATTAACTGTCATTTTAAAAACAAATGTCATATTTATTTATTTATTTATTTTATTTATTGAATTACAATATCCAACAGACCGAGGTCCATTTACAGGATAAGGTTAGAACAAAAGTAGATATAATACAAAAAAGATAAAAGAAACAGGTAAATAAGAACAAACAAACTGAAACAAACATGAAATTATAAATTACATGACAAGTATCTATGGAACAAACAAATGAAGTATATAATGATAAACACCTAGCATAAAATAATTATAACTGTTCAATACTGCGAATATTTGAGTTGAAAATATCTATTATTGTATTGACATTATTGTAATTAGAAAACATTTGAAAGAAGGGGGATCGAATCAAGATGTTGGTTCTTGGAGTACGTGTTAAGAAAGTTTCACAATGTCTTGAGTTAAGACGAGGTACAGCATAAAAAATACTGTTGTGAAGGTCTTCAGATTTAATAAAATTATGTATAATTTTATAGAGGAAAATTATAGATTGCGTCACCCTCCTCTTTAAAAGTAGATAAAAGAATATCATGTGGATAACCTCTAGCGGATAGTTGCCAAATGATTTAAAGTGTAAATTCTTTAGGAACCGACGTTGAATATTTTCTAATGATCCTATGTGACAATGATATATTGGATTCCATATAATCGAGGCGTATTCCAATTTTGATCTTACTAAACAATTGAACAATAATTTGCACGTATCTATATTTTGAAAATCTTTAATGTTTCTTAAGATGAATCCTAATGCCTTGAAAGATGATGTAACAGTAGAGTCAATATGATCAACAAATATTAATTTTGAGTCAAACATAACTCCGAGATCTTTAACATTGCTAGGTCTATTCAGAGAGATACTTTCAATTTTATAATCAAATTCATAAGTGAATTGCTTTCTTGAATACGACATAACGTTGCATTTGTTGACGTTTAAAAACAGATTATTTTCCATACACCATGTATTTACGCGATTTAGGTTGATTTGCAAGTGTTCACAATCGACCACCGAGTCAATTTGACAGAATATTTTTAAATCGTCAGCGTATAGAAGGTATTTTATATCAATATTGGCGGTAATATCATTTATAAAAATTATGAAAAATAAAGGACCTAGAATGGATCCCTGTGGGACTCTGGATGATTGTAAAAATTTGTTCGACTTGTAACCCCTTACTTGAACATATTGCCAACGATCATTTAGGTAGGATGTTATTAAATTTAAGAACTCTGTAGATATATTCAAATATTGAAGCTTATGTAACAATATGTTATGATCTAATTTATCAAAAGCCTTAGAGAAGTCAGTGTAGATAACATCTACCTGACCTCTCTGATCCAAGACTTCACTAATATATTGTTTTTTTATAACCAAATTTGTTACTGTTGAGCGACCTGAGATAAACCCGTGTTGCTCTGGTAATAGACAATTATTAACGTGGGCATATAAAGGATCGTATAAAATAATTTCGAGTAACTTGCTAAAATTACAAATTATAGTAATTGGTCTGTAATTAGTTACGTCGGTATTATCACCTTTTTTAAATATGGGTGTAACTTTAGATAATTTCCATAAGTCTGGAAATACAGAATTCTCTAAGATAGCATTATATATAATAGATAGCGGGTATGCAAGAAGAATGGCACAATCTCGAATTAAAAATGCAGGAATGTTATCCGGTCCCATGGTCATATTTGCTTTTAACTGACTAATGGCGTTTTTTACATCATCCAAAGTAACTTTCCTTAAATGCAATATATTATTTGGTGTGATGCCATCGAGTTTACATGGAGTAGTGTTAACTTTGGTATCTGAAAAAGATTCAGAAAAGAAGTCAGCAAATGCTGAAACAATTTTAGTGGGATTATCGAGATTTGTATCGTTATATTTCATATTAGAAGGTATGCCCGAAAGAGATCTTTTGGCTTTTAAAAAGGACCAGAAATTATTAGGATTTATATTCATATCATTTTCGATTTTATGTATGTACTGTCGGTATGCCAAATTATTTTCAGTTTTAAACTCGGCTCACAGTTTTTTAAACACTTCATAATTTTCATCGTTCTTACATTTTTTGTAAGCATCGTAAGCTTTATGTTTATTTTTCAGCAAAAAAATTAAGTGACCATTGAACCAAACTGGGTACTTTCGCGAGGGTGGTTTCTTTTTTGGAACATATTTATCAATAAGATCGTACAGTTTAAAGTAAAACTCTCCAACCATTATGTTTACATCCCCTATAATGTTCAAAAAATTCCAGTCGGTTAACATTAAATCGTTGTATAAATCGGTGTAATTTCCTTTTTTAAAATTGGGATCCGTATTACTAGCCGTGGGAAATTCCCTAAATTTATTGTTGCAATAAAATTGAACCATTAAAGCCGGGTGATAGACATCCTCTGATATAAATATGTCAGGAGACTTAGATACATCACACTCTTGATTAGCCATTACTAAATCTAAAATTTTATTGTTACAATTTTGTACTAAATTATATTGTGTAAGATTTTAAAAACTGGAAAAATTTTGGATTACTAAGACTAAGTCAGAATTACCTCCAGACGAATAATTAAAATATTCAGGAACGTTAAAGTCACCAATAATTAATATATTACTTTCATAAAGAGAATAAAATAACTCAAATGCATCAAAGAGTAGTTCGTAATCAGAAGTTGAAGTATGTGGTGGAATATATAAAATAAATACGTATATCACAAATTTTTGTGGCATATTTTAACCCCCAATATATCAATAGATCTCAGGTCAAAAAAAGTATTACATACAGAAAAAACATCGATAACAGACGCATTTATATATTTCTTTATCGCTAAGAAAACTCCACCGCCTTTAGTAGTATTTGTGTAAATAAAATCACGATCTTTACGAAATACGTTATATTGAGTTAAGTCAAATAATTCAGAGTCGCGAACACTATCATTCAACCACGTTTCTGTAAATGCAAAGATATCATATATGTGGTCAAGTGAACCGCAATTTACAAATAAGTTACTGGTCTTTCCCAATAGACTTCTGCAATTTTGATAATAGCAAACAAAATGAGCAGACATGCGTGGAGTGGGAGATACTGTATTTGGTGGGGAACTAACAGACCTTGGTTGCTATTTGACAATTTGACATTTAGTATTAGTATTCATATTGCGATACATGGTTGAAAAGAGAATTTAAAGACAAATCAGATAAGTAAAAAATATATATACAAGGTACCGTTTAAAATAACAAAGTTTTTGTCACTTCCGCTTAAACCGGAAGTTGAAGAAAATGTTTGATAGGCTGAAAACAAGGACAATTATGTCATACAACTACAATTCAAAATTTTAACTTCTTAAATAGCAAAGTTACAGAGTGTTACATGTCTCCTGTGTCACCTGGTATATTATGTCTAAAAAATACTCCACAGTTACAATACTAAAAATATATAGAAAAACTAGTAAATGTTCCAATTCCTGGCCATGGCACTGTAATTTTTCAAGAAGAAAAAATTAATATTTAGATATTGTTTCTTGCCTCTGAATGTGTAGCTCACTCACACAAGGCCTTCTCTCAGCCTTCAATAATAAAGAAAGTCGTATTAGGTACCTGCATGTAGTATTTATTACTATTATTATTGCTTCAAGTTAGTTCCTATTGGAAATCAAAGGAAGTTGCGTATGTGTCACAAAGAATCAGCTGTGAATGGTCTGGGCTTGCTCATGGATATCATAAATATTTTTGATAAAAAATCATTAATTTTTTTGTGACATATTTTACAAATAAAAATATTGAGAAATTTTCGGAATCTTCTTTTTTACACATTTGTGTATCTTGTTATTGGACTCTTATAGATTGATTTGTTTTATTTTTGAAGAACAAGTTTTATTATTTTATTTATTGGCATTAATTTTCATATGTAAAAACCCAGTTCACCTAAAATACCTATTATGGCCTTTAATAATATTTTGTACAGTGCAAGTAGTGTTACAGACAAAAATAAAAACAGAAAAAGACATTGTGCACAATCTGTGACAGTAAAATGAGTTCTACAGATAGCGTTATTAGCGATTAAATCAAAATATATTTTCGTTTTAATTTGTCTTAGTGTTTCTGTGTACTGTATTTATAAACAATGGACATGTGAATGAAATTTATACAATATGTCTGAATGTCTAAAGGTGGTGTTAAATGTTCATCAGTATTGTATACTTACCAAGGGTATCTTGTACAATTTCTATTGTTCTAAATCCAATTCTTAAATTTTTAGTGCTTACTTCTGTTTCATTTTCATTAGAAAATCTAACAGTCAAATTATAAAGATCCTGTGCACCATAACCGTTAGGCCACCAAGTATTGACGAGACTCTTAAAAACAAAAATATGAATATTATAGATTGTTAACGAAATTTAATTGCTTAATCTTCTAAACCAGAACAACTCAGGTTGATAGTTCTGAATTTTTTTTTCTACAACCTGAGTCACTCAAAAGCTGTACCATTACCTACAACCAGAATTTAAGTGTGTTTATAAGCATAGCCATAAAGTTTTAACCCGAAATCACGTGGAAAAAATGTATCTAACAGAGACCCAAAAAATCACTTTACTCCTCATAAAATATGCTATTTTTTTTTAAACGTCGCAATATGAATTAAATAAATAGTGTTATTTTGTCTTCAACAACTTTTAGCACCACTCGTAACGGTGAGAGCGGCAGTAAACCTCTGCTTCCGAGGATCTCTATTCTGTAAAAGCGTGAAAGCACATTGCCATGGTAAGTAGGCAGAGTTCACTTGAAAATTTATAAAGGTCTATTCTGTAACTACGGAAGTGATCACATTATGCGAGAAATGCGTGAACTTACTTCTACTGGTAAATCGTGAGGCAATTCGCCACTTCCCCAAGAGAACGGCGATCCCTACCGTACTTTTATTACAGTTTGCATCGGCCAAAAATTATTGTTGTTAAATCTGTGAATCAGAATAGACATTGCAGATTTGCTCATTGTTAATGTTAAAGAAAACGGTAAAACTTTCGGTGTACTTTTCGACGTTGTAACAAAATCCGACTTAGGAAATATTTCGTATGAAAAGCGTACTTCACGTAAAAATATCGTGAAAGAGGTTTTTAATATTTGTAATCCCTCTATGGAGCGATTTTTATGAAAAATTTTCAATAACTCCTCAAGGAGCGTCATTTTAGAAAGTGCAGTAAATGTTGCTGCACAGGGACGTAATGTCGCCCCGACACCAAAATTTTATAAATTATAACAAAATTTGACTTTAACTTCGGAATTTTCAAAATTAAAAACCCTTTTACGAATCCACATTGTCAAGCACTGCAACTCATACGAGGTCTTGAATATGAGGACAAGTTAATCCAGCGTCTATCCAAAGTATATCGTGAGTTTTAGAGAAAATAGCCCTTAGCGACATGGGACCCCCATCGTTTCCTAGCAGTCGATTTTGACGGGGAAATGAGTATTAACGGGGTTTGACCTAAACCGGTTTCTCAGTGATTCGGTGTCAGAAAAGTATCTTTACCATGTACTCATATGTGCATGGGACCGCCTTGCCTGAATGTATAAAATTGTAATTGCAGAATACAATTCGAAGTAGTAGCGCTTCAAGCATTTTCAAGCTCTGAGGAGCGACCAAAATTGATATTGAAATACAAATACATGAATAAGACAGGCAAGCAAAAGCCCACCAAATTTCAGAAACATTGAACTTTTCTTGAATCTTTTTGTGTAATCGTTAGCTCACAAAACTGCATTTTGGATGGTAGTTGGTACATTATGAATCGTTCCGTTCCTCACCATGTGTTGCACACGGGCCAGACTAGTGTTTGTTAAACATATTTCTTAAAAGTTGTTGTAAAACCATAAATTTTTGAAGATTTAATATATATTTTTTGAACTTTATATTGCCTTTTAATTGTGTTTTCTAACAAAATTCCCTTTCAGGTATAATTTTAAGAAAGTGTGGTACATCCAGTGTTAGGTTTATAGTATTACGACGTCCAATAGATACCATTAGAGCAGCAGTTAAGCAAAAACGAATAGTAAGTATAAATTTTCATATTATTCTCCGTCTGAAACAGTCATCTTGAACCCTAATTTTGTGAACGTTAACATTCACTTTTGAAATATATTAAAAGTCCTTCAGACTCCAAAAGATGAATCGTTCACATTAACAAGGCAATAATAATATAATTCTTAGCAAATATTACAATTACTCTTTTAGTTTATTATAGTCATATTTTTAAAAATGTATATTACCAATAACAAGAGTATATCCTTACGGAATTTTTGATCAACAAAAATTTATTCTGTCGCCTTTTACCTAATTTAATTAATGACATGTGACATGACAATGAAAACAACTGAGCACTGAACAGCTGATGCTCTTGCGTCAACCTAATTGGTTGTAAATTCGGCTATTCTCGCTGAATCCCTTCACGTTAGCTACCTATTCACTGCACTTACGAAATACAGTCTAGGACGGTCGGGTGATGTGAGCTCTCGCTTCGCACGATGACTGCTTACTCTCCCCTCAATTACAGAATAGAGGCCCTGATGGAATGTCAGAGAAATGACAGTTTAAGTTCACAAAACTTCTCATTAAAGTCATGTTCTTTTGATGTTTGAAGAAGAACATTAATATTTAAACAAAGATTAATACTACATTGACAATGTTTCAGCTAAGATGCTCCTAATTTCCTGTGGCTTCTCTCTGAAGCCGCTTACACACATAATAAATTATTCTTTTGAAGTAGAAATTGTCCCTGTCCAGTGGAAAACTTTCATTAGACACCCTATTCTTAAAGTACCCTCTCCAAAGACACTGTCAGATTATAGAAACATTAACCTTCTTAGCTTACCTATCCCTAAAGTTTACAGAAGCCGCTCTTTATAAGCAATTGATTCAGTACCTTAATGCTCAAAATTTTCTGCCCTTCTAATTAATTGGGCTTTTGCAAAAACTTTACTTGTAGTGACTAACGTTACTAGATATGTCAAAAGCATTTAACAGTGTCAATTTTGAACTTTTACTAAAAAAAATTGAAAATCTATGGTCTCAACGAAAGTTTACTTGAATGGTTCAAAAACAATCGGCATACAGGTATCAAATAACTAAGCTGAATGATGCAGACGTATCACAGAAACTTCAACTGTTCTCCAGGTCTCCGTCTTAGAACCCCTCACAGGAGGGGTATCTACTTCAGATTTACAATTTATTCCACATTATTCAAAAATGCACCTTAATGCTGACGATATTCAGTTATCTGCAACTCCGTCCCTAGATGTAAATATTGAGAACTTGAACTTGGACCTCAATAATATCCTAAAGTGGACCCAAAACAATGGGCTTCTTGTGAACCCAACTAAAAGTAAAGTAAACTAATAAGATCACAACTTCCGAGTAAATAGGATTAAAGAAATAAATCTGGTTTTTCAGTTGGGAGAGTCCACCTTGGAAATTAAATATAATGTTAAAAAATTATCTTATTCGATTCTGAATTATCATTTACTAACGGGGGTGAACATAGGTGCATTTTTACTATACATATATTTTTGTACGCTTGTGGCCAGTGAATATAAGGCAACTCTTGAATCCAATTTTTGTGATATTTTAGTGTTATAATAGGGGCCGCGCTTTAGTGGCATACAGAGCTGAAGCCAGGTTGACGTTATTAAAAGCCCACTTTAAATTGTACAAATTTTGGTGCCTCATATTCACTGGCCACAACTGTATGTAATGTAAAGCAACGTTAGGCGCAGTTAGTACTTCGCCGGGTGACTCTTTCAAGGAAATACGTGTCCTCGCCCCACATCTTCTAGCGGCTCATATATTAGAGTATGTGCAGAAGCTATGCAATCTTGGCAAGGATTGCACAATAGATACCCAAGTAACAATTTAAATGTTGTTTAGTCTGGCTCGCAATTTATAAAGGTTTTATGAAGGATGTTAGAAGATTAATTAGTTTTTAATTAGGTTTAATGGAAATCAAATGCATTTCTAGAATACAAGGATTTATTGAAAAGCTTTGTTAGCCCCAATAAAATGGAACGAAATTTGTTGATTTGGATGAAATAATTCAGAGCGGTCTGAAATTTTGGGAACAGGCTTATTTTGTAGTGATTTTTAACATATCAAAAGTCCTCACCCGTAGACACCGGCGGAGGGGAGGGGGGTAGAAAATAGGTTTAAAAAATCGGTTTTTCGCAAAAAACTCGGAAAATATGAATAAAGCTTGTTGTTTAGTAATTACCTGACGCCGTAGGCGAAGGGTAATTACTTAAAGCTACAAGCTTGAGGATCATTATTACAAAATATTATAAGGCTTTACCAGTGCAGTCTGTTGCAATCGACCGCTGGATGGCGCCTGCTGACTATTTTACATGTCGCTATTGCAAAAATACCGGGATGTACCAAATAGTCAAAGGATCCTCGTGTCGTTCGTCACACGTCTACCTTGCACTGGCGAGAGCCAACAGCTCGAAACTGCAGTCTGCAAGTGTTATGTGACGACTGGCACGAGAGCTCCTTTAAGTAGGATCAGTCTTTTGGCTGGTGTTTGTTGCAATCGAAGCATTAGCGTTTTGATGGTAATATGCAATTATTACACTTAACGCATCAGGCTTGTAACTTGTAATTCAGCGCTCGGCGGGGCACATAGCCCGGAGAGTAGCTGTTGGTTGCAGTCTGGTTACGTTCCTTATAGTAAAATAAGGATTTTATAGAGGAATTTGCGACTAAAAATATTATGTTTAATATTCCTCCCCCTAAAAGCACATTTGAAATTATAAAACTGTCAAAAATTTTTCGTTGCATAACAACATAATGACAAGTGATAATCTCCCAAGGGATATTTTCAGCGTAATCCTTTAATAATTTGAATTTTGACATGTGACTAGGAACGGGCGGATTTTATTGGATTTCTATTTCGTCAAAAAATTATCATGACAATTACCAAGTACTTACTACCTACCTTTAGCAAATTCTTATTCACCCCTTTTCGAAAAAATGCTGAAACTATCTAATACTTACTAACTAGTATTTACTTTTTTTATTCACTTCACCCAATATGGCACATTCCTAATAATAAAAAAAAATAAATAGATAATTTAAGTTCAATGCATACCTTAGGAATATCAAAAGATGTCTCCAGTACTATTTCGCCATATTCAGTTGCTGGTTGAGCTACTTGAAAGATTCTAGTCAAATTTAAATTGGGAGATAATACGAGTTGGAACAAAATTTGCCCGACAGCATATCTTATCCTATTATTTGCAAAGTATGTATCTATATTTAAAGTCCATGTGTCTTCTTTTTCTACAGAATCCACCAGAACATATCGTATGGCTGATCCATTATAAGCTTCAATATACAAATCTTTCCTGAAAGAAGTAATAAAAGAGAAATTAATATGACTTCACCTGTAAAAAATAATCAATAAATAATTACTAACCAAATACCCACTGAAGGAAATGATGGACCCCAATCCCAAGAAAATGAGGCCTGCATTTTTCTTATCATATTTACATGACATTCTCCTCTGTATTCGTTAGGAGGACAGTTTGGAGGTATATTATAAGTCCTGTTTTGTATTGAGGTTAACTTTTCAGCCACTTCTATAGGTGATTGAAACCAAACTTCTAAATTGTTAATACCGGACTACAAACAACAAAAATATAAGCATCATATATACCTATTTCAAAATGACTACAGTAAATTTCTGAACTCTATATGTGAAGCAAACTAAAATTCTGTTTATTGTCAACATCACCAAGTGACTTAATCCAAGTATATTGAAATTTGAGATCGTTACCTATAATCATAACGTATATTATGTTCTAAACTTTCACAGAGTAGCATATTTCAATGAGAACTTTTTTTAAAAATCACAGATAGACTGAAGAATATGCTTCGTCGTATTTTTTATTAAAATATAAAATGAAGAAAATGACTTTGGTTGAGAATTTAACACCGTTTAAACGTTGTGCCTGCCGAGTGACGTCAGTCGTGAGTGGTGTCGTCACATTATTAATGTGAAATATCTAAGAGAAATGCTGTGGTTATAGACTAATATACTAATCATTAATAAAATTACTATCCATCATATTAACCAACGGCTAATAACAGGATTAAGCATAACAACGCAAGTTAGTAAATTTAGGACAAACTAGAGACAAGTCAAGTCAATATTATAGCGTTTTTACTCATGTGTAATCGTTTACATAAACATACGAATTTTAAAGTGGAATATTTAAGAAACAACATTTTTGAAATTCTTTTACTTATCCTCAATTTATACAACATGTTTTATGGAAGAACAATAAGATTAATAATAATAATAATAATAATAAATCTTTTTATTTTGTAAATACAAGAAATCTACAAAACAAGGCATGTTACAATTTGAAAAAATTGGTTTGCTTTAGGACCCACACAATATTAATGTAAAATGACAACACATAAATTACGAAAACACAAAAAATACAAAAAAAATTGTGAATGAACTTGCAAGAACGTATAAAATTAAGTATAGAAATGTCTCATGTCAACGTATTATTACCGTTTAAGAGGTTAGAAGGTTAGCACTAATAAGATGGAACAACTTTTCCTTGAACACGTTTATATTAAGCTTTTTAATATTAGTAGGCACTTGGTTATAGATGTTTGCCGCCTGATAACTGAAGCTGTTTCTAAAAAATTCCGTATGGTGCAGGAGAACACTTAATCTTAGGTCACTCTGTCTAAGTTCTACATTATGGGCTTCTGAACGTTTCTCGATTTTGGCATATAAATAAGACGGACTCATGTTAATTACTACTTTATGAATTAGACAGCACAAGTGATGTAATCTTCTTTCTTTCATATTTAGCCAGCTAATTTGTTTAAGGTATGGGCTAATATGCTCACGACGGGCCACCTGGCAGGAGTACCTTATACACGAATTCTGTACCTTTTGCAGTCTGTTTGCATCTTCAGACTATTAAGTGTTTTCCTCATGCTGTATAGAATTAATTTTATAAACACATAGTTGTTGATGTGTCATATTTCTCAAATATAAAATTCCACGACCTTTAAGTTATTTTGTGAAATTATTTCACTATAATTTCAAGCATTTTAGGAGGTATACAGGGTGTCCCATAATAACGTGCAAAAAAATTTAACTGTAGATTCCCTGTTCAAAATGAAGACGGGATCTTCGTATAAGATATTTCAAAATAACCCTTTCCTGTCCAGCTACAACCCCTTAAAGAGGTGCGCCAAAAAACGGCTTTTAATTTCTATCTCAAAATAATGTAAGTGGAAAAGACCAAATTTGGCACATCTCGTATACTCATCAAAAGGCATACTAACGAAATTATTTCATTCACCTAGCATGTACACAAACGGGTGAAATTGACTACCCCCTTATATTAGTGTAAAATACTAAAAGTAGGCTGGTGTCAAATTATAATTTGACAATATAACGTTGTTTCTTGCCTATAAAATAATAAGATAATCATCCCCTATTACTCTTAATACTTCATACTAGTAGTTTTCTAACCAGATTTTAAAATGCATAGTTTTAGTAATGAGGAATATGCAGACATACATTTAATTTATGGTAAATGTAAAGGAAATGCTTCAGTGGCAACAGAACAATATCGTCGTAAGTTTCCTACTCACATTGCACCAAATGTTCGTATTTTTTCTAATATTCACTTGAGGTTAAGAGGTTAAGTTTAAAAAAAGAAGTCATGACTGTGGTTGTCAGAGAAAAGTAGGAGATGTAATGGAGGTAGAAAACCCAAATAATAGGAAAGAATATTCGTAGAATGCCACAAATAACTTTCAGACAATATGGAGGCACAAATATTACATTATTTTGGTGAACATCCTGAATGTAGTATTAGACAGGCTGCTCTTGAATTCCACATAACAGGAACATTTGTATGGAGAATTTTGAAAAGGCAAGAACTTTACTCTATCATTTACAGAGAATACAAGAGCTGTTCCCTCGTGACTTTTCAGTAAGACTTGATTTCTGTAGAATTATACTTAGGAAGACGTTAGATGTTACAAGAAAAATACTATTCATGGATGAATGCTGCTTTATTTGATATGGAGTTTTAAATTTTCGTGACCAGCATTTATAGAGTGACGATAATCCTCACACTGTTGTAAAAGGAAGATATCAATACAACTTTTCAATAAATATTTGGGCCGGAATTATAAGCAATAAATTAATAGGGCCTTTTGAATTACCAAACAGATTAAATGGTCCAGCTTATTTAAACTTTTTACAAAATGACTTGTATCAACTTATAGACGATTTACTTTTTGCATTACGTCAAACACTGTGGTTTATGCAGGTTAGTGTGCCACCTCATTACTCTTTAGAGGTTCGAGAATGGCTACACTCAACATTTAGAAATCGATGGATTGGAAGGGGGCGAGAAGCCCCTTCGGTCTCCAGATATGAATCCTTTGGACTTTTACTTTTGGGGTCATTTGAAAAATGTTGTTTACTCGACACCTGTCCCTAAACGTCGAAATTTAAGAGAGAGAATTTTTAATGCTGCCAATAATGAAGTTCGAAACTCTCCATGTTTTAAATAGCTTGTATGGCAATTTTAGGAAACGGTTGCAAACATGTATTCAAGTTGGAGGTCGTCGTTTTGAACAAATGCTTTAATATCTAAAAACAACAATCGGTCTTCATGTTTAAATTTTTTAAATGTTTTAATTTATCTTTTGTGTTAGTTTTTCCTTTAGTTTACTAATAAATTTGCTTTTCAATATTTTCGTCTTTAATTTGTAATGTCTCGTGCAATTTATAAGCACCAAATGATCATATCAGTATGTAATATTGTCAAATTATAATTTGACACCAGCCTACTTTTACTACTTTACACTAAAATATAATTATGCTCATCGCTTTTAATTGACATTTAATTTTTTTCTCAAAAATGGTCGATTTTACGAAGTTTTTTTAAGAGGTAAAAAAATTTCTAAATGAATTATGTTTAGTTACTTTAATTGAAAAAAAAATAGCAGGCAGAAAGATATTTACAAAATTTCAAGAAGGGTAGTTAATTTCACCGATTTGTGTACAAGCTAGGTTGATGAAATAATTTCGTTAAATGTCTTAAATTTCGACAGGGAATCTACAATTAAACTCTTTGCACCTTATTACGGGACATCCTGTATATCAATTTAACTTATCAAGACGGATCAGTCTTCCTTATGTATAAGTTACAAACAGAGAAATGAAGAAACTAATATAAAATTAAAGCATGTATTTCATAAACACTCTGCTGAAATGAATAGAAGTGTTAGATAAATTAAACAAAATCTTGTGTTTATAAAATCCTTCAAGTTTTTGATTCTAAAAACTATATAAAATCTGTTTTACTGTTCTCAGATAGGTGTAGTGGGCAGAAAAAAAAATCAATCATTGCAACTATGTTATTTTATGTTGTGGCTAATATTTCAAATATACAAGGAATTCCTTTGTGATTCTTCGAATCTTTTTATAAGCAAAACGAAGGAGATTCTTCTTATAGTATAGATGTCTAGCTTTGTCAAGTGCAGGTGATATTTCTATTCTGCTTAAACTTTACCCTATAATATGCCTTAGTAGGCAAAAATAATCACCCTTTGATTTTTTGGATTTTAAGAAGCTTTCTAAAATTCTTTGCATGCTGACTATAATCTCTGAAGCAAGAGAGCCTATAAAATGGAGCTAATTCATGGAAGTGAAAGTGGGGAAACTAGAACCTATGAAGGTAGATCATCTTTTAACACCGAAAACACTGTTAATAAAATACCGAAAGGTTCCGTTAAAAAGCATCTCCCTACGACCAAACACTTCTGTGCCAAACAAGATAAGCTAGAACAAGTACCAAAATCTAAAGTCACATTGTGAAAGAGACAACTTCAGTAATTAAATTAACCGCTATTGGAAATTTCACCTTCATATTACCACTGGCAAGTAAAAATAAACAAAGTATAATTTTATTCTTGCTTTCGATTTAATTTTATTTTGTTTCATCATTTCATCATATTTTCATATTTATAATAAGTGATTCCATTTGAATATTGTTTTAATGATTGTTTAGGTTTTATATTTCTAAAATTTCAGAATACAAACGGAGTAATTCATTTGTTTAATACAGCAACGAATCTGCAAGTTTGCTTAGTGTCTAGTAACTATACTAGGATAGTAATAGTCGTAAGTGATCAGCGCATACAACAAAGCCTCCTGGTGTTTGAGTTTGGAGAGGATATAATTCAAAGCAAGATTTATAAACACAAAATCAATCTATTACATGTGCATGACAAATAAGCGATTTTATAGGTTAGAGCACTTGTATTGGTATTGACATGACTGTGGATAATTAATAATAATTGCTGTTTCTTCTCTACTTATTCTTCGACAAATTACAAATTATGGAGCAAGAACAGTTCAAAAATCTCTATTCAGTTCAGTTACTGCCAAAGAAACATGTAAAACAGTCTCCTTTTGATCGAAGAGAAGAAATGATGCACCATAAATGTGGCGAAGTGTTTTAAAACTAATCCAGATATAAATGGTGACAGGCATGACCCTTGTGGGACTTCAACGCGAATGTCTTGCTGAGTTGATGATGTACGTTGGGAAGTTGTAGTTGTGCATTTTGTAGAGGATCCAAACAGTGTCAAACTCCTTCTCAATATCGAGGAGCACCTCTTCTCGAGGTTGTATTGCACTTTGACTTAATTAACTATCCTGATGGCTCATATTGTGCTCCTGTCCTTCCTGAACCCAAACTGATACTCATCGTTGATGTGGAGCTCCTCCTGAGCATTATCTAGTCTGGTCAAAATGAGCCTCTTCACCAAGTTGGAGATCGCCAACAATAATGAGATGGATTGGTAGCTGCTGGTGAGATTCGTATTCTTGTTTGGCTTAAGGATGGGCCCAACCACGACATATTTCCACTGGCGGCCAATGTTGCAGCTGCAGGATCACGATAATTGCACGTCAACTGCACAATACCTTTCCTCGGGAGATATTTGAGCAGTTTGTACTCCACACCGCCCTTTTCCAGGGCTTTATTGGTTGGCAAGTGTTTGACAACATCTTCAATTTCCTTTAGAAATTCTCATCTCTTTGTACATCAAGACTAGCGAACTCTCCGCTGTGGAGATACGTTCGCACTGCTATATTTTTTAATTTATATAAGTAACCTATCTGCAATACACATTCCCTCTGCATAGTTCCCTCTATCATTTTTTGTCTATCAATGTAAATATTTGTAGAACTTAAAAATGCACTTTTGTAAAAATAATAAAAATGAGGTACGTCAGTCCATGACATTAACCTCCCCCTCTGTCAATCATCACGCAGGCAATTTTATTCATTCCACTCCCAAAAAATCAAAACCAATTTATGATAAATATTCGTATGAATAAAAAAAGGTTTCAAAAACAAATTCTGTTTCCCGAAATAAAACTGTCACAGATTAAAGCATGAATAAAAAACTTCGATGAGGTTTTATAGGTGATCCGCTTCTAGATTGTAGATTGTTTCAGGGGTCGTTTGGCTTTAAGTAGCCTTACTTCACTTCGAGCTAAAGAGATCTTTTGTAAATAACCCTACATCTAGTTATTGCCCAGGATTCCAAGACTTTTAATAAAGCTTGTGATTTTCTTGGGCGCTAGTTTCCCTATGTCTTCAGGTGTTAATTCCACCTGCTTTAGGAACTTTAGCCTAGTGCAGATTAATGCCTTGCATTCGCATTATATGTTCCGCAGTTTGATCCACTCCTAAGAGACTTTGGATGGCTATACAGCATATAAAGTATCTCCTTTTTCACAGTATCATGTGTATATTTTTATTTTATTTATTTTATTTTGAATAACCCAATTACAAGGCAAATTAACAACATATAAACAAAGTTATAGTAGTGAATATAACTAAAGGGTAACAACACCTATAAAGATAAATATAAACAAATACACACAAGTACAAAGTATAAGATAAAACAAGGCAACTATTTAAAATGCTTGTGAATCGAAGAGAATCTTATTTTTACAAGTTATCAATGAATCTTTATATACAGGGTGGGGCAATAGAGAGATACCCGGTCCGCCAACGATGGGGGTTGAATAGTAAGGCCAGCAACTTTACACTCCTAAAACAACTGAAAAATGCTAAAATATCCAGAAACAAGCCCCGAAATTCGAACGGGTCCAAAAGTAGACGGTGTCTAATTATACATTCCTCTTGGTCTGGTCCTTCTCCATTGACCTATTCTACTTGGGTGCCCCTACTGGTAGTTATACTACCATCAACATAGCTTTCAGGATTCTTAGGGCATTTATTAATTTTTTAAAACTGCTTATTTTAATGTTTTGCAAAATAGAACATTCTACCTTTAACTTTATTACTTTATATCTACTATATACGATTAAAAAAAATTTTAAATTGTGATTTTGATGAAGAATTAAATGAAATGAATATTTGTTTTGTGAATTTATTAAAATAAAAGTATTTATAAATAATTTAATAAAAATAAAGAAATCATAACGAGTAGAATTAGTCTATATGATAGATCCATATACTAATGAATTAGTGCAGTAATACAATACATGCTTAAACGCCCCGATAGAGGTAACATTCAGTTGTCTGCCTGGAAAGCTGAGATGAATTAGCCAATAAGTGCTGCTATTTCATCTAATCAGTTGCCCAATGTTTAGCAAAAAAATCAAGCTTGAGGAGCTTGAGTTCATAAATATTTACATGAGTTTCTTTATAGGTAAATGTTCGGTTGTCCGCCTGAATGCTACAACCGCATAAAGTGTCTGCCGTGCTAAATATAGACCTAGAATACCATCATCAACAACCTATATAAATTTCAGATTTAATACAATAACGTAAATTACACATTTTTTTGGTACTTTCAAAATTATCTGCCTGGAGAACAGGAAAAAAATAGAAAATAATTTTTTTCTCTGAAGCGGCTCTAACAATTTTGATTAAATTTGACAGATAAATACTCCCTTTGCACTAGCATAAGATGGCATAGCCAGTTGCTTCCAGAAAATGCAGGGAGGGGTGCTGCATGGAGGGGGGGTGGGCTTTAAGGGTTTTAATAATTTTTTTGATCTAAAATGGCTTTAACAACTTTGATCAAAACTAATACATGGCTACTTCCTTACTTTATTTAATATTCAATAATTTTTTTAATGTTGTACTGCAAAAAAATAAATAAAAAAAAATGTTTACCTCCGCCGGCTGGTAGTCGATCCTGCAACCTCAATATTACGAGGCAAAAGCTTTTCCGCTACACCATCGTGCCTCTTAGGAGTAATTATGGGAAAGTCTAACTGAGTTGTGTCAGACCAATTCCTTTACAACTTTAACACCCGAGAGACACTATAGGAACCACCGGCCAGACTAACGAGTCTCCATCTCATGTATAGCAAGTGTGGGAGAATAAGTGTAGAAAATATGAAGCTTTATAAAATACCATAAGTCTGCCGACCACTGGCTCTTAGACTAATAAGTCAATGTTGTATTTACATAGATTATTGAATTTTTCAGACAAAGCGTAAATTGGCGATTCGATAAGCATGTTAGATAATATAGATAATAGGTAAACTCGGAAGTTTAATTGTGATAAAAGATCTGGACAGTCAATACTATTGTGAACTAGCTTGTAAATATATGCAAGAGTAATAGATCCTGCGATTTTCAAGAGGTAGTATTGAAAACCTATTAAATAATATGGCACTCTCTATTCCTTGCAGTGGGTAGGTACCATCATCCTTATATGCCAGATATTTCGTAAAGATTCTCTGAGGAGCTTCCAGCTGATTTATATATTTATGGTATATTGGACACCAGATTAGTAAGCCATATTCTAAACGTTAGCGAACATATGAGTTATATAGTGAAGATAGGTATCACGATTATTAAAGTTTTTGCAGTTCCGAAATATGAAGCCCAACATTTTCATAGCTGCCACTGTGATTGAATCAACATGATGTAAGGAATTTAATTTTGGGTCAAATGGAATGCTAAGATCCCTAACAGAGAAGCATCTATCCAGAGGTGTATCATCAAGTAAATAATTATATTGAATATAAGTCTCTTTAGTAGTAAAAGTCATAAACTTACATTTACTAATATTGAAATAAATAGTGTTTATTGTCAGTGCACCAGTTTTGCAAAAATTGTTTAAATCGTTCTGCAGAATTATATATAATCGTCGATCGTTTGTATAGTTCTGAAGATTTTAAGATCATCAGCAAACAGTAACTTTTTACTAGTAATACAATTAGCCATGTCTTTAATATACAAGGAGAAAAGTAACGGAGCCAAGTTACTGCCTTGGGGTGCTCCAGTGGTGGCTATATGCTGATGAGATCTATGACCTTTATATTCGATATATTGTACTCTATTGCATGAGTAAGATTTAAAAAGTAAAATCACCTTATTATTAAAACCGAACTGTTCCAATTTATTCGGCAAGATTTCATGGTCTAACTTATTGAAGGCCTTCGAGAAGTCAGTATATATAGTATCTATCTGGAGCAGGTTGTCGATAACATTACTGGCATACTGGGTTAAACACATTAAATTCATAACCATGTTGCTGATTTGATACTAGTCCTTTAACTTGTGTGAAAAAACAAATATAAATACACTTATCGAAGGCCTTCACTAGATTAGATAGGAGCGTGATGGACCTATAGATAGATATTTCACTTATAGAACCTGCTTTGAACACTAGACAAATTTTTGATGCCTTCCATCTGTCTGGGAAACAATTAATTGGATTTTAACGACAAATTAAAAATTAAAGTTATGGGCACAAACAATGCATAGGCACAATCTTTGACTAAAAAGCTCGGCACACAACCATCCCCACAAGTTAGTTTAGTATTAACTTAATTATGCGACAATCTGTGATATGGGTTGCCTATACATGAGAAATTTGTGGTTTCTATTAAAAATATATATAAACCTGGTTCTTAATAAATCATAGAGAGTTACCTTCAGTGGTGATTTTATATCGAAGATGTACTGGACAAACATGTTTTGGCTTTCTCCAACTTTAACACCATTCAGAACAATAGTCGCAAATGTGTCTAGCCCTTCAAACACTATGTTGATGTTTTCAAAATTAAGCAGGTCATCATCATTAACTAAAATACAAAATCTGATAAGAAATACTTTTTTGGCAACTTAAATCACAACTTTAATTAACCAGTTAAAAACTGAATAGGTGCAAATTATTAAAGACGTAAAACGAAATACTTCAATTATAAGCTCCTCTAAAGCCTTTATTTTTAATATAAGGAACATAAACCAGACTGCAACCAACAGCTATTCTCCGGGCTATGTGAACCGCCGAGCGCAGGATTACGAATTACAAGCCTGGCACGTTAAGTGTAATAATTATATATTCTCAATAAAACGCTTAATGCTTCGATTCAAATCATTGTTTGAATTATCAAATAATAAATAATTTATTACTGATTGTAAAATTGCAACGTTATTAGTTATTACTAAGTTAATATGTTAAAAACTACTAAAACATACTCTAATTGTAGAGAGGTGCAGTTAATGGGCCTTATACAGGCTCATGTAGCAGTATTATTGCAAACAATTATTTATATGTACAACTGATAACTGTTTTAAAGCGATTGTTTCCCTCATTTGGCTTTAGGTACACCACAAATTGTAGAAAGTGTTAAATTTGTTAGAAAGTATAAGTTTCACAATTCACTGCATACAATGGTTGGTTGTGAAAAACTCCAAATGAAAAATTCCCCGATCATCTGCAGCAAAAATCCTTAAACAGGTCAAATTTATTTTAGTGGAGTAAAAATAGCCCAAAATAAGGCGATAGAAAGAATGTCACATGAAGCAACACGACACAGAAGAATAAGTTTGTTTTGGTAAAACTAAGAATACTCTGAGTTTTCTACTTCGAGTAAGTGGGGAAACTCTTTTTTTTTTGCTTTTTATTAATAATAAAAAGTGATTGTGAGCAGGTTTTAAATATTTATATAAAAAAAACTCTCGAAGGTAAGATATAATTTATTATTTCGAAAATTCACTTGATTTTTATTAAACTTTTACATATATTGATTTTTATTTTATTTTATTCATGTTTTCTTTTTCTAGTAGTTGTACTAGATGTGCTATTACAAGAAGTGTCTACTTCCGAATCGGTAACTGGAGTTTGGAATATTTCTTCACCTCCGTCATCGCTAAAATCGTATACATCTGACATATTCTCTGAAGTACAAATATCTTCTTCATAATTATCATCTTCGAATTCTTCAATATCATAAATATCAGGTCTAATTTCAAATAGTTGAGGCTCTTCATCAAACACAGCTTGGTCAACAATATTATCTACATTTTGACACACAATATTCCTTCCATTGTGACACCAATGTTTTGTATGAGCAATGTGTTTAGTTTTGCAACTGACAATCACAAGCAATTATAATGAGTAATTCATTAGGAAGAAAACATGAATAAAATAAAATAATAAACAATATATGTAAAAAGTTTAATAAAAATTAAGTGAATTTTCGTTTTGAAAATAAAATATATCTTGCCTTCAAGAGTTTTTTTATCTAATTTAAAACCTGCTCACAATCACTTTTTCTTATTAATATTGTAATTTTTATAACGAATAATTACACGTATAGTTATACTTGTGCGCGCGTATGCGTATAATACCGATAATGAAGAGAAATCGCCGCGCGCATATGTATATACCAAAAACGACAAAAATTCGTTCGACCATTTGGACAAATTGGGGTATGTTTTGAAAATTTTGTGGAATTTGGACTAAAAATGAAATTGCAGCCAAATTGTTGGATATTTTTTGCAAAAATTCGGCAGGCTATTTCTTGGTTATATAGGTTACTTTTGTCTAAAATTTCATCAAATTCGGTTTAATTTTGGCCAAGTTAGTCGTAATTCTAGTTTTTACGTTTTTTCAGTATATTTATATACATGTCATGGGAGGCAGTGAACCTATTTTCACGAAATTTGAACTGAAGGTTCCTTGAACATCTACAATGTGAGAGTACCTTTCTCGTTTCTTAACAGCATTTTAAAGGGTCCAAAATAAATTAAAACTAAAAAACCACCATTAAAAATTACCAATTTACCCCTTTTCTGCGAAAAAAAAAAAAAAATGGTTCTCCCACCTACTCGAAATAGAGTATTCTTAGTTTCACCAAAACAAACTTGCTTTTCTATGTTGCGTTGCTCCATGTAAAATTTTCTCTAAAAATGTATATTCACTCCATTATTTTTCTTAAATGAGATTTTAATAAACCACTTATACACAGTCTTTCATGGGTGCTAACAGCCACACAGGTACAGTTAAACATAAAAAAGAATAATATCACAATAGTTAGCTGGAGGGACGGTATATTACAAGGTACCTAGCAGTTTTCAATTTACAAATTCCCTGGCATTTCCAGATTTCCAAAGATTATTTCATATAAAATTCAGGTCAGTTTTAAATACTTTAATATTGGAGATTGCAAAATACAATTTTAATAATAAAGTATGTTATAAAAATACGTCATTATTGTATTAATGAGCAGTGAGTTTTTAAGATCAATTATTTTCTTAGAATCCATTACGTAAAGCAATCATTGGTTGTTAATAAAGGTCTCCAAAACCAGTAACAAGAGATATGGTATATTACAATGCGTCGCATCTTTTTCGTTTGCGTCAACTTTCAAGGAATGTATTTAAGCCTCACCGAGTTAATAAGTTGTCTAATGGTTTAGTCAAAATTCACTGACAACTGCAGCTTTTTTTATGACTTCTTTTACTATTTTTTGACAGTTTCAGAATTTACCTGTAAAATTTGTGTAATATGTCCAATTCGATCGTGGTACCCATCTCGTTAGATCATCATTGTATCCATAAAAAATATCATCGATAATACCATTATTCATTAAATCAGTATAAATACCACCTGGCACTTCAACTTCTAGCTTTTTATATTCTAAAAATAAATCGGGCTTAATAGTTAAGGTAGTGTATAGATAGACATATACAACATATCGTAATAATCATAATTAAGGGAGAAAAAAAAATATATTGGAAGGATTGTCAAGTACGTCCTCGACACAAAAGCCAACCATACTTTGAGAACTGATATTTTATGTGATTCAATTACTAAAGATGTTTTCTCTTTCATACACAAAGAATGCAAAATATAAAATACGAATTAACTTGGAAAAATTGAAGCAATTAGTAATTAAGAAAGTTAATGAAACTGATGTTTCTAGAATTGGGGTTAAACATCGTTCATTAGATAATATAATGATTATTAAAGTCGAGGCAAGAATTCAAGCGATGCACATCACGAGCGATCTCATTAAAGAAATTTTAATACTAACATAATTTTTAATCAGTAATTACGTTAAAAAGAGTAATTCTTAACACCCAATTATTAAGCTTTTTTCAGAAATAGGTACAGTTTAATGGGGCTTCATGATTCTTAGCAGAATTGTCTTATTTATAAAATCGACCTGTGACGTGCATCGCTTGAATTCTTGCCTCGACTATAGGTATGTATTACATGTTGACCAATAATTTTTGTTAATAGCAATCATTTCACAAAACATTTTTGAAGCATTGCCCTATATTTTATTTGAGAAAATATAGATATTATTCTGATACTTTTTTGACATGCTCTATATATGATTCAGTAACAATCGTATATTGTGAATCATCTCGTCAAGTATATAAAATAGTGAAATTTCTTAGAAAATATTAACAAAAATCTCGATCAATATCTGCAATAAACTTAATGCATTTTTTAGGTATCAATATTTTTAATATTATCTACATTTAAATATCAGTGAAAGAGAAATAATTACAATTTATAAGTATAATGAAGGCAATTAAAACCTAAGGACTGATAAGCAAGTAGCAGTTTAACCAATCACCTCTGTTTTAGTTTCTATAGAGCAGATTTTGACCAACACTATCAAATATTCTGTATGCAAGTTCATAAATTGTGATAATTGTAACCAATAAATTCACTGTATAATTTATATTACCGTTTTTTAACACTTATATTTGTGCTTATACCTATATTTATTTCCTTAAAAAGCAAAACACATATTACTGGATAAATTTTAAACAATGAAAAGAAGATTTGTAGTTCTACATATGCAGGTAAAACTTTATTTTTACAAAAAAACACTTACTTCCATTTGCCTCATTAAGAAACCATTTTCCACCTAAATTTTGTACTTTTGCAGAACTAGTAAAAACTATAAACACTGTTAAAAACACCACAAGAGTAATTTTAAGCGACATTATCCATTTAGAATGCCAACAACTTAATGAACTGTGACTTCAGGATAATCAAATTAGTCTGTGCAGTAAAACAGAGACAGCAAATAATCATTAGTAAGTGGACTGATTGTAAGTAAATATTACATGATCTTCATTATATATATTATATATACAAGTTATAAGTGTTTATTTTGTTACAATCACAATTTAAATCAGTGTTTTTGTATAATTTTAGTGATAAGTATTATTTTTTTTATCAATTATAGAAATTATCAGACTTTTTAAGAGTTAGCAAAGAAGATTAATTAATTATCTTAGTATAAATACCTAAACATATCTTAAACTTTTTAAGTATTTTATTTTTTGAATAAGAATTGTATAAGTACTTGATTTCTAATAAAAATGCATTACCTATATGGCGTTAATATTAGAAAGTTTTCAAAAACTCTAAATACATAATAACTGAAGATGTTACACTAATTGGATTTTAAAATTCTGTTTCCTATTTTTTTGGTTCAAATATTTCATATATTTCTTAACTGTCCCAACTTTCTATCCTTAAATAGAAAATGTTCCTTTTTTCCTAATTAAATTTATTTTTACTTTTAACTCACAAACAGAATAAAGGAAGTACTGTAATTGTAAAAAAATCGCTTTCCTAGATTTCCATGAAATTTTAGTTTTTAGATTATATTGATTATGAAAATTTAGGTTTTATAATTCTGTTAAGTCTGTCTGTCCGTCCGTCTACCTGCCTGTTGACACTAGGGGTCACCCATAAATGTGGTCACACTCAAAAGGGTGGGAAGTGATCGTCATAATGTGACGAAATGTGACAAGGGGAGAAGGGTCCTGATCTAGTGTAACGTCACACTCGATGAATTAAATATTATGTAATAAATATGTTACTACTTAATAATATTTATTACATTTCTTCCTTTTTACCGACACTCATCTGGATCTAAATGTGTCTATTGAAAATGGGTGGTACAGTGGTGGCCAGTGAATATGAGGCACTAAAATTAGCGTCAACCTGCTGTCAACCTGGCGTCAACGCTACATGCCGCCAAAGCACAGCCCCTATTACAACACTAAAATATCACAAAACTCGGATTCAAGAGCTGCCACATATTCACTGGCCACAACTGTACTGTGCTGGACCTTAACGTATACAGTAAAAACTAAAAGTTTAATCTAAAGAATTATACGTACATGGATGGCAGATCATTAATTTGATGATTAATTTATTAAATAAATCATTAAATTAAATGTTGTGCTATTCACTTAAACTTTACTGTTTTTCACTTTTTCAATAAAATATATGTCCCTATGTTACTAGGTACAGAGGGAGGGTCTCTTTTAAATGAGGAAAAAACCTGTAATTTTTTAATTGTTTGAGTAAATTAATTTTTTTTTAGATATAGAAAGGAGAAAACTCCATCTATGTGACATTAATTTTGTTTCATATTGAAAATACATGGCCCTCAAGGCGTTTTTATTTCCAAAAGTCAGTAAATTAAATTAGCAATTTCTTTTTCAAAAAAGATTGCTTATTCTTCTTCAGCAAGCCTTAGAATAGAACAGAATTTATTGATGTTTCTGATTACAAAAATCATTATACAAGTCGTAAAAGATACACAATAATAAAACACTGCTATTCTACATGATAAACATAAAATATAGGTTTACAGGTCATAATTTTGAAATTGTAGAATGCTTTAGATATTAAAAGAATTGTTTTGATTTTAACTTGATTTAAAAATAGTTTTTACTTTATGAGGATAATTTATTATAGGAAAGTGGCCCCTAGTAATAGGTGGCATGTCATTAGTGTTATTGCATGTATTGTAAAAGATATTTATGAATGTTTTTTTTTACATAATTGACAATGAAATATGTATAAACTCAGGACAGTTAAAAAGTCAAAGCTAATAAAATCTTCTTGAATTCTATGAGCACTTTGTAAATGACATGGTAGTGTATGAAAGAAATATTACAGTTGTTGGAGACTGGAAAGAAAATAATAGGTACCCAAGAACATTGAAATGTATTACATGGGATGCAGGGCTCAGGCAGAGGTGATAAGGGATTACATAAGGATTACTAATAGTAGTGCATCAATTATTGATTTGGTATTCACAAATATACCAGAACTGGTAAATATTTTCAGTTGCCTTTGGTTAAAACAAAACTACTAAAAAACAGTACATTTTTAATCAAATCAAATTTATTTATCAAATTAGTAAATACATAGATTTTACAGAATTTAGAATAAGGATCATCAAACTAATCAATAACTAAATTTCTATAAAAATTAATAGAAGATACGATAGGCGAAGGCCTGTGTGTGTGTGTGTGTGTGTGTGTATATATATATTGCACAGATACAATTTTACAAATTTAGCAAGAACTATAATTTATTCTTTCATCTATGCTGGTTTTTACATTAAAAGATAAACGTTAAGAAATTAATTTTAAAATAATATATATTAAGCATTAATAATAATCCGTATAAGGTATATTTTATTTTCTTCTATAAAGTTTTTATTCTCCTGGCAAATAACTTGGTATCGTTTATTTTTTTAATTATAACAGGAAGTATGTTATAGAACTTAGGACCATAGTAAATAATTGATCTTTGAATGGTTGAATGCAATATTTGAGGTATATTAATGTTTAAATTTGCTTCGTTCCGAGTGTTGTGGTTATGATTGACATTGGAATGCAATAAACTTTTATTTCTAAAAGTAAATATCAGGGCACTTTTTACATACAACAAATCAATATCAAAAACTTTGAATTCATTAAATAGTAAGTCTGTGGGATATTACTTATTTTTTCAAAATCACTAAGTAATTCTGCGAAATTTTTAATGAATTTAAATTTGAGCGGTAGGCTCCTCCCCATATTGAAATCCCATAGCTGATTATAGATTCGGCCAAGGCATAATACAGTGTTTTTAGTATATAATCAGGCATTATATTGCAGAGGTGGTAGAATTTAAAAATTAATTTTCTAATTTTAATGTTTAAGTTATTTATTTGCTCATTCCAATTTAAATTTTTATCTATAGTAATTCCTAGGTATTTTATGCTATTCAATTGATTTTAACTTGGCGGTACACAAACAATTTATTTTATTTTGTAGGAGACAATCAACTGTATGTAATTTTAATTTATTAATACTAACTGTACGTCTATCATAGATGCTGAAGTATATAAATTTAGTTTTGTCAAGATTAACTGTTAATAAATTTGCTGAGAGCCATTGTTGTAATGCTGCAAATTCTGATTCTATTTCTTCAGTAGTATTTTGCCAGGTATCTCCTTCCACCAGAAGAATGACATCATCAGCATAAGCTATTACTTTACTCTTTATGTTTAGAAATAGCATTTCGTTAACGTAAATTATAAATAGGAGGGGCCCAACGACCGTTCCTTGAGGTATGCCAATGTTTATTTCTCTTAAAGAACTTTTTTCTTTGCCAATTTTAACACATTGTCTACTGGAGTTGCGATAACTGAAAAATAGTTTATTAGGGACTCCTCTAATATTGTAATTATTAAGTTTCTCTATTAAAATGCTATTGTGACACGGTATCAAAAGCCTTGGCCAAATCTAAAAATATTGCTATTGAATTATATAGCGTTTGGGTTACCTCATATATACAGTATCTTTTTTTTTTATACATTTATTTAACGTCGGCCTATTTCCACTACTGAGGCCTAACACCGACGCCTGTAGACGAGCTACCCCCAACCAGGAATTTTTGCCGAACCTCTTCCCTTAAGAAGAGTAGGGATCTTTTACTTGCCTAACATTTAATAGACAAGGGACCGATGGCTTTACATCCCCTCCGAAGGATGGTATATCTCCTAAACAACTCTCGCCTAAGGTTGTATAGCTTCCGCGCATACACTGATATACAAGCCACTGGAAGATGTGTGAGGCGAGAACGCGATTTCCGTTGGAATGGTCACCAGTATAGTATCTTCTGTGCTTTGTTTTATCTTGGAAACCATACTGATTATTAGATAATATTCTGTTGTAGTTTAAAATGCTCTACTAATCTACTTTTAATGCACATTTCTAATACTTTACCCAAATTATTAATTACGGAAATCGGTCTATAATTACCTACTACAGTCCTGTCACCTTTCTTGTGAATAGGGGTAACAATGCTTACTTTTAAGTCAGATGGGAACGTTCCCTCTTCAAAACTTAAATTAAATATATAATTTAAAGGTTTAACTATATATATGCCAACTTCTTTCAGTGTTTTTGCCGATATTTTGTCATATCCGGAGGCCTATTTACCCTTATAATCCTTATAAATATAATCTAGTTCTAGATCTCGTTATAATACATGAATGTACCAAATTTCAAGTCAATATCATAAACGAGTCTAGAGTAAACGTGCACACAAAGACCGACCGACAGACAGAAATTTTTTTCGCTCAAATTAAAAATCTCGACGTTTCATGACATTTTAAGACTATTTCAACTAAATTTTTTTTTCGTTACTATACCACTGGACGTGGAAGTAAATAAAAATAAAACACTTCTGTAATATAAATTGTTAACATAAAGATCATTCATTATTTTCCAAAATAAGATTTTTTTAATGAACTCAAAAAATGCACTTTTAAAAATGTATTTTAGTCCTGAATCGAATGCAAAAAAAACCCCATCTCGATCCATCTTACTCCTTAAAAATCGTTTGTGAAATACTAAATTGCCTCGACTATTTGTATAATAACTGGAATGACTCGTATCAGTATTCCGTAGGCGATGACAAAATTAAAGAGGGTGTGATACTTCATTACAGTGATCTCTTTTGAGGTTATGTTTACGTTGAGTTTTTTTTTAAGAGATATAGGTTTTTAGCTAATTTACTACATGTGTAATCTACATGTTTATTTCATTTTAAAGTCGGGTCTAGCATAGATCCTACAAATTTTACTTTGACTGGGTTATTTACTTTTTTATACCTTAAAATTAATATCGTCTTTTCAGTTTTATCCTGATTCCTGATGCTATAAACCAGTGTAAGGATAGGTATTGAGAACTTTTCATATTATGTTCAAGAGTTAAAATTTCCCTCAACATCTACTATGGTTGTGTCATCAGCAAATAACACAAAGTTACTACCCAATCCGGCTGTTAGTAGATCATTGATGTAAATTAAGAACAAGATTGGACCAAATAGGAAACCCTGTGGCACACCAGGATCGATCTTATCAAGTTCAGAATACCTATTCATTTTTGTAAAAAGTTTTTTGGCAATGGTCGGTAGGTAGCCACTTATTAAGAAAATACTATCATGTAAAAAACCATAACATGACAAATTTTCAATGTCTTGTGATAGACACAGTAGAAGGCTTTACTCAAGTGTTGCCCCAACAAATTTCCGATTCAAAACCCTCGGACATGTTTTCTACCAAATCAATTAAAGCGTGGGCTGTTGATTTTTTATGTTAAAAATTAAACTGATGAGGATTTATTAAGTTATTTAATTTTTCTAATAAATATTCTCATATTTTGAAATTATGGGTATTAAGGAAATTGGTCTATAATTATTAATATCTTGAGTAGAACTTTTCTTAATTACAGTTAGTATTTTACTTACTAAGTAACTTGAATATATTCCATTTTTTATGCAGAGATTAAAAAGTTGATATCAAGTTTCATCAAAATACAAACATTTATTTCTTGATTTTTTTCAATAATTCCTTAAAATATTGAATAGAATAATGTAATTTTTTAGATGGTAAATTTAAGAAAAGTTTAACCTTAAAGTGAATAACTAACGTTCTGGGCGTTGCGTCGGGATGCGGGTGACAAGTATATGTTTTTTAATTTTTTCATTTAAAAATTGGCATTATCTTCACCTTAGATTTTTTTTTATACATTTATTTAACGTCGGAATATTTCTGTTACTGAGGCCTAACACCGACGCCTGTAAACGAGCTACCACCAACCAGGAATTTTGCCGAACCTCTTTCCTTAAGAAGAGTAGGGATCTTTTACTTGCCTAACATTTAATAGACAAGGTACCGACGGCTTTACACCCGCTCCGAAAGATGGTATATACCCTATACAACCCTCGCCTAAGGTTGTATAGCTTCCACGCATACACTGATATACAAGCCGCTGGAAGAAGTGTGAGGCGAGGCCGCGGTGTTCGTTGTGAACACGAACTCGACCTCTGTTCGGTGAAATAAAAAATCTGGTGCAGTGGAGGTTTAGAGCTGAGACCCCAGAGGGCGTTCGTGCACTTATTTTTCGATGTGTAGAGTCTCAGGGTTTGATTTCTAGAAGTGCTTGATCGGGTCGAATGCTACACCCTGTATATTGTAATTTTCACTATTTGTTATCACTTTATTTAAATTAGCACTGATTTTTATAGCTATTGTAGGGTCAACGGCTACACCCTGTATATTATTATTCTTGGAAAAAATAACACTCTGGTTTAATGGAAATACAAAATTATTTATTAAAGGATGTTGAACAGAGTTGAGAAGAATTTATTTTATTTTACAAGTTTCTTTTGAAATTGAAACTAATCGACAACAGAAATTCTGTCTTAAGTTGCTTTTAAAATAGATTTGAAAAATGTTAAAAAATAATTGAAATTGGGAAAAAATTCACTTTGACGATTTAGCCTCGTAGGCGAAGGGAAATTTGAAAAGGGGGGCACTTAAGGCGAAGTATTTTGTTATAATTAAAAATAAAAAGGGGGCCACTTAAGGCGAAGTGTTTTTTAGTACTAGTATGGGGCCACTTAAGGCGAGGTCTTAAAACTAACTCTTTTTAACCAGGTTTCGGCCTGGGAAGCTAGAATTGTACAGCTCGTCACGAAAAGATTGCAGGGACTGGGAATAAGAAAGCCTAGCTAGACGGAGGTATCTACAACATTAGTTAAATAGTAACTGGGCCCGTTCAATAGCATAATCAGCTATTACACAAAAATGCACTTTTTGAAACTTATATTTTTCCACATGAACACTACGCGAATACTTAACACTGGAGTCACTGTCAAAACTGAACTTAACTTCGGCTTGTTGCACGCCAGTATTTATACTGTTTTTGAGAAGTTTCGTTTGTCGTGCCCCATCGAGTCTTGCATCCTGTTATAAAGATCTGGAAAGACTTGGAATCGTTCCGTGCGGGCGAGGATGAGTCATCGATTATGACATGTTGCGCAATACTGAAAATTTTAAGATTCCGAAGATAAAAGTTATATAGAAAAATCAGCAATGAAAATAGGAATTTATTAAAATTAGAATGAAAGTCGGATCTATTTCGGTTTAGAAATTATTTGAGTTTTTATTAGCAAAATCTGACGCGACCCCGTAAAGTATTAACAGAGGTCCGATGTTTAAAAGTTGAAACGATATCATAATGTTTCCGATAGGTGCGTGGTGTCTGTCTGAAGATAAGATATTAAAATGTTCCTAACGGGTACGAGTCGAGTTGAACCGAGATATTGTATGCTTGTATGTTATTATACAAGGAGTGATCAAAATTGGTGAAATTTAAAATAGCAATCGAGTTGCGGAAATTTGATGAAATGAAGTTTGAACTTTTAAGACTTGAGGCACGGAATGTGATTTGAAGTATACAGGGGGTGGTCGAAAAGTAATAAGATTAAAATTTGAAATGGATGCAAGAATTGAATGAATTGAAGTTGAATGGTGTGTTTGAAGGTAAGTTGAAGTATACGAGGGGTCGTCAAGAAGTAATAAGATTCTGAAAATGAAATTGTTTATAGAAAATTTACGGATTGAAGCAAGACGTTGAAAATTTGGATTTAGATAGTGATTTTGGTTAGGTTGATGAATATACGTGAACTATATTTTTAAGGGACGTTTTTTGTGAAATTTCTTTTATAAAATTACTGGAATGAATGTTGGGAGTGTGTTCTCGGTGATTTTACGTTACTTGTGAATTATGGAATGTGCATGAATTTTTCTTGATTTTTGTGACCTTGGATGTAGTTTTTTGTGGTAAACTGGGTCTGGTTGACTTTTTTATCATGGTTTGCCATGATGCCTGAACTAATATGAATTTTCTGTTAATTTTGCATTTTTTTGATTTCTGTTTTTGATTTATAGGGGGAATACCCTATAACAGTTGGGACGGTCACCCATCCAACTACTAACCGCACCTGACGTTGCTTTACATCGCATATCGAAGTATGTACATAGTAAAGACGCACCTACGCTCGCCTTGTTCACATTAGATAAAGACTAATATATGCATGTGTTTCTAAAACACCCTGATGATTACTCACAAGAAAAAAATAATAAATAAAAGGTGCCAGATAAAGGGGAAAAATATATATTCAATTAATTTATTCTTAATATTTCTTTTCTATCCGTAATAATCTGTATGACATAACCAAAAATAGTTATTATGTGAAATATCTAGTAAAGAACTGCATTACTCACCTTAACTTCTGTAGGTTATAGTATTTTTGTTATATTTCACTCTGATAGTAATATCATCTCATATAATTCTCTTCTATTAAAATGTTCAGGGGTACTTCCTAAGTATTTTATTAAGTTGACGAGTTCGACGAGGGTGTGCGTTAGCTACCATCTTCGTAACAAGTTTGAAACGTAAATAATTTTGTTGTTGATGCTACAACAAATAGTTAAGACTTTTTTAAACCAATATTAAATTTTCTACAAATTCCCTTTACATGACCATTTTTCTAGATCTAACAATTTGAAAGTCACATCACATCAAAATTTGCAAAAAACAGCATCTGCAAATTATTACGTAAATTGTTGATTGTATATTAAAATGTCAAATAGTAATCTTGTAGAGAACTAAATTTTTTACAGTTTTTATATCAAGCTTTTTTTTTAGCATCAATAGTTTACCAACTGCATCCTGTCAAGCGTTATAAAAAAAAGTTTATTTAAAATATCTCCTAGACTAGTCACTGTCCACTAAAATATGTTATCAGTCTTGTAGAGCATTAAATTATCTACAATTTTTATATCAATTTCTCAGCACACAAGGTGTCTGGAAATGCATATAATTATCTTTAAGTGACGACATGTGTCCGGAAATGCTTTCTAAATGAGCAGGAGCATTATGAAGGGGTTGAAGCCTACTTAGATTAATAATTGATGTCAAGCCAGAAAATGACCTTGCAACAACTATTTTAAACTGCTTTTTGTAAAAAACTGTTGCTCTCATGGTATTCAACAGAGAACTTTTTTTGGTTCATTTTACTTTTAATTTTTGGTACCGAAATAATGGTTCCCTGTGCAATTTTAATCAGGGAACGATATTCCAGTACCAAAATTTTAAACGAAATTGGAAGAAAAAGTCTCACATCGGGTGTAACAGGATATTGGTATACTCCCTCTTTTCTCCTTTAGATTTGAAGATAATTGATTGAAATTTAGGATATACTACATACATAATAAGCGGCACTTTTTGACATCAATCGATTTTTTTTCACTTCCGGTTTCGCCGGAAGTGACACTAACTTTCGATTTTTAAATGGAATACCCTATACATTACTGCATTTTTTTAATTCTGCATAATTTTCTGAATCCAACGATGCCAAATAAGTGACATTTCAAAAATCGATTTTCTTTATAATATAATTTTTAGTTTTCCATTTAAGTATGCCATAACGGTTCCAATTTATTCTAAATGACCCATATAATGCTATAAAAATCGAAATCCTGTTAAAAACACTAAATTACGTGATTTATGAGCAAATAAAATTCACCAAAATTTTTTTTGAGGCGAAACTCAATTTTTTCAAATGGAACCATATTGGTACCGTGGAACCATTTATTAGTACTATTAATAAGAAATTTATTCATATGTCGTATTAAAATGTGCGATAAATACAAATAAAATTACAGCTAAAAGAATATACAATTTTATTCTAATTACCTTGTTAAACATAAGGTGGTTTTGGAATACAAAAAATTAACACAAAACATTACAACCGTTGTTCAAAATGCTGTCCATTAACGTCAATGCACTTCTGAACTCACATAGCTGCTTCTCGAAGAACGTTCGCCAATTGTTGGGCCGTTATGCTATTAATTGCTCTTCTTACTCGTAGCTCCAGGTCTTCACGGGTTGTAACGGCAGTTGCATAGACAATATTTTTTAAATGACCCCAAACAAAGAAATCAAAGGGCGTTAAATCAGGTGACATTGGAGGCCACCTCACAGGACCATTCGTCGAAATTACGTTTCTCCGTATCTCTGCTGAAGGTAATGGTACTATCCTTGAATTATGGGGAGAGCGCCATCTTGTTGGAAACACATTCCCTGAATCTAAAGGTAACTCCTTTAAAATGTCCTTAATCTCATTTTCCAAGAATCTCAAATATCTGGCACCAGTCAGAGCTCTTTCAAATATTATTGGAGCAATGATTCTACTACCGGTTATTCCAAGCCAAACATTGAAACCTAACCGCACTTGAAAGTTACCCTCCCGTAATTAATTTTGATATTCTTGTGACCAATATTTTGTATTTTGTCGGTTAAATAATCCCAAATTTGTAAACCTAGACTCGTCCGAGAATAAAATCTGTTCCAAAAAATCATTGTTTGGCTGCACGTTATTATAAAAAATCCAATATTCCATCCTACGTTCGTTATCACTTTCGTACAAATGCTGGTGCAATTGGTATTTAAAAGATTTATAGTGGTATTTGTGCAAAATTCAGGTTACTGTTTGGTGACCAATGTCCAATTCAAACCCAACTTGCCTTAAAGAAACAGTCTTATTAACTTCTATTCGAGCTAAAACATTAATTTCCGTTCCTTCGTCAATAATGAAGTTTTTTCTTCGGGATCATTGCTGGGCTCTCTTCGGAATTGATTTTCAACACGTTTAAAATAATTTTTCGCTGGACATTGCCTATCAGGATATCATTGCGCATAAAGGTCGGTAGCTGCAACTGCATTTCTTTACATTCCCCATAAATAATTAACATGTCCACTTTTTCATCTCTTGTATAAATTTAATAATAATAATAATAATAATAACTTTTATTTGCAGTTCATAACACAATTATTATTTTTTACAAAGAAAAAAAAATATATTTTAACTTAGTTATGTGCTACAAAAGGACTGAAAAACAATAAGCATTGATCTAAGTTTCAGCCCCAATCCACTGACATTAATTAAATAATTAAATGATAGTCCTTCAAATTAATTTACAATACAATACCTAAATATTCAATTATTCACTAAGTAAGAGCAATAGAGGAGAGAACTACGGAAAATCTTAAACTAAAAATTAAACTTGAAATAAACAGGTAAGGCCATTTTCATCTGAAATAAAATGTAAGGTATATATGTATGACTTAGTTTCATTTAAGAGGTTAAGAGAAATTTTGCGGCATTTTGAACACAATTAACAAGAATTTTAAACAATTTTTAAAGACACAATAAAAACACCGTTAAACCAACAAATGTTTGACAAGCTAAATATTTCATTGTTTTCAAAGTCACCTTAGTTACTTCTTAACATTTAATTAGAACAAATTGTATTTTCTTATTTTCTTTTAGCTGTAATTTTGTTTGTAATTATTGCACATTTTAATTTGACATATGAATAAATTCCTTATTAATAGTACTAATAAATAGTACCAACGGTACCGATATGGTTCCATTTGAAAAAATTGAGTTTTGCCCCAAAAACAATTTTGGTGAATTTTATTTGCTCATAAATCATGTAATTTAGTGTTTTTAACGGGATTTCGATTTTTGTCATTTAGAATAAATCGGAACCGTCATGGCACACTTAAATGGAAAACTAAAAATTATATTATAAAAAAAATTAATGTTTGAAATGTCACTTATTTGGCATCGTTGGATTCAGAAAATTATGCAGGATTCAAAAATACAATAATAAGGGTGTTCCATTTAAAAATCGAAAGTTAGTGTCGCTTCCGGCGAAACCGGAAGTGAAAAAATAATCAATTTATGTCAAAAAGTGCCGCTTATTATGTATGTAGTATATCCTAAATTTCAATCAACTATCTTCAAAACTAAAAGAGAAAAGGCGAGTATACCATGATCCTGTTACACCCGGTATATTAAATATCGAGGGCCTACAAGTAGCTTTTGTAAACAAAAACTGGTTTAAAATAGTTATTACTGGGTTATTTTCTGACTCAATTTTAATACGTTGAGCCCGAGCGCTAGCCGATGTGGCATAACATGGTGTCGACCTGTGGCCGACACAGGCCATATGCGCATCGTCTATTCTTTTTTATTTATTTTTTATTTCCGCTACCGTGATATCAGTCACCAACACCAGGGGATAAGCTCATTAGTACGTATGCGAACATTAGGCTTCGGTGATTGATCATATTAATGGAAAAATAAAAGATCCAAAAAAATCAAAAATTTATTGTCGGAAAATTGTAATAAGAATTCTAATAGCCAATTTAGTGGGCGATCCGTCTAAATATGTCAATCCCAGGTCAACACCGGTCGTACAGTGACGAATATGTAAATCTCGGGTCGACAGCGGAGCTCAACGTGTTAAGTAATAATTTAAATAACAAAAACAAACTTAAGTGCTCTACAAGATTGTTAAATCAACAATTTAGGTAATAATTAACACAAAAACTGTTGGCTTGGTGGCGTGATGGACAGTGGCGCGTTCTTTCACGTAGACGGCCCGGGTTCAAAAACGGGTCGCAGCAAGTCAATGAGATATAGTGGATGAGCAGATTTGCTCGCGTCACCATCTCTCAAAAGAGATGTAAAACTGTGGGTTCCGTGTATTTGTGATGTGAGCACATTAAAGATCCCTACCCGATGACAAACTGTGGGGGTTCGGCAAAATTTCCAGGTTAGGGGTCCCAGTGCTTACATAGACACTGATGAGTTTATCCCCTGGCGGCGGTGATTAGCCTTGGTAGCGGAAATAGGCCGACGTTAAATAAAAGATTAAAAAAAAATAATAAAAACTACTTTTTGCAAATTTTGATGCGAACAGTCAGATATATAAAAATGAACCCAATGAAGGGAATTTATCCCCTTCATTTGACCCACCATTGGTCCCATAAATATCCATTTTAGCAGGTTAATATTATTTTGAGTGCAATAATACTTAAATTTCTTAAGGCTACCTGTGACCTAAGCCTAACGGAATATAAATAAATCCATAACATTGACACTCAAGCAGTGCCAGTGTACAGCCTATTGGATTGCCCCACCCCAATCACACTCTATCAGAATTTCACACATATTGCACATGTACATAAGTGTATAGGAATTCCCTACATGCCAAGTGCGATCCCGGTACCGTATGTAACACTAACCTATTTAACAATTTATTTCATTTTTTTCATCAAACAGATGTTCACTGTGTACAATGCCATTAGTAATAACCTGAAACAGATTAGACTTGTTCTAGTGTATACTTCTAACTGTTGCTCATTTAAATATTTGCAAGTCGTATTGACTGCAACAAGGTAATGTGATGTAATAATCAAGCTGTACATTTTGTATAATTAAAAGTATAACAACTAGTAACAAATACTTACCATATGTTGACAAAATACAAGTGCCGGTTGAGGTAGAATTAAATAGTTCAAAGGTTATGTAGCGAGTCACATAATTTTATATTTTGACACTACTTGACAGCTGTGGAATGTTGCATAAAAGTGGTTTGAGAGTATGCTCAACACATATCCCCTAGTCATCGTAATAACAATGCATCATAATATTTTCAGACGTTCGAGGATAGTTTTTAAAAACTTTTGTGATCGTTTTTCTCTTTTTACATACATATATAAATACTCATACGGTTCATGCTTTTTTGTATAAATTTTTTTCTTATACATGTTCGTATTAAATTCTTTCGTATTATTCTGTAGATTGATAGATAGATATTCTTTCCTATTATTTGGGTTTTCTTACCACATGTATTATTATCCTCTTCAAAAACAAATCACCGAATCTACAAAATAATAGAATTATTGGAAAAAAGCCTCTGCGCCCGTGATGTTTACGTCAAAGGAATAGTCAGAGGTTATGTTTTGCAAATAATATAAATTGGAACAAACACAGAAATAATGTATTTTGCTGACGTTTCGGAAAGTAGTCTCTTTCCGTTTTCAAAGCTTTTTTTGGAAGAACTCTTATTTTGCTGTGTATGTCAAATACACAGCTTTAAGATTCTGTTTATGTTATTTCCATAGGTACTTACTACTTACACAGAACTGATGATATTTTCTTTTAGATAATGTTGAATTTGTTAAGTTCTTCTTTTAACATTGGTAGCCAGGTTGCAGGTTGTACAAATATCGAATTGTTCTGTACAATTCGATACGCACTTATCTTCATTTAATAAGATTATTGCTGATTCTTTAATTTTTCTTTTTTTGGTATCTGCTTCTTTTGTTAAAATTTTTAAAAACATGTATACATAAATAAAATATAAAAATGTATAATAAAGAAAATGTACATGCATAGGTATTTTCTATATATACCTACAGTATTATTCATTTAAAAAATCACTAATATTATAGAAGGCAGATTGAAGTAGAAATTTTTTTACTTTAATTTTGAAAACGTTCAGCTAGTTGATTTTTTTCAAGTAACTACGCAAGTTATTGTACATGGTTAAAAAGTTGTAGTATGGTGAATCCTTAAAGAGTGTATTTGTAGCATATCTCCATAATGCATATTCAAAATATGCAACATTTTGAAAAAATGAGATGCTGATCAGATCTCGTTTATTTTTTTATACATTGGTAGTAAATGGTACTACCCTATTCAGGGATTTGCTTTTTCCTAGGTGGCGAGTTCCACTCCTGGAATTGGAATGGACAGGAAAACAAAATTTAAGGTCTCATACAATTTTTCATAAAAGCCAGTAGTTGCTAAAGTAGAAGAGCAGGTTCTTAATAAAAGTAATTGTCTGTTAAGGCCTTCTCTATAACCATATTGATCAGTCATAAAGTAATTCGTAAGCCAAATTTTATATGCCAACTCTAACAGTTTTGACAAGATAGGTACTATTGAGATTGGTCTATAATTGTTTTTGATATTTTTATCTCCATTTAGAAAAATAGGAGTAACCTTTTTTAAAATATTCATAAAATGCTTAATCTTCGATAATAGTTCTTCATTAGCAACTATATCCACTGGTCACTATTTATGCCATAATAATCTTTACATTTGGATGTACTTAACTTATCTATTAGATTACTAATTTCAAACTTTGAAACTGGTTCCAGGTAAAAAGAAAATAAAACTTGATTATTTCATAAGTTGTTTAGATAATCTACATTGTTTTGTTTGAGATTATTTAAAATTTCACTTGAAATATGAACAAAAAATGGATTTAAATCCTCTACAGAAATGTCTAAAGGAGTATAATTGATTCTATTCTGATTTATAATACTACCTTAATGCCACCTTTTGTTTATTAGAGGCATTTGCAATAGGATTTGTGTTATGATTTATATTTTAATTTGATCACATCACTGTACTTAATTTCATTGTGTCTTCTATTACTCTGTTTGAAAGGGAAAGAGATACTAAAAAACTGTGTAATAATATGATTTAAGTTTTGACATTTGGTTAACATCCCTAGTTTTAAAAAAATATGACCAGTCAGAGTTGGCAATTGATAATATATAATTTTCTCCAGTTATGTTACTGATTAATCTGTAATTTTGACACTCAATATTAGAATAAATTATGGTAGTATTAATGCTTTTTTCTACATGCTTATCCCCATCTATAAAAACATTTATTGCAATCGGCATGGCCTGAGGTGGACTTAATAAATGCATCCCGATAATACATTATTACATTATTATTTGTACGCAAGTTGTCTTCGGAATATTATTGTTAATTAGCCTTAAGCTTAGTTCCCTTGTAACATTGCTATATTGTTGCTATTCATGAAGATTTCTCAACAATGGGTAATATGGAAATAAGGAAATTAAAGAAAAAAGTAGTGATAAGTATAATAAAAAAAATTACAAAAAAATAACTTTGTATTGTAGAACCAATTCTTTTAAGAACAATTTATAAATCACAGCTTCAGTATAAGCAGCACTATAAGATAATTCTTAAATTTATTGCTGGTAATTCATTTATTTTGACCTGCTAGCAGTCAAACAGCAAATTACTACTGTACAAATATATCTCTTTAAAATCGTGGGGTATAAGAATTAATTTCCTAATGTTCATATGATAATTTTCAAGTTTTATTAAAATTTGATATACGAGCCATCACTAATTATCAACTTGATTCTTTATTAATATATACTAATGAAATATCAATAATAAAAGTATCCATTTACATTAATGTGTATAAGGAACACAAACATGTCCTGTGAGCTGACCATGATATCACGTTAGTGATTTTAAATCCTCTAAAAAAATATAAGGTTAAACCATGCAGGAATATTGGGAATTATTCGAATAAAGGACTCAAGAAACCAATGGAAGAGGTCATTCAGTCAAAATGACTGAGAGAATAATAATTAATGTGATGCTGATCAAAAGTCCGCATAGGACAACATTCATTAATTGATAAGAAAAACCAGATCGTGGAAATCGATCAAAATACAAATGAACGAAATTTGATTAAATCAAGAAAAGCCGTACCCTAATATAACCTGGTTCCTTCATATTTTGGTCAAATTCGTCAACCTTATTTTCTTCGTCTTGTTTAGTTCCCCATGCCGTAACTTGGATATACAGGGTGACTTGCTGGAAAAGGACGTTTTTCAAATGACCAACACACAGCTGTTAGGGGGGTAGGGAGGTGGTCTTTTGCTTTGGAGTGGCCTACCGTTTCAGTTTCAATGGAGCAGTAGACGGTACACTGCCTACGCTTCCATGAAAATCGTGAGGAATATGTTTGTTTCCCTGGAAGCCTCGTTTCGCGTTTCGTTGACTTGCTGTGGCCCTCAAAATCACTGGTCTTGTCCTCCTGTGACTTTTCCTGTGGGTTTGCTTGAAAAAACGTATTTATGTTCACAAACCCCATACTTTAATGGAGTTGATCGACACCATTACAAAAGAGGCGCATGTGATTGACCAAGAGCAGTTGACCCGAGTATGGTAGATGTTGACCTTTCATTCTAATAAAAATAAAATAATTTTTTCTTGAAAACAAACTGAGGACTGTTCATTTCAAAAACGTCCCTTTTCCGCAATTCACCTTGTACATGACAATTTCTGGAGGCTAATTATGAAAATAATAACATATGCATAAAGATCTTTTCTATTGATTTTGTATGGGGTACTATTCACACAAACAGCTGGTGTGGTGTGCGACACCAGGCTTAAAAATTTATTTATACTTTTCCAGAGTTTCTAAAATCACGGACATTTTTAAAGTCTACTGACACTAGTGTAGACAAACTGTAACTATAAATAAAAAATACAGAATTCGGAGTACAAAGAATGAATACTTTTACAAAAAAGTTACCTTTCAATGTTAGGCTAACCAAAGAACAAAATTTAGTTTTATGTTATGAGCCGCATAATATGGCTCAGTTTAAGTGAGCAGGATGAGAATGTCCAATATGGAAATTGTCCTACACCATGATCCATTAGACATTAGGAAATTAACAACTCCATCCGATATTACAAAAATCAAGTTTATTATGTATCTTCGATTTGCTGCAGTTGCATTTTAAATTAATTAATATACATATTAAAACCAAATATTACAATTTAAAACTTCTATGTGTTTAATGTAAAAATAATTGTCAGCCATAACAGCTACGAAATTAATAAATGCAAGTTTCACTAATATATTACACTTTTCTGAGTCTACTATGCATGCTCCATACATGAGAATTTTATTATATAAACATTATAAATTAACTTATATGTATAAAAATATTAGTTGTGAAACAATTTTTTTTTTCACATTACATAACGTTATTGTTGTTATTGATTTAATAAAATGATTATAGATAATAGTATATTGTTTTATACAGAGTAAAAGTAATATTTTTTGTGTCGAAGATGTACTTGATGGACAAGCGAAGAAAGTTCGGCAAGAACAGCTGAGACAAAAAAAATCACTTTTCCTCACATATAGCAGGCTATTTTTTCTTCAAATAATTTTAGTACAGCTCGTGGGCAGCTGCAACTGATTGACTGATGTACAATTTCATACAATAATTTACTTCATCATCATCTAAATAAATACAAGGATAAAAAACCAAATAGCACATCACATTTTTTATTAAACCAACAACAAATAGAATTATTTACACATATTCTTTATGGTGGATTTATTTAACAATTTAATGTGATTAAAAATGGTAAAACTAAATTTTATAAGCTATCGCCTTTTATTTTTGCAATACATTCCCTTACGTGCTCACCATAGTCAGTTTCAATGTTTACAACTTTATCACATATTTCACACGTAATTCTTGAGATTTTCGACGTCTGGCGTGCGCGTGCAAGTGCAGCAGGATCATCTCCACAGGTGGCAGCATGTTCCTAAATGATATAAATTGCTATACTAGAAATTTCTATACTATAGAAATAGTGTAATAGTGTAAACATCCAACTTAATGAATGGCAATTTTTTAGTTTTACTGCCATTTGCTTAATAGTATTCTAAAAGTAACTTTAAGTCAACTTTAATGATGAGGTGTTTAATAATGGAAATGATTCTTTATATTAACAAAAGCCGATTTACATATTTATAAGGTACTGTTGGCAACACTGTACAATGAAATTACAAAAGATAGTGAGGTTATGGTACTCTTTGATAACATGTTTTAAACATTATTATAGGCAAAAATCACTCATCAATAGATGGCGCTGCTAATTTCTGAATTGACAAATTGAGTAGTGAACAATAAAGTTTTGACATCATACGTTTATTTGAGGTTCCACATAAAAGTATATATCTCGTATATGATGTGACAACAATATAACGTTTTCTTAAGAAGTATATATTTAGAATATGATGTACCATATATATATACGTTTTTTAAAACGTCTATATTTAATATATGATAAGACAAATATATACGTTTGTAGCGCGGACATTCCAACGTTGAATATAGGTTGCGATAAACATTATATATACCAGGCGTATAAATGAAATCAAAACGTTTATTAAACCATTTGGTGTTGCTTGGGTAGGCATTAAAATGAAAGGAAAACGATTTTTGGACAGTTCTTTTCACTTTTGTAGGTTATAGTTGGGCTCCTAAGACCTACACTAACCGCAGATTTGTAGAAAATTTAATTACACTTACAGATTTTGTTTTTTTTTGTCAAGATCGGATTTATATATCTCGAGTTATTCACATTTTTAAGTTAAAAAACGCGTTTAAAAAAATTAAATTGTCAATAACAATTGGACCACAAGGTCTTTGAAGTACAAACATTTTTTGGGTACTCCTTAGCATATCTTTCCAACAGGATCCAGCCATAGAATTGCTTATGGAAAAAGTTCCACTTCAAATTCTACTTTGCATTAAAATTCTTGTAATATTGACAATTTATTATCAATAAAAATCCTCGCGCGTTCGGTTTCATTAAATAAAAAATATAATAACCACACTTCTTTTATTTATAAAGTATTCAATAATAACTGCCTCGAATCCTCATTACATTTCAAAAAAGAGGTGTAATAATTTTGTTAACCATTTGCATCGTTTTACCTGTAAAAAGTCAATAAAACAAAACTTTCGACGTGGACCGCGGGGGACAAAACAAAAATGTTGTTATTGCATCAAATACATTTTTGTATCGGCCGTCGACAAGATTTGAGTTTATTGGCGCCCCGCCCCAGTTTTAGTCATAATCACGTTCGGTTTTTTAATTCGGGACCCGGACACCAGCGCCTAAGGCCGCCGCCTTAGACCGTCGTTGTCAGGAAGAAATAAATAATTTTAAAACTATAAATAGTAATTTAAACAATCCCAAAGAGATTAAAACACAAGTAGGTACAAAAAGTAGCACCTCACAAAAACAAAAAATCGCAACAAACAAGCCACAACACCTATTCAGGTAAACATAATATTATTGGGATCATAAACCAATCAAAATTAAATGAAATGAGGGAAAGGCAATTAGACATCATGAATAATATTATTGCATTATCACCTAGGACCACACATAATCAAATGGACTCTGCTGAATGTCCAAATAGCAGGGAAAAAGAAGAGGATTTCACTATAGTTGACTATAGAAATACACATAGAACTAAAAATAAGAAAAATCATAAACAAGTCGTACAGGGTAATGAGATACCAGCAGATAATAAATTCTCAGCAGTAAAAAATAATCGAGAGAACCTTGGCGAATTTCAACTTGGACCTAGCAGGAGTGGAACCAACTGTATATCTGAACAAAAAATTCAACAGGGACGATTTTCTTTGTTTTAAAATTAATCCCCAGCATAAATGGCCCAAATTTAATTCATTTCAAATAGGGGCAGATATATCTCTCGAAGAAACCTTACTGAATCTCAACTCCTAGAATTCAGGATTATCAGTTTGTAAATTCGACTTCTTTCTTGCAACACGAAATAACAAATTGTTACAAACAAACAAAACAATACAGATGAGTAATTTAAAACATATAGAATCAATAACAAAAATACATACCAAAATGTTCAAAGTACTGGTATCAATTTGCACTCTACAGGAATGTTCACTGGCAGCAAGAAAAACCACAATAAAATAATCACGGTAATGCAATTCACTATTGAAGGACTTGCGAGTAAGTGTACCGATTTAAGTAGGCTACTTTCAAGATATCAAGTTAACATACTGTCAGAACATTGCCCCAAGCAAGATGAAGTGAGAAATACTGTGATAGAAAATTTAAAGCTAGTAACAAAATATGTATTATCTCTTTATTAGAACCCCTGATAGTGATGTAAAAGAATTCACTCTTATTTTGTCTTTGTTACTACACAGAATTTATAACAAAAACGATTATTATATACAAAAATAATAAAAGTGTAGTAAAGTAAAAATATACCTACTACGACAGTCCAGTATTCCACTATTTCCTATGAAAGGAAATCGATTCATTGCCACCAATCAAGGTGCACAATCAATTGAAAATAATGTCCTATAACTTTGCGACATACTACGTCTTCAATCGGAAAACGCAAATAAAATCTGATTGCAATAAGACCCCAGCAGGCAGATTAATCCTAAAGAAAGGACTCCGTACTAGGTATATTTATTATTTTTGTAATAATTTATCCACTTTGTGTTGGCTTATATATTTTGTTAAATATAACTTAATCCGAGTTTGTCGCCAACTTGATTGCAATAAGTCGCCACCAGATGGAGCTATTCACAAGTTGCGGACACCCCGTGTCTGTAATTTGATGACTATGGAAGACCAGTGAGGTGTTATTGTGAATTTGTCGATGTCATACTGATGAGAGCTAACAAGCTCGAAACTAGTCTATGGCTGGCGATGCACAAGCAGCACTGCACCGAAGTCCTTTCTTTCGATTTCCTTTCATAGGAAATAGTGGAATACTAGACTGTCGTATTAGGTATATTTTTACTTTACTACGCTTTTATTACTTTTGTAATAATTTATCCACTTTGTGTTGGCTTATATATTTTGAACATTTTATAATATGTGGTGATGTCAATATAAACTTTCTGGATGACAATGAATACAAAAATGCCTTAATCAACCTTCTGTTAGATTATAATTAATGTAAAACACCATACTCAAAAAGCCACGAGAATAACAAGAAACTCAGCCATCTGTACTGATAATGTATTTTCAAATCTCACACGTAATATGGTAATATACACCACATTATATTCTGACCACACATCTCACTTATGTTCGTTTTAAATTCCATAAGGGTCGAAACGATGTCAAATACACTTATAGAAGAAATTTAAACAATAATAATATAGAAACATTTTGAAACATTATATCTACAGAAAATTGGTCAGAAATGTATAATTCAGACACTTTCGGTAATAAATTCTATGCTTTCTATAACACATTTATGTACAACTATGTATTCCCAACAACTAAATTAAAAACAATCAATACAAATAAAGCATGGTATAATCCCCAAATAAAAGCAATGCAAGATTAGCTTTACGAGATGGATAAGATTCAAAAAGAATTAAATAATCCACAATATACGACTAGGTACAAAGAATTTAAAAAATTATATAAAAATAGTTAAAAATTTAAAAAAACAAAAAAAAAACATAGACTTGACAATGCACAGAATGAATCGCGTGAAAGTTGGAAAATTATAAAAGAATTAAAAAATATCAATAAAGATCTTTCTATAGATGTATTCGATGATGATGACGGAAATTTAGTCTTTCGCAAAACTGCCATAAACCAAATTTAAAGAACACAAACGTACATAAATCACCTGCAAGTTTATACCTTATTCAACAACTGTTAGTGAGATTTAAAATATATTAAACAAAACAACAAGCAAAGCTGCTGCAGGTATTGATGGAATTCACAGTAAAGTTCTTAAGTCTATAAGGAGTTAAATTGCCCAGCCACTCTCATACCTAATACATCAATCGTTTATATCTGGAAAATTCCCAGAACCACTCCAAAGGAATCAAAATGTATTCTAGTTTACAAAAACAAAGGCTCAAAAACCAACATTGCAAATTATCAATCAATTGTTGTCTAAAGTCAACTAGCAAAACTTTTCGAGGCATCTTACAGTGTACGACTAATAAATTTCTTAGAACTGTTTAATTTGCTGAATAATAATCAAAATAGATTTAGAGGAAAAAGTCTATAAATACAGCTATTCTACAATGCCTTGAATATTTTTGTATTTTATATAAACTTTAATGATGAATAAATACTACTACTACTGCTGTCGGACTGTACGATGTCAAAATGGAAAGGGAAATGTTAGCAGATAGTGCACATCGTAAAAATCGCAGTCGAATTGTAAAATATGATGGAGTAGAAGCATTCAAAATAGGGTACTTTTGATGTTTCGCAAACTTGTAATCTCACTTTGAAATAAAATGTTCAACGTTACCCCAGAACTAAATAATAAGCATTTGAGAAACTGTCAAAAGTGCAATGTCCAAACGTTTATTGCATATAAACAACAATAGCTGGAAAATCGGGCAATACTGTGGTGGGAAGAGAAAAGATTGTGTTTTATGCATACTGTAAATGATATTGGCAAAATAGAAAATGAGATCTCACTTCTCAGTTAGAATCAAAGTGTATTCGAATTTATAAAGTCAGTCAGTCTAAGTTTAATTTAAAACGTATTTAACAAGCTGAAGTGAATTTACCAAACACATAGATCGACTTTAATAGTTAAAGTCCTTTTAACGTTGATTATGAAAACGAGTGTTAGAAAAAGAATAGAATTAATTAGGAATACTTACTTCATTGTTTAATGTAAGTTTATAATTTATATTCTATTTGAATCAATAAAACAGTTAATTCTACAAAATTTGGAATCATTACAATCCTGATATGTGAATAAAGTAGATCTGCCAACGCTGGATTCTTATGGCTCTGAAATTATGGGTAAGTGAAAATTGAGCTTGTTTATTCTATGACTGAAGAGCAACAGACCTATCCCACAATTGTGAAAAATTGTGTACACTATATGGCATGTTGTTTTATTTGTTTTACAAACTTTGCACATTAATCGCACTTCGGTTAACCTCTCATCTTATTACTATTGCTTACCTCTATATCATTTTCAGAAAACAAACAATTGCAAATCGGACATGGTATATCACTAGAAGATCCCTGACTCGTAGAAGGTAATGATTCTGCTCCATTATCCAATAAGGGTTTACGCAGTCCAGGTTTCTTTTTCGTATTGGTTCTTCTTATAATTTCCTCTATACTTTTATTGGAATTTGAAGTTGAAATCTCTTTTTTTGTTGGTGTTGAATTATTAATGGTTACATTCAGCGGAGTGAAACCTAAAAGAAAAAAATTAAGCTATAAAGATTTATGAAGCATTTTAAGCAGATTAGAGCTAAAATAAGTTTATAACCTTATTTACTTATATAAGGTACTTAAAAAATATATCCTGTGTATGAAAAAAATTAAATCAAATATAACCACATCCCTACATTTCGTTTTTCAACTCCTTTAGCACCAATAAAAAACAAAACTTAATCTTACTTTAATAAAACTCTCCAAAAATTTTACTAAAAAATCAACAACTATGGGAAAAATAAAGAGGAAGGCTCTCTCTATCCCACACATTATTTTCCGACACACATGGTGTGTGTATCTACACACTCTTCAAATTATCCTATACACACATCAAATTATTCCACACACGCCTAAATTTATCTTACATGCCGAAAATATTCTACACATCTAAACAGGCTTTAAATTATCCTACACGTAATACAAGTAATGACCTTATATGGTCACTCTTATTTTAAGATGCCATAAAGTTGCAGTTAGAAGTTCAGCAGAAGTACAGGACAATAAAATAAATTTTTATTTATATTTATTTAAAAGTCATAAAAAGTATACAGTAAAAAATTGGACTCTCAATTTTGTAGGTGGATTTGAAAGTAGAAAGATCTGGTCTCAGATACTAGGTAATGCAAAATATATGTATATATATCTAGTCTAGTCCCTTGACCAGTGCGGACGTGACGTGAAATTTTTATGTGCTCTCCCAAGGTAGTGTTGTAAAGACAGTTACGCAGAACTCAGTTATAAACAGAAGGAATTGCTGGGAATACCCATCACCACCAATAAAAGAAACCGTACCGCTACAAACTATGCCAAAAACGTAAAAATGGAAATGGAGTGTGACGAGTGTAAAGCGGCAATTACAAAGGAAATCCCAGCTGTAAACTGTGATGGATGCAACAATAGGTACTGTAAAACATGTGCTAAATTAGCAGCGGCAGAAATAAAAGTGCTATCGCTCAAAGATAGGAAATTGAAATTTTATTGTAGCTCATGTCAACAATATCATACAATTAATCTGCTACAAAATATTATAAATAGTAAAGATTCTTTGATAGAGGCAAAACAAAGAATAATTGATCTTCTTGAGAAGGAACTGATAGAAAAACAAGCAGAGCAGGGAGAAAATATCAAAACCGAAAGCAAATCAACATATGCCAGCGTTGTAAAGTCAGAGTTACCTAGAGACAACTATCACAAAAAGACCATCCCGCAATTAATACTAAGTCTAAAAGATGACAAACAGACTTGCATAAAGAGAAAACAAGACCTACAAAACTCAGTAAATCCTAGCAAAATTCAAGTAGGAATAGAAAATATTAGAAATGGAAGAAATGGTGGAATCATAATTAAATGCAACTCTCGTACATCAAACAATAAAACGATCAGTGAAATTCAAAAAAGTCTAGGTAACAAATACACAGTAAAAGAGACACAACTAAGAAAACCTACAGTTACAATAGCCAACATCGATAAAGATGTTAAAGAAGAAGAAATAATTGAAGCAATACTTAACCAAAATGAATGTCTTAAAGAAAATGATGATGAGCTCGAGCTAAAACTTTTGAAAAACACAAAAAAAGGAGACTACAAAATGGCAATAATTGAATGCAAGGGATCCACATTTAAGAAGCTTATAACAGCAAATAAAATAAACATAAAATATAATAGATGCCCAGTGTATGAAAACATTAGTGTTCTGAGATGCTTAAAGTGCAACGGTTTCAACCACAAAATGCGTGATTGTAAAAAAGAGACTGTATGTACAAATTGTGCAGAAAATCATTCAGCAGAAAACTGTGTAAATCGTGTCAAAAAGTGCATTAGTTGTGAAAACTCCAACCTAAGGTTCAAAACAGACTACGATATAAACCACTCCTGTCTGGATAGTGAATGTCCAGTATTCAAAAAACAGTTAAGTAATGTTAGAGATAGAACAGATTATAGTAACTAGTAGTGGTTATGGACCCCTTTATAAAAGATTACAATAATGAACCTATGAAAGCACAAGTGATTAAAAACCTATCTATATTTAAGAGTACTTGTCAACAAGTACAGCATAACTTCAAAATACTACATCTCAATATAAGAAGCATATTTAAAAATTTTGACGAATTAACCATACTCTTAAATCAATTAACTGTTGACTTTGAAATTATTGTACTGACAGAAACTCATTACATACATGATCCAAACGTATTTAACCTCTATGGCTATAATGTTTTATATAATGAGGGTTATTTAAATAGGAACGATGGTGTAATTATCTTTACCAAAGCAAATATACACTATAATTATAACATTATAAGCATTGGGGAAACAAAAGCCCTACAACTAAACATCCTAAAAAACAATAAAAAAGTTGTGGTAACTGCAATATACCGCTTACCTAGTACATGTCCAGAACACTTTACTACCCAGCTACTGCGTTATTTGTATCAAACAAAAAAAAAATGACATGCACATCATAACAGGGGATATTAACTTAGATTTACTCTCAAATAATGATAATGTTGAACAATATAAAAATACAATGAGTGCCCATGGTTTTATATCATATATTAATGAACCAACTCGTCCGCAAAGTGAAACATGTCTAGATCACTTCTTCATAAAAAACTCACTACATATGGATGATAATAATATAAAATCTTATATCTTTGAATATGACATTACAGATCATTATCCTATTGCTATAAGTTTCAAAATCGACACAAATAAAGAAAAAAATAATACAACTACAAAAGAAAACATCAAAAATAAAAAATATATAAATTATGCTAACCTCAAATCGGACTTACAACAGGAAAAATGGAATGACATGTACCGTGAAAATAATATAGACCTGATGACAGATATATTTATCAAAACATTAAAATACCATATTACAAAAAACACCAAAGAAATTAAAATAAATCACAAAGATATACACCGGAAACAATGGATAACCTCTGGACTCGTAAAAGCTATAAATGAAAAAAATAAATTATACCAAAAATTACAAAACGATCCAAATAATATAAACCTATCTAACGCATACAAAGAATACAAGAACAAATTAAACCGGTTGATACAAAAGGCGAAAAAAAACTATTCTAACTCTATGATAAACAATAACAAAAACTCAACTAAGGCTCTTTGGAAGTGTGTAAACAATATTTGTAACAAATTGGAACCTAAAACAATTATATCTAAAATTAGATTAACAGATGAAAATATAGAAAATAAACAACAAATAGCAAACACATTTAATCAGTACTACAGCGACTTAGGACAAACATATGCAAACAAAATAAACGATCCACCAGAGGGTTTTGCCGAAAACAACATCGAAATAGAAAACACAATGTACCTATACCCGACAAATGAGACAGAAGTCCGGAAAGTTATCAAAAAACTAAAATTAAAAAAATCTCCTGGTCTTGATAACATTCGCACGGAAATATTAAAAAAAAGTAGAAACAGAAATTGCCACTCCAATAACATATCTAATAAATAGATGCTTTGAAACTGAATGCATCCCTAAACTGCTAAAAGTTGGTCTCATTAAACCACTAGACAAACTAGAAATAATAAACTACAGGCCAATCTCACTTATCTCTAATATCGCCAAAATTATTGAAAAAATATTAAAATGCAGAATTCTGAAATTTTTAAATCGCCACAATATAATCTCGGATCACCAATACGGCTTCAGAGAGGGAAAGTCAACTGAAGATGCAATTCATAAATTAACATCTGAAATATATAGAGCTCTAGACTCAAAAACACCTGCTTTATGTATCTTTGTTGATCTATCTAAAGCTTTTGACACCGTGTCCCACCAAAAACTTTTAGAAAAAATAAAATGCTATGGACTTCGGGGAAAAATGTATAATCTCATTAAAAGTTACTTATCCAATCGGGAACAGTATGTGGAGATTGACGGTACTATTAGTAGTGCCAGAACAATAACATTCGGAGTCCCGCAAGGAACGGTATTGGGACCACTACTATTTACAATATATATCAACAGTTTACTATCCATTAATTCCACTGGTAAAATATTAAGTTTCGCTGATGATACTGCTGTTTTATACACCGGAAATAGCTGGGAAACTCTAAAAAGAGAAGCAGAGACCGAATTTAAAAAAATAAAAATATGGTTCCAGTACAACAAACTAACCTTAAATTGTGACAAAACCAAATATTTACCGTTCACCTCCTACAACACATTACCCGATATTGGCCCACTAAAAATTAATGAAGACGTGCAAATACCAGAAGCTGAGTCTATAGAATACCTAGGCATTACTTTAGACAGACATCTAAGGTGGGACCTACAAGTAATGAATATTATAAAAAAGTCAGAGGACTACTCACCAGATTTAAACTTCTTAAAGAATACTTAAATGAACCACAGCTAAAAATTCTTTATTACTCGTTGGTCCAATCACAGCTTACATATGGTATTGTAGGCTGAGGAGGAGTAAGCGATAACCATCTGGAAAGACTAAATTCCATACAAAAATGGATACTAAAAACAATTTTTGGTAAAAATCGAACTTACCCTAGTGATAAGCTATATAAAGAAAACAACGTTCTGGATATTCGACAACTGTTTTGTTTAAATATGTTACTGAATATAAGAAAAAATAAAATAAACATAGAACCTATTCGTCACAATTATAACGCACGAGGAAAACAACACAGTCATATCATGCCCCGATGTGACAAAACCATAGGTCAACGAAACTGTAACTACTTAGGACCTCGTCTATATGAAATTCTACCAACAAATATTAAAAGTATGGACAAATTCAAAAAATTCAAAAAAAATGTAAAAATATGGCTTCTAAATACTGATCGAACTAGGTTTCAAAATATAGTTAACCAGAGAAATAATCCCAGCAAACAATAATAATTATCCAAAATATGCCATTTGATATAATATATTAATCGTAAAAAAATACAAAATTCTATATACCTAATTAAATAACTGAAAACATTATAAAATTACACGTCAGCTCCTGTTTATTGTCTATTTAAATTACTTGCTATGTATATGTAAAATCACGCACAAGCAGCAGCAATCTGCTGATTATCCTAGTTTATTTAGGTGTTTATACATTTTATACGCCATTCATATATTACTTTTTATATATCATTATATTGTGTATTTTATATCTATACATTGTATACTGTACATTCTATATATTGTGTATTGTATATTATCTTAAATAAACTTATATTATTATTATTATTATATTTTTTGTTAAAATAGGCTTAAAATGTCATGAAATGTCGAGATTTTAAATTTGAGAAAATAGTAACTTTTTTTTGTGCGCACGTTGACTGGAACCATTTATGGCATTGACTTGAAATTTGGTACACTTATGTATTATAACGAGATAAATAAATAAATGTTTATTTGCCACTGATGCATTATTTCATAACATCTATTGGTTTATAATATAAACAAATAAATACATTAGTCCCACATAAGGTAAACCTTGTTCATGGGCCACTGTGTAACTTATTCATACTTATTGTTATTTTGCAGTGCTTATGTGTTCCAAACTTCTCATATTTTTAATATATTTTCTAATAACATGTCTTTCTATTCCTAACTATAATAATACGTATAATATGTACACATAACTATTATCTCTGCTTAATTCCTGAGTCAATTAATACACCTAGATTTCTTTACGATATATAAAGTAAAAATAAATGATTCTTGCGCACGTTTACTCTGGAACCATTTATGGCATTGACTTGAAATTTGCTACACTTATGTATTATAACGAGATAAATAAATAAATGTTTATTTGCCACTGATGCATTATTTCATAACATCTATTGGTTTTATTATTATTATTAGCCGTTACTCGAGTCCGAGTATGAAAATGTTACAGTCGATAAATTGTGTACAATAAAAAACAAGTAACAGGTGTAGTTTATTGTAATTCCCATTCATCTACGGTGCACACGACTATGGCTATAGAGGCCAATTCGGGAGAGCACATGTCGACCGCAGTCAGGACAAACATAGACCTGGTTAGGTCTTGGATTCGGCCTTCTTGCAGCAACATTTCCTTGATAGCTGGCCACAACCCCTCGCCATTCGGTTCTGTCCGCTGCAAGTTGTTCCCATTGCTCGTCTGCAATACCGCAGGATTTTAGATTTTCATGGAGAGCATCTTTGAACCTCTTTCGTTGACCGCCACGCCTTCTTCTACCGCTTAGCAATTCACCATAAAGTGTGCATTTAGGAAGGCGGTTATCATGCATACGATGAACGTGACCTGCCCATTTTAGGCGTGCTCTTGAAATAAGCACCTCAATTGCAAGGCTGTTTGCTCTCCTGAGTACTTCCACGTTTGATATGTGATGGAACCAACGGATTTTCATCATACTTCTGAGATGTCTTTGCTGAAAACGTTCTAATTCTTTCACATGACGACGGTAAGTGACCCAGCTTTCACATCCATATAGCAGTGTTGGAATGACAACTGCTCTGTAGACAGCCATTTTCGTTGACAAAGCAAGGTCGTGGTTGTCAAATACTCTCTCTCTAAGTCCCCAGAGTGCTCTAGATGCAGCGTTAATTCTATTGCGAATCTCGCTGTCCATGTTTGCTTTGTCATTAACAACGTTGCCTAAGTAATTGAACTGATCCACCACTTCAAGAGAATTTCCGTTAAGTGTAATGTCTATTTGGTTCACTTGATGAGGAGTTGACATAATCTTAGTCTTTCCAATGTTGATTTTAAGTCCCAAGGAATCATAGCTCTGGGCATACACATCTAAAAGTTCTTGAAGCTCTTCCGGCGTAGAGGCTAAAAGTGCACAGTCATCCGCATACTGGAGATCACAAATGAATAGTGTGCGTGCCTTCGTGAAAGCTCTAAAGCGCCCTATGTTAAAGAGACCGCCATCAAAACGGTATCTGAGACCTATTCCTCCGACAGTCAGTTTGTTGTCAACAATAATTGTTAGAGCAGTGGTAAACAAATTAAAGAGTAGGGGTGCCAGGACACATCCCTGCCTAACTCCAGTGAGGGTTTGGAAAGGTTCGGTTGCCTCATTATTATACATAACCTGGGCGTTGTTGTTTGTATGTAGACTGCGACATACTTCCACAAATTTTCTAGGGATACCTAAGCGGAACATAATTTTCCAGAGCACTTCCCTGTAAACCGAGTCAAACGCCTTGGTTAAATCAATGAAGGCCATGTGAATTTCTCCTTGATGTTCGAGTGCTTTTTCTTGAAGCTGTTTAAGTGTGAAGATTAAATCCGATGTGCCTCGGTTTGGTCTAAAGCCACTCTGTGTTTCAGGAAGTAACTTTTCCATAACAGGTGTTAGCCTATTTGCCATCGCTTTAGTGAGTATCTTCCCTCCAACAGCCAGGAGAGCTATACCCCTGTAATTTCCACAGTCCGCAGCGCTCCCTTTGTTTTTGAAGAGGTTAATTAAAAGTGTATCACGAAACTCCTGCGGAGCTTGACCACGTTCCCACACGACATCAAACAGTTTTTTGAGGTAGGGTATGAGCTCTGACGACACAGCTTTAAAGATCTCAGCTGGGAGTGAGTCGGCGCCGGGAGATTTGTTATTTTTTAGCTGCCCAATGGCGGTTAAGATCTCTTCCGTTGTTAGTGGCTTATCTAAGTCTTCGAAGGTGTCGTATTGAGGGATAAGATTTATAATATCGTGATCGGCTTGACTTTGCTGGTTAAGAATGTTAGAGTAGTGTTCTTTCCATCGGGCTCTTATTTCCTGGTCTTCTTTGAGGAGATTTCCATTTAAATCTTTAATAGGGCACATATTTTTCCGACTGGGGCCGTACACTGCTTTTACTCCTTGAAAGAAATTCCTGTAGTCGTGTGAATCGGCGTACCTTTGAATTTCTCTGGCCTTGCTTGCCCACCACTCGTTCTTTATTCTTCTGATTTCGCGTTGCGTTTCATACTTAGATTGGGTAAAAGCTTCTGCTTTTGATGAGTCGTTGGGGTGGTTGATAGCGTTTTGGAAGGCAATATGTTTGCGGTCAAGAAGTTCTTGTATAAAAGCTTCATTATCATTGAACCAGTCCTCCTGTTTTTTACTTGCTACAGTGCCAAGAATTTCCTCACTCGCACTTTTTAAGCTGTCTTTAATTTGTGTCCAGGTAGCAGCGACATCTACAGAATTGGTTTCTTCTAGTGCACTCAAATTCTCTTGAACTTTTTGCTTTAGCTGTTCGACGGTTTGTTGGTCACGCAATTTACTAATACAGAGACGGGGTCTACGTTTTACTTGAGCTCTTCGGTGTTTGGGTCTCATAACAATTTTCATTTTAGAGACAACAGGACGATGATCGGTCCAACATTCGCTATCAATGCGCGCCTTTGTAATTTGGACGTCCTTGAGATGCTTCCTACGTACGATAACATAGTCCAGTAGATGCCAGTGACCTGATCTGGGGTGACGCCAGGTGCCTTTAAATTTATCCTTTTGTCGAAAAATGGTGTTTGTTATAACTAGATCATGTTCGGCGCATTTAGTTAGGAGTAGTTGACCATTAGCATTCATGTTGCCCAAACCGTTCTTGCCTATGATGCCTGGCCAGGTGTCTGCATCTCTCCCTACTCTAGCGTTAAAATCGCCAAGAATAACGAGTCGTTCCGTTTTAGGTATTCTACAGAGGGTTTCTTCCAGCTGTTGATAGAAGCTTTCCTTGGTTTCGTGACTTGCATCCAGAGTGGGAGCGTAGGCGCTTATTAGATTTACCGCGTTGCCATCTGATAGCTCATAGCGTAGCAGCATTAGACGCTCGGATAGGCCTTGTGGTACTTGTGTTAAGTTGGATACAAGTTGATTCCGAACGGCAAATCCTACTCCATGTTGTCTTCTTGAATTGGTGGGAAGACCTTTCCAATAGAAGGTGTAGTACTTTTCTGTGAGAGAGCCTTCCTCCAAAAATCGAGTTTCGCTGAGAGCTGCAACGTCAACGTTGAGTCGGTGAAGTTCTCTATCTATTAGAGCAGTTCTTCTTTCAGGCCGATCGGTGCGAGTGCTGTCGTTCAAAGTACGAACATTCCAAGCGCCGTAGATGAAAGAATTCGTTTTGTTGGATTTAACTTGTCGGTGTTTTTTCGACATTCGATGAGGTGTCCCTGTGGGTACCCTCCCCCGGAGATCCGATCGGGAGGGTATTTTACCTCCGGATGATTTTGTCCCACTTGAACGCTCCATCATTTTTTAAAGCCTTAATCGACTGAAAACGAAGCTGCATTTGAAGTTTTAGCTGGAGCAGGTATGCAACTGACCAGCTCGGTTGCGGAAGGCGAGTGGTGTGGTCCCATGGCACAGAAGGAGACTGCGACGATGGGGTAACCAAACGATTCCAAAAGCAACCTTTGTGCGCGGTGGGTTATTTTTACCGCACTCTTCGTGAGAAGCTGGATGTGCTCACGGCAAAAGGTAAGGGTTATTCCGCCCTTACTCGGTCGTTAGAGCCTCGTTAGTGAGAACAGGGTGCACCAAGTTCAAATTGAACTCATCGCGAAGGTGAGGTTAACAATTGAGTAGGAGAGGCTATAACTTGCGCTTCACTACCCCATTACACCCCTATTTGGTTTATAATATAAACAAATAAACACATTAGTCCCACATAAGGTAATCCTTGTTCATGGGCCACTGTGTAACTTATTCATACTTATTGTTATTTTGCAGTGCTTATGTGTTCCAAATTTCTCATATTTTTAATATATTTCCTAATAACATGTCTTTCTATTCCTAACTATAATAATACGTATAATATGTACACATAACTATTATCTCTGCTTAATTCCTGAGTCAATTAATACACCTAGATTTCTTTACGATATATAAAGCAAAAATAAATGATTCTTTCACTTTTTTCTTCTGTGTTTTCTTATTTTTGTTCAATTAGCACATGAATTTCTGACCTTTCATTCTCTAGCATGAACTGTTTTACTTTCCTTTTAAAAATATTGTATGAAATTGAATTTCTAATGTGTAAAGTTGTTAAAGGATCTAGGAGCCAGATATGTATAACATCTTTGTCCAATACTTTTTGTCGTTACTTTCGTTTTAACTGCATATTGCTTATACCTTGTTTCATAAATATGATCAACAGGCTCTAACTCATTGTGATAATTATATTGCCTTGTAGCCACAATTAAAAAGCATAATTGTCGCAGGTCTAAAATTTGTGCCTCACAGAAGAGATCGTGTTTTCCCTACCGAGCATTATTTTAAGAAACTTTTTCTGTAATATTAGCAGTAGTTTAATGTGGTTGTAGGTAGTACTGCCCCATGCAACGATCCCATATCTTAGTCTGGATTCTATTAGTCCGTAGTATATTGTTTTTAAAGATTTTATGTCGAGAAAAGTTTTCATAAATTTAAAGTTTAGCAGACCTCTTAAATTATTTACTACATTAGCTATGTGAGTATCCCAATGTAAATTTGAGTCCAAGTGAACTCCTAGATATTTAATTGTAGTGGCTTTTTCTATTTCCAATTTGTTTGGATCTTGCGCAATCTGTAGACAGTTAAAAGTAGGTAAGGTATTTTTATACGAAGAAAATGGCAAAAATTTCGTTTTTGAAAAATTTTTCGTTAAAAGCTTTTTATCGAAAAAGTTTTTTATGTTTCCTAAGTCTATTTCTGCTTTAGTTTTTAACTCTGCCCAAGAATTAGCTGTGTATAATAGATCCGTATCGTCCGCCAAAACTAATTTTCTTTCCACAGGAATTTAGACAGCTCATTTACATATAGGGTGAATATGATTGGCCCCAACATGGTTACTTGTGGCACCGTATTGAATAACTGATTCTTTACTATGAGCTGTATTTATTTACCTATTTAAGTAGGTAGCTCTTCATTAGTGTCAACGGGATACCCCTAAATCCTACATTTTCTAAGCACTCTATGAGTTGAGAATGACAAACAGTGTCAAAGGCTTTAGAGAGATCTGAAACTAGATTACATTTTGATCTAATTCCGTTGAAGGGTCGGGGGTAAATGGGGTAAATAAAGGTAAATAGGCAAAGCAAGCAGGTAAGAGTCCATAAAATTGCAATTTAGGGCATGTACGAAAAGTCAAGGTTTCAAAATTTTTTTGGCAGCCACCCCCTATACCACCCCCACACTATTATGAAAGGGAGTAAAAAATAAATAAAATGTGATTTAGTGTATGCAAGAACGAAACGTCTCCAAAAATTTTTTTGGCGTTAGGCACCTCCTCTACCACCCCCATCCCTATTGCCACCCCTAGCCTATTATTAAAGGGAGTAAAAAATTAAATTGGGATTTAGTGTGTACAAGAACCAAGAGCCTCCAAAATTTATTTTGGCATTAGTTACTCCCTCTACCACCCTCATTGCACCGCCACCCTATTGTTTAAGGGAATAAAAAGTTAAATAGGGATTTAGTGTCTATACGAAAACCAAGGGCCTCTAAAAATTTTTTGACATTAGCCCTACTATTAACCCTGTTATTAAAGGAAGTAAAATATTACACTGAGATTTTGTGTATAAGACTTGGATACAAAATCTGAATGTGGAAGTAGTGATTCCTTGGGCAGCTGTTTTAACCTATATTTTCTGATAATAACAATACCAAAACAATTTTTTAAAGGGTTTTTAAGCCTTTTCTTAATTTAAATTTCTTTCTTTATAATAAATTACTTTATGAATTTTTAACTTAAATTAAAAGTAAAAACATAAAATATATTTAATTCAAATGTTCTTTTAGAGAGCAGAATATTAAAACATAATATTTCAGTCGCAAAACTCCTCTATAAAATCCTTATTTTACTATAAGGAACGTAACCAGACTGCAACCAACAGCTATGTGCCCCGCAGAGCGCTGAATTACAAGTTACAAGCCTGGTGCGTTAAGTGTAATAACTGTGTATTCCAACAAAACGCTAATGCTTCGATTGCAACAAACACCAGCCGAAAGACTGATCCTACTTAAAGGAGCCAGTCGTCCCACACCCAGGGACGTTCCGATACTATCGATATGATACCAGTATCGATACTTTCCATTAAATACCAAATACTTTTGTACTCGATACTTTTCATTCAATATGATGTTAGTATCGATACTTTTTAGCTATGGTTTTCATCTTGCTGACATCTGTGAGATATTGGCGTAAGTAAAAATATATCGAAGTCGTTTTCGTCTTGTAGAGGTAGATAATAACTTAAACTTATTGCCTGTTTTCTATATAGCAATTTCGGGGGATTAACAAACAAAAATTTCGAAATTAATGCAGATCTATAATGTAATATTAATATCAAGAGAAGTGACTGTCTTTGTGATAGATTTGGTGGTAATAGAAATGACAGCTCAGCTATTCTATTATACATCCTTTTTTTATTTCTAAATTGTCCATATTCCTTGTGTTTTACAGGTAAAATAAAATGGCCCCGTCTAAAAGTAGAGTATGGAATTTCTTCGTAAAAGTTAATGAAAAAGAAGTGTCGTGTAAGTTATGTTTTAAGACAATTTTAAGTTCTGGAAATACTTTAAATATGTTAAAGCATATGAAACAGATTTCTACTCAAACGTTTTTTTATGATGATTGATTTTATCTTAAAAGTATCGATACTTACTGGAATCGATACTTTTTTCTGATACGACACCGGTTCAATACAAGTATGGATACTTTTGTGGTATCGGAACGTCCCTACCCACACCACTTGCAGACTGCAGTTTCGAGCTGTTGGCTCTCGTCAGTGCAAGGTAGGCATGTGGCGACCAACACGAGAATTCCTTGACTACTTGGTACATTTCGGTATCTTTAGGATAGCGACATGCAAAATAGTCAGCAGGTGCCATCTAGCGGTCCAGTGTCTGTTGCAATCGAAAAATAAATAGCCTGATTGGGCTTAGCATAGTTCAAAAAATGTGCTTTTAGAGGGTGGATTATTAAAACAATATTTTTAGTCGCAAACTCCTCTATAAAATCCTTATTTTACTATAAGGAACGTAACCAGACTGCAACCAACAGCTACTCTCCGGGCTATGTGCCCCGCCGAGCGCTGAATTATAAGTTACAAGTCTGGTGCGTTAAGTGTAATAATTGCGTATTACCATCAAAACGCTAATGCTTCGATTGCAATGACTATTTTACATGTGTAGGAAATGTTGTGTGTAGAATAAATTTGTGTAGAATAATTTAAGCAGTCTTGAAATTTAGGTTAGCTATAATTCAGTAATGGAGAATGGGAAACATCCCAAACTTTAAGGCTCGACTACCAAGACCAAACAAAGAAGTTCTGTGGAAAAAGTATTTGACTGTCGTAATTCCTACATCCCAGAGTGGGCAACGCATTTTTTGAAAATAAATTTCGTCGCAAATCCCAATCAAATATTTTTTCCCATGCTCCGTTACTAAGTTATTGCCACAATTTCAGCAGCCGCCACTGAATATGAGGTGGTTGTAGACAAAAAATAGGGTATGTGTAGGGTACCAGGGTGTCTAGCGAATTTTAACCTAGAAATTCCCGTATATTCCTGGTAGTTTCTAAAAAATTTCGGTATATTTTTTCATCACAATATTAAAATATATTGAAAATTAGTATAGAAATGTAAAATATTTTTATAGGAAAAAAGAACAAATCCTTCACAAGCCAAGCATTTTTTAAATAGCACCCCATTTTTTCATACCGTCACATTAATCGCACAATTCTTAGTAAAAAAGTAATAATGTAGGTACTATGCGCCTAAAATTAATATTTTGTGAAAAAGTTTTAAAATTCCTTATTTTACATGTTTTTTTTATTTCAATAACACCGGAATACCAAAAGCTAAACAATAATAAAAATATTATTGCCTATTTTCTTCCAAATATTTCAAAAGTTTCAACAATTTAATAACAATAATCTTTTAGAAAAATGAAATTTTTCGATTTTAAATTTATTATTTGGGGAAAAATACGTTATTTCCGTGTAAACCGGAAATGATATTTAAAATGTCAGATGCATGTTTTTACTTCCCCTTTACAGTCAATTAAAATCATGCAAACGTCGGTCATTCTGAATTATTTAAAAAAAAAAACGATTTTTCAGCCATAACTTTTATTAATGTCTATTTTTAAAGGCTTCGCATTTAACAGAAAAACTAAGTCTGACTGGATATTTAACGAAAAATTTTATCTCAGAAATTACTGAGAATATCAAATGTAACACATAAACTGGGACCACTGTACATTTGTTTACTGCTTGGCGCGTATTGTCAGAAAATATAATGTTGCACTTTTATTCTTAGATTTTTTATTTATCTCTTCAGTTTACTAGGTAGGTGCTATAAAAGCTTTAGCTTACCAAGCAAGTTAATAACCCTCCTTCTTTGTAAAAAATCAAAAAGCTCTGTTTACAACTTATTTTTGATTAAACTGCCCCATAATGTAAGCGGCAGATCTATTATCCACATTATCAATTAAAAATTATGACTACTTACTAAGTACACTATTGATAAAAATTCTGAATAAGACACTTTCGATTAGCATTTATTAAAAAAACTAAAAAGAAATTGGGGTTTGTTTTCTTTGCATTTATATTATTGTAAGATTTTTTTAATTGGTTTTCTACAACTATGCGCAAAAATAAATATAGTGTATTATTGTAGGCCTAACCAGAGTCCCTTGGTACGAAATGGAGAAGTCATAAAAATGGTCATTTTTTAAAGCACGTTTACTGAAAGCATCGATATTGTTACATGTTTACAGTTTTCAGTAAGCACTTTGTGGATTCAAATAACTTGCAACAAGAATTTTCACTAACCATTATTTTATTAATCACTAAAATTACACTAGTAAATACTTAAAAATCACACAACTACAAATAACTTAATCTAATATAAATTCACTACTTTTAAAACACTAAGTACTTTTCTTCCTAAACTTGTCAACTCTTGTCTAACCTAAAAACTCTCTGTCTGTTTACTTCACTGAACTGAACTGTACTGCATACTTTACTCAACTGAACTGTACTGTTCTCTATACTTCACTAAACTGAACTGTTCCCCATCTGCTGGATTCACCTCTTTATATACACACTTGAAATGTACCAGAACCCTATTCCATAATATTTTGGAATCCTCCATAGTTTTCTACTATGTACTAGATGATTGTTCGTCAATTGGCTCATAGACGGCGCCACCCTACTAGTCAGGGAGTAACAGAATAACAGGTTTCCCTTCACCTTGAACAGGGACTTAATCATATCTTTCCCCGTTAGAGGGCAGCACATAACATCTGGAATTTAAAATATTCTTGTATGTATCTATATCAGATAAATACTAAACAAAAAACTCTCACTGTACACTTATAAAGCCATAGAATTCAATAATGAGACATTATTGTGAAATCTATGGCATTTCAGCGCACCCTGCAAATATTCACAGACTATAAACCATATCCGTAATTAGGGACAATGAATATATGACTAATTGTAAGTTTCAACTCCTGATGTCCGGTTTAGCAAGCTATAAAGCAAGCAGCCGAAATATTTTTTAAATGTTGGGCCCATAAACGGCACTTGAACACATGTGGCTGATGCGGCCAGGTAGCTGCCTAACGTTTTAAAATTTTATCACAGCACTTTCTTTAACGCTTTCATTTACAAAATCAGATGTACTTAAGTATTCATTTTTCTATAGTTTTTAAGCAGGTGGAGATTATTTATGCAATTTGCCTAAAATTTTTTATATCTTCAAAATTTTATATTTTTTCAAGGGTATGGCCCAAATTTCCCATATATTCAAGGGCAAAATAAAAATTCCGTATAATTCCTGGTTTTCCCAGTTGCTAGACACCCTGTAAACTTAGGTGTATGAAGGATAATTTGAAGCATATGAACGTTAATTTGAAGGGTATGTAGGATAATTTGAAGCTTGTGTAGGAAAAGAACAATCATATCTAGGATATGGAGTGTAGGGAAACAATGTGTAAGATTGTAACCACCTCAAAATAAGAAAGTTCATCGCCAACCATTTGGAATTGAACAGCAGTTGAGAGTTTTCAACTACGTCGAGTAGATTTATACGAGCTTCTTAAAATTTTGACACATAAAAGGTAATTGATAAAGACATATATGAAACGAGTGAAAACAAATTAATGAAACATTGAATAAAATAAAACTTAAACTTATTTTATGATGTTTCACAAAATTTGTTTATATACATTCTTCAAGGATAATGAATGTGTTAACAGCTAGATGGTATATCAATATATATTAAAATCGCACAGGTGCGAGCCCCTCGCGCTTTCGCATTTTGCTGGCGGATATTCTCCATTCTGCGGCGGAGCCCGAGGTAGGGAGCGGGACGAGCGGAAGCAGGAGGCAGAACTACGTCCTAAGTTTATATTGGCACTCTTTTCGGGGTTGATATTTTTAATTAAACTAATAATGTCAGATACCTCTTTCCCCACACATTTTTACGACCCTCAAAATGAATTTGCGTCGCTCTTTTTTGATGACGTAGACGCCCGCTTATTTTGGTAAACGTCAAAAATTTCCATTTTTTCCCCGTTCCTGGCGGCCTTAAAATTCGATTTTGCCTGTGGGATTTACGATTTGCTTTCATTGCCATTCATGTCCTTTCCATATCGACATCGTGCGGCCGTCTGCGGGGTGTTTTTCGCCAGATATGAGCGTTTAAAAATTGCGTGTTTGGTGTTTTTTCGCGATTCCGGCGAAATAAACACATTTTCGGTTTTCCTTGAATAACTTCTAAACCGCTGGAAATTTCTTAAAAATAAAAACTCCCAAAGGACAAGATTATTTCATTAGGAATTGTTTCCATTTTTCAGATCTCACCTTCGACGAGCCGTTTTCGAGCTAGAGCGTTTTGAAGGAAACGACGTCGGGTGGCCAAAATACGTAGCGTTTTCGTTAAAAGCCGAATATCTCGGCAAATAGGCCGTTTTCGGCGAAAATGTTCGTACTTAACGAAAATATGGCTAAATAAATTATCTACCGCTATGCAGATTTTCATTTCTCTACTATAAATATTAAGAAAGTTGTGGCCTTTAGAAAACGCGACTTTATAGTAAAACTGAACATTTTGTTGCCGTCAAATAATATTGTTATGTGCTGCCCTCTAACAGAGAGGAGAGTTGTAATTACTCCCTGGCCAGAAGGGTGGCGCCATCTGTGGGCCAACTGGCGAACCACCATTTAGTAGTGCCTAAGTAAATTGTAGAGAATTCCAGTATATTCTGGGAGGTTCTACAATGATATTCTGGACATTCCAAGTGGGTATATAAAGAGGTGAAGCCAGCAGACAAGGAGAACAGTACAGTACAGTTTAGTGAAGGATAAGAAACAGTACAGTTTAGTGAAGTATAAGGAACAGTTCAGTTTAGTATCCAGTACAGTTCTGGGTAGTCTGTGGTTCTGGTCACAGAGACAGTTTGTAGAAGAAGAGTTCAGTTGAGTGAAGTAGGCAATACAGAGTTTTTAGGTTAGATAAAGTTGTCAAGTTTAGGAAGAAAAGTACATAGTGTTTTAAAAGTAGTGAATTCATATTAGATTAAGTTATTATTAGTTGTGTGATTTTTAAGTATTTACTAGTGTAATTTTAGTGATTAAATAAATCAGTGGTTAGTGAAAATTCTTGTTATTATTATTTGGAATCCACAAAGTGTTTACTGAAGAGTGTAAGCACGTAACAATATGTTCTGAATCTCATCATGTACGTGAAACATTTTGTAAAGGCGACACGGTGGTCGGGCCGTTATTGTTGACGCGTTACAAGCGATAGGTCCCCGGTTCCATCCTCACGCACAGCTCCTTTTTTTTTTTTGCCGTACATCTAAAATTTTGTCTGTATAATGATTTGAAAAATATTTTAGGTGATATACCGTTTTTGGGAAGATTAGCTGTGATTGACCGATTTCATATCCATTCTACTATAGACTACGGCAAACGGCAAATTTACGCAAGGGAGTAGAAAAAAATTTAAATAGATTTTCCTCATCTTTCATTACATTTTATGGATATTTCTTTCATGAATTAGTACCTCGAACGATTCGGGGAATGTCGTTTCAATATTTTATAACGTATACGAACTTAAAATATATGTTCGGCTAACAGGGCCGTTCCTACCAGGTGTGCAGTGCGTGCCCGCACGCAGGCGGCCGATTTTAGGGGGCGGCCGACTGCGGTCGAAAATAGAACAGCGCGTCTGCCACGCGCTCCGCGCCACCGGGCGAATTGTCGCTTGTCAACGTCAGCAGAGACGCCGACGCGGCGCAAATCCAACTGCGCCTGATCATAGTCATAGACGAGCTTGCTGCGAAAAAAAGCTCGTAAAGTGCTACTCTAAAATTTTATATTAGGAATTGCGAATGCAATATATGTTTATAAAATGCGTTAATACAACAAATTCATTGTATTCGAAATTTCTCATATAAATTTGAATGAAGCACTCATAGTGCAATAAAATTAATCTATCGTTTGGATTTTATTTCTCAGGAAATAATTTTATGATCAATCGCTGTGGAAAAATGTCAGGAACAACATACTGAAATGTTTAAGACTTGGGTTTAAATAAAAACTATCAACAAATTGGCCTTGCTCGACTTTAACTATGCTTCTAATAATTAAAAAATATAATGTATATCCGTTCCGCCATGTTGAAAAAGGCCGTGGCGACAACGTTCAGCTGACCAAACGAAAACAACTTGCCAAAAAATCTTCAAAAATTGATTTAAAAAAAATTAAGCATCGTAGAGGGGTATTTCCCATATCAAAATTGTAGAGAAGTATTTTATGGACGTCGAGTAAAGCCAATTTGTTAATAGTTAAACGTATATTATATAAAGTATATTGTTCCTGACATTTCTCCACGCCGATTGATCATAAAATTATCCCCTGAGAAATAAAATCCAAAAGATGTGAAAAATTGGTCTAGATTTATTGTATTGTCAAGGTGAGGGTGGGGGGCGACGAAAAATTGCTCAGCACGTAAACGGCTGTACACATAGGAACGGCCCTGTCGGCTAATATTGAACAATGAAATACTGAAAAATGAAAAACTGAAAGATGAAATGCTGAAAAATGAAATACTGAGAAATTAAATATTGAAAAATGAAATACTGAAAAAAGAAAAACTGAAAAACTAAAAAATGAAAAACTGAAAAATGAAATACTGAAAAATGGAAAACTGAAAAATAATTTTATGACGTACATTCAAAGACAATTTCTTAGAAATTTGACCGTAATCGGCGGACATATCTTAGAACTTTAAAGCCGCATATAGTGACGTGAGGCCGGAGGCAGAACTCAGCGACGCCGCAGGCATCGCCGCACTCCGCGAGGAGCTAGAAATGGCCGTGCCATTTCTAGTTTTATATAAAATCGATTTTTACATAAACAGTATTATTTTTATTACCATCAGTTTTAGTCCTTTTTCTATTATTGATAGGTTTTCGTCCAGGAATTGTTGGAATTACTCTTTTTTTAACAGGTTCATCTTCTAATAGAGTAATTATTTCTTCATTAGAGGTATTTTCGTCATTTTCTTCATTTGTTTCCAGAGTTTTATAAAACAGATCCCTAGCTTTCTCTTCATTCTCTGTTTTCTTGGCTTCTTCTTTTAATTTATCAAACATAGCTTCACATCTTCGTTTTGGAATGTCTACGAATAAACTGCTACGCTTCATAATTTCTGGGTTTGTGAGTTTTTTTTGTAATGGGATTCTCGATTCTGTTTTTTGTGGTTGTTTATTATTATCATTGCTAGGATCTAAAAGAATAAACACATGTTAACAATGAAGAATATTGTGATAAAATTAAAAGGGAAAAATATACAACTTAGGCCGAGTTATTGTTCTTTTTAATATTTTCTATTACATGTTTGTCACTTGGTATGGTATATATTTACAATATATATTAACAATATATTATTAGCCAAAGGAAAACTATGATCAAAAATTTTATAAGGATAACTTTTAGTACAATAAAAACTTAGCAACAATAAATAATCAAAATATTTATGAGTTATAAATGTACCTGAGAAAATAATAATAATATAATATTCCTTACTCATACAAGAATGGGTGAAGTTCAGTTCGGTAGATATATATTACATAATTTCCACAAATACCAAATATACTTGAACACTATACCGCACACTTCACTCGACGCGCGTTTCGCTAACAACATTAGCTTCATCACCCGATGAAGCTACCATGGTTAACAAAACGCGTGGCGGCTGTTATGTTCAAGGGTAGTGTTCAATTGTTTTTGGTGTTTGTGGAAATTACGTTAGTGTTAATATACAGGGTGTCCCAATAGGGCGTCAACGTCCAATATCGATCTTATTAGAAGATTTTGGAAAATTATTTTTTTATGGAAGTCATATAGTGTCAAAAGGTGCACATTTTAAAAATATTTTGAAATATACAGGGTGACTCGCTACAGCGAAGCATCTTCGAGGAACACCCCATATATTTTTACATTTATGAATTCAGCATAAAATTACCTTTCCAACGACCTCCAGATTTTTTGTTTTTGACGTGACGTTACCGAGTTATTCGAAAAAATATGAAAATTTTGGTCGGAACAAGGTTAACAAATTAATTCGCTGAGTGTGTATTACTATTAATTAAGAAGAGTTATTTTGCAATTATGTGCTACAACGACACAACCACCAAATATTGATTATAATTATACAAGGTGTATTTTGATTCAGATCTGCTTTTAGAGAGCGGAATATTAAAACAATATTTTTAGTCGCAAACTCCTCTATAAAATTCTTATTTTACTATAAGGAACGTAACCAGACTGCAACCAACAGCTACTCTCCGGGCTATGTGCCCCGCCGAGCGCTGAATTACAAGTTACAAGCCTGGCGTGTTAAGTGTAATAATTGCATATTACCATCACAACGCTAATGCTTCGATTGCAACAAACACCAGTTGAAAGATTAATCCTACTTAAAGGAGCTCTCGTGCCAGTCATCCCACACCTAGGTACGTTCCGATACTATCGATATGATACAAGTATCGATACTTTCCATTCGATACCAAGTACTTTTGTACTCGATACTTTTCTTTCAATGCGATGTTGGTATCGATACTTTTTAGCTATGGTATTTCACCCTGCTGACATCTGTGAGATAGATAGATAGACAGATAGATAGAGATTTATTCATTGTAAATACACAATGTTACAATGAAACGTCAACAAAGTCACAGAATACTGTGTAGAAACAAACATAATGTAAAATAGTATAAATCAATACAAACATAATATAAAATAATACAAAACATTATATATATATATATATATATATATGTTCCGAGAAGCTTCCGCGGTCGTTGGTATGAAAAATACTAGGTTCTCGGGTTGAACCGCGTCTGAGATTGTTAATGTCATTAATGACATTAACAATCTCAGACGCGGTTCAACCCGAGAACCTAGTATTTTTCATATATATATATATATATATATATATATATATAAATAATACAGAACACTACACAGATAATGCAAAATGTTACAAATCGGTCAGTGCAGTATATCACAGTTTATATCTTCTAAATATTCTTGTATTGAGTAATAGGCTTTGGCAAGTAGAAGCTTTTTCGCCCCATTTGCAAAGGCACTGTCACATTTTGTTTTTAAGTCACTGGGGATTTTATTATACAGTTTTGCTCCCCAATAGTCTAAACCTTGTTGCGTTTTGTTTATTCTATGTAGAGGGATTTGCAGGTCATTTTTATTTCTTGTGTTATATTTATGAAACTCGGAGTTTAGAAGATATTTATGCTTATTATAGTGTACGTATTTCAGACAATTTAGAATATATAAAGATGGAATCGTAAGTATTGATTGTTCTTTAAAGGCTTCTTTACAGCTGTCTCTATAACCTAGTTGGCGTAGTATTCTAATCGCCTTTTTTTGTAGGATCAGTATTCTATGAGCTTCTGTAGCAGTGCCCCAGAATAAAACGCCATATGCTGCTATGCTGTGGAAATGTGCGAAGTATGCTGTTTTTGCTGAAAGGTGAGTTGATACTCTTTTTATTGTTCTTATAGTATAAATGGCCTTAGATAGTTTTTTACCTAGTTCTTCTAGGTGCGCACTCCAGTTCAGTCTACTATCCATAATCGTTCCAAGAAATTTTATATTATGTACTTCAGCATTGTTCTTTGTGGATATTGTTACTACTTGGGTTTTCTCTTCATTTAATAGCAGTTTATTGCTAGTGAACCAAATGTTTGCATTTTTTAGAATTGTTTGATTTGTTTCGATAGAGTTATCTTGCTTTTTTGTTAAGAACGAGGTATCATCTGCATATAAACAAGCTCCGTAAGTTGGCACATTTGGCATTAGGTCATTTGTATATATAATAAATAGTACTGGTCCGAGTACCGACCCCTGGGCTACTCCGTGTTTCATTAGCAGTTTTCTTGATGTTTTATTTTTCCAACTAACTGTCTGGTGGCGATTTGTTATGTATCGTTATGTGCTGCCCTCTAACGAGGAAAGATATGATTAAGTCCCTGTTCGAAGTGAAGGGAAACCTGTATTGCGTTCATGGCGCCATCTATGAGCCAATTGACGAACAGTCATCTATCACATAGTAGAAAACTCTGTAGGGTTCCAGAAAATTATGGAATACCGTTCTGGTACATTTCTATGGGTGTATATAAAGAGGTGAATCCAGCAGATGGGGGAAGAGTACAGTTTAGTGAAGTATAAGGAACAGAAGAGTTCAGTTCAGTGAAAGTTTTTAGGTTAGACAAGAGTTGACAAGTTTAAGAAGAAAAGTAAAGTACATAGTGTTTTAAAAGTAGTGAATTTATATTAGATTAAGTTATTATTAGTTGTGTGATTTTTAGGTATTTACTAGTGTAATTTTAGTGATTAAATAAATCAGTGGTTTGTGAAAATTCTTGTTGCAAGTTATTTAAACCCACAGAGTGTTTACTGAAAACTGTAAGCACGTAACAGTATGTTCTCAGAAGATTGTGTGTATTTCCTCTTATTCCATAATAATATAGTTTATCTAGTAAAATTCCATGATCAACTGTATCAAATGCTTTACTAAGGTCGCAACATATAATGTCTACTTCTTCTTGGTTGTCTAGTGCCTCAGTTACACTAGAGCAGTAATAGTAGATTTCCCCTGTCTATATCCATGTTGATGTTCCGTAAAGAGTTTGGATTTTTCAAAAAAACTTACAAGCCTCTTCTTTATTATAATTTCAAATAGAAATTGCCGGTAATATTGAAAGTGGGCGATAGTTGTTAGAGTTATTTATGTCTCCTTTTCTTAGTACAGGTACGATTCTTGCGTGTTTTAGTTCATCCGGAAATATGCCTTCTTTAATAGATCTGCTAATAAGTTTGGTTAATGGGCTTATAATGTCTCCTATTATTTCCTTCAATAGTTTTGTGGAGAAGCCATAGATGTCCTCTGTTTTCTTTTTTTTTTTTCATGTTTTTTATCACGTCCCTTATTTCTTCTGGAGTGACTTCTTCTATATAGATAGATTTTTCATTATTAATTTTACACTCTTTCAACAGTTGTCCTGGAGATCTCTCTACACTACCTAATTGTTCTATGGCACTTTGTCCAACACTTTGGAAAAATTGATTTAATTCATCGGCTGTTAACAGACTCTCATTCTCTTTGTTAATTTTTTCTGTTTTAGTTTCTGCTTTTATTACGTCCCATATTGCTTTTGTTTTATTACTTGCCTCCTTTATATGTTTAGCATTAGAAATTCGTTTTGTCTCGTTTATCTTTTCAATGTATTATTTTTTATACTTTTTATATGCATTTAAAGATTCATCATCTCTTCGTACTACATATATGGTATTGAGAGCATCTAATTTGTTTTTCATTTCCTTTAGTTCCTCGGTGTACCAGTTCAATTTCTTTGCATTAATTTGTATTTTTTTAACGGTTACTGGGAAGATGTCATCGAAAATTGCCTGAAGTTGGTAAAGGAAGTCGGAAAATGCTTCCTGTGCACTTTTATTTCCTATAATTTCATCCCAATTTGTAGTGGAGATCTTCTTCTTAAACAGGTGAGTATTTATTTCATTTATTTCTCTGTGTTTAATAGATTTGTATGTTTTAGGAACTTTATGATTTAATTTGAGTTCAAGGAGTTGCCCTAGATGATCCAAGATATGGAGATTTATGGTTTTAGCATATAATTCACTTCCTTTTTCGGTAATGTTAGTGAACATGTTATCTATACAGCTTTCACTTACATTTGTTATTCTAGAGGGATCATTAGTGGTTTTATATAAGTTGAATGTGGTTAATAAATCCTCTAAATTTTGTCTTGCTTTTGATTCTACGAGTGTATTGATATTGAAATCCCCTGACAATATAATGTTTTCGTTTTTATAATTTTTGTCTATGTATGTTAGTGCTATGTTTAGTTTTTCTAGAAATATTTTTAAATCGCCCAAAGGTGATCTATATATTCCAATTGTAATATTTTTTGTTCTTATGCATGCCATCTCTATATGTTTTTCTTCGGAAAGTTTGTTTATTTCATTTATTTTATTGAATGTTGTATGATTTTTAACAAGTATTACTACTCCTCCATGGATATATTTTGTCCTACAAAAATAGCTACCTATAATATAGTTCGTTACTTTTAGATTGTCCATTAGAATTCCATTTAGCCAATGTTCAGTTATTGTTACTACTTCTATATTTGTGTTCATTAAGCTGGAATTTAATATATCTATTTTGTTATTAATTGATAGTGGCGTAAGTAAAAATATATCGAAGTCGCTTTTGTCTTGTAGACGTAGATGATAACATAAACTTATTGCCTGCTTACTATATAGCAATTTCGGGGGATTAACATACAGAAATTTCAAAATTAATGCAGATCTATAATGTAATATTAATATCGAGACGAGTGTCTGTCTTTGTGATAGATTTGGTGGTGATAGAAACTATTCTCAGCTATTCTATTATACATACTTTTTTTACTTCTAAATTGTCCATATTCCCTGTGTTTTACAGGTAAAATAAAATGGCCCTGTCTGAAAGTAGAGTATGGAATTTCTTCGTAAAAGTTAATGAAAAAGATTTCTATTCAAACGTTTTTTTTTTTTTGATGATCGATACTTTTTTTCTGATATGACACCGGTATTGATACTTTTGATTCGATACCGGTATCGATACATTTGTGGTATAAGAACGTCCCTACCCACATCACTTGCAGACTGCAGTTTCGAGCTGCTGGCTCTCGTCAGTGCAAGGTAGGCATGTGACGACCGACACGAGGATCCCTTGACTGCGTGGTACATTTCAGTATCTATAGGATAGCGACATGTAAAATAGTCAGCAGGCGCCATCTAGCAGTCCAGTGTGTTGCAACCGAGAAATAAACAGCCTGACTGGGTTTAGCATGGTTCAAATGTGACTGCAACCAACAGCTACTCTCAGGGCTATGTGCCCCACCGAGCGCTGAATTACAAGTTACAAGCCTGGCGCATTAAGTGTAATAATTGCATATCACCATCAAAACGCTAATGCAAGTGGTGTATATTATTTTATTTTTGAATTTCCACGTTAATTCTCTACGATTTTTGTGAATAATATCTTATACCTAAAATCGATTTCCAGAAATATTTTTACTTTTTCATTAAAAACTGTTAAATTACAATACTTTTCATTTCAAACTGATTTAGTAGCCATGATTTTGACATAAAGTGAGAATAATTGAAAGTAGTATTAAATTTTTTTCTGGGTGCAACTTGGTTGCCTCAATAGTATTTTGTCAGTTTAATTAAATCACATATGAGTCTATCTTGAAAATTTATAAATAATCATTTAATATTACAAAAAAGTTGACATAAATAATAGGAACAGAAAATATAGTATTAGGTAATACAAAAATTGGCACTATTTTAAAAATTCAAAATTATTTTGAACCTAAAACAACAAAAGAAATTGCATTAATCGTTTCAACAGGCTATTGGCCGAGGTCCGTCTGCCTATTTTGAACCTAATTTAATAAAATAAATAGTACCTAGTGTTTATAGGAACTGTTCAAAGAGCTCTCCCAGTACATCCATGCATTTCTGTAGACGATTAATATATCTACAGCAATTTAATGTAAAACTTCCCTTATTCTTTCTTTCATATTTTCTTTTGTAGTTATAAGAGCTTTGTACACTTGCTCTTTAACATAACCCCATAAAAAGAAGTCTATTTTGGTCAAATCAGGGCTTCTGGCAGGCAGGGGTCCTCCCCTTCCTATCCAACCATTTGGAAAAGCATCGTTTAAATGTTCGTGAATAGCTGTAGTGTGGTGCACAGGTTCTTCAACATGGAGGTACCACATTCTCTCTCTAATACCCTTAGGGAATTTAACCATTCACACGTCCATCAAAAAAATGTGGTCCTGTCAGATAATCCATAACAATTCCTCCCCAAACATTCATCAACCATCTTGTTTGGCTATTTGTTTGTGAGATGTAAGGATTGGTTGTGACTTAATAATAAAAATTATAACGATGTCCATCACTATGAAACGTCCTACTTTTTGTTTTGCCTATTGACAAAATTGTATTCGATTTTCATAATCCCTATCAATCAGTTCCTACATTAGTTGAACACGGTGAGGATGAAATTTGTTTTTTTGTAGGATTCGATAGACCGAAAATAGGCTTATATTTTTTTCTCTTGCCAATTTTTTTATTTTTTATTTTTTTTTATTTTCATAATCCCTATCAATCAGTTCCTACATTAGTTGAACATGGTGAGGATGAAATTTGTTTTTTTGTAGGATTCGATAGACCGAAGATAGGCTTATATTTTTTTCTCTTGCCAATTTTTTTATACTGCGATGATGATCTTCAATTATACTCAAAAGTATGACTGTTTTGTTTTCTTCATTTACTACATTTTTTGTCCATTAATTTTTCTCATATTCCACTTTCCCCGTATTGTCAAATTGTTCCATCAACCTCTCAAATGATTTTATAGAGGGCTGTCTTCTTTCTGGATATTGTTGCTTATAAATTCGAGTTGATAGCAAACAATTTTTGTCATTCACACCCAGAACATAAACCATATCGACCATTTCTTCTCTCAAAAAATTCATTATTGGAAAATGCGAACTTTAAACTAATTTATAACTTAAAATAAGTGTAAATTCTTTGTCACAAACAGTTAATAATTAAACGTCAATAAGATAACTTTCAATTATTCTCACTTTATGTCATAATCATGGCTACTAGATCAGATCGAAATGAAAAGTATTATAATTTAACGGTTTTTGATGAAAAAGTAAAAATATTTCTGGAAATATCGATTTTAGGTATAGGATATTATTCATAAAAATCGTAGAGAATTAACGTGCCAATTCAAAAATACAATAATATACAGAGTGTTCTATTTGAAAAAATTGAGAAAATTCACTTTGAAATGTCCTAAACTAGCGCTACTATAAAATACACCCTGTATAATTATAATCAATATTTCGTGGTTGTGTCGTTGTAGTACATCCCTTGTCTACATAATTGCAAAATAAATCTTCTTAATTAATAGTAATACACACACAGCGAATTAATTTGTTAAACCTTGTTCCGACCAAAATTTTTATATTTTTTCGAATAACACGTCAAAAACCCAAAATCTGGAGGTCGTTGGAAAAGTAATTTTACGCTGAATTCATAAATGTAAAAATATATAGGGTATTCTATTTTTTTAAAATGACCTCGAAGATGCTCCACTGTAGTGAGTCACCCTGTATATTACAAAATATTTTTAAAATGTGTGCCTTTTGACACTATACCACTTCCTTAAAAAAATAATTTTCCAAAGTTTTCTAATAAGGCCGATATTGGACTTTGACGCACTATAGGGACAGCCTGTATGTTACAACAATAAAACAATAACTAAGGAAGAATAAAATTTAAAAACCAGAATAAATACTATAAATAGACATGAAATAAAGTTTCTATAGGTATTAGTGTTATTTTGCAAAATGAAAATTGAAAAGTGCTGTTAAAAAAATGTTTCCACTAAGGTCATTGCGCAACTAGCAATTTTGAAGCTGAAAGATTGTTGATATAAACATTTCTAAAACGTTTATACAACGCTTATAGACGCGAAATGGGCACTGTTTATAAAACAATATCCTTTAATTTATTTTATTATGGCTCTCACAGGTGTTATAAAATAATTGTATAAACGTTTACATAGAATTTTAAAAAATGTTAGACGATAATTATAAAATAGTTTTATAGCAAACAGTTATAAAACTTAAACGTTTTTTGGAATATATCAATTATAAAATTGTATTCGAGCTACTGCAAAACATTTTTATAAGCATTGTGTTATTACATTGATTGCGACTTTTTTGTTATATGCAGCAAGTTATTTATTTTTTAAATGTTCTTGCACAGAATAATAATTCTCAAAACAGTTTTAAAATATTACAAAGGTAGCTAGATTCTATGTAACACGTGAGATATACAGGGTGGGACAATAGTGCGTCGGACCTCGATATCTCGAGTTCTACGATAGCTAGGAATTTTTTAAAAAATTGCAAGTAAACTAGATAAAAAAGTCTATAACTGGAAATTATTTTCGAATGTACAGGGCGAGCCAAGACGAAATTACAGGACCAAATGCCTATTTTTAAAATGGAATGTTATGTATATCAGTACATTTTTTGAAGCCTCTTTCTAGGCTCTATTCATTCCTATATTAGCATTGAATATCTCCCAACCACTTGGATGTAATGAATTTTTTTGTTGAAATAATGCAATCTGCAGGTGGATATTTAAAAAATCACCACAGTCACAATTATGGCTTTTAAGAAAAACTTATGTGAATACCAGTTACGAGAATTAATCATTTTCATTTCCTAAAAATGTACAGTGTGGCCAAAAATTATTTTTTAATTAAGAACATTTTAAAATCAATGTTCACAAATGGAACACCTTGTATATTTTTCGATGATGTGATGTAGAAATGACAAACGAACATTTTTTGTAAGTAATTCCCTAGGGCTAATTGCAACCAATTCCGATTTATTGAGCAATAATTACAAAATTCAAAAATAAACTTAAAAAAAGAGGTTTCTTCAAATAACTCAGTAGAAAAAATTATAATAAATGTTCCACATGTTGCCCATTTTGATTGACACACATCTTTATGTGCTTTTGAAATGAGGTTTCCACTGTTCCTAAAACTGCCGCTGTGACAGATGTAAAGGCAGTTATTATTCTTTTCTTCACATTTTGTATTGTTATTGGTGTGTCTCTATAAACAATTCCCTTCACGTATCCCCAAAAAAAGAAATCCATTTTTGTAAGATCTGGGGATCCAGCAGGCCATTTAGTGGGTACATGTCTTCCAATCCATTGATTAGGGTAGGTATTATTTAAGTGGTCTCTTAACTGCATTTAAATAATGTGGTGGAGCACCATCTTGCTGAAACCATATCCTATTTCGAATTCTTTCAGGGAGATTTACCAATAATTATGGCAGACAGTTTTCCAACAAATGAAGATAAATAGCTCCAGTCAATGTACCATCAAGGAAATGTGGTTCTATTATATGCTCTCCAATAATTCCTCCCCAAATGTTTATAGACGATCTGTGTTGGTTATAAACTTGCATAAAAAAGTGAGTATGTTCCGAAGCATAATAATGAAAATTGTGCCTATTGACAAATCCATTTTTATGAAAAGTCGTCTCATCACTGAATAAAACAGTGTTGAAGAAGTTGACATCATGTTGCATTTAATCTCTGGCCCAATTACAAAATTGTAGGCGCTTTTGAAAATCGTCATCAGATAAATCTTGGTGCATTTGAATATGATATGCATGCAACTTGTTTGTTTTTAAGATTCAACTCACAAACCATCTACTTATTCCTACTAATGAGCTCACTTCTCTTTGACTAACATGGGGATTCTCAACCGTTGCCAGCACCACAGAAAACTCATTTTCTTTGTTCACAACACGTTTTATTCTTTCACTTTTTTATATTCGACATTTCCAGTTTCCAGAAATCTATCAAGAAGGTTTTGGAAGCTGCTAACATCAGGAATCCTTCTTTCAGGATAATGTTGATGATAAATTCTATCGACAAGTAAACAATTTCTGTCTGACTCGCCCAAAACAAAAGTCATATCTACAAGTTCCGCTTTATTAAAATTCATATTGTAATATACTAAATATTTTAAATTCAATAAAAATTGTAACGAGCGATGGATGAAATTTTGTGACGAAGTATTCTTCTAGGGTATAGAACACATGATTATTTAAAACTTTCTTTAGCCTCATTTTGAATAAGTTTTTGTTGTTTATGCAAGTAATAGAATTTGGTAGGTAGGTGATTATAAATTTTTTACTTCGGAGTATAAAGGACCTTCCCTATTTGTGACATATCTAAAATTTGGTACAATTAGTTGTTACAGTTCAATTTAACATTTATACGTTATTAAAAAAAATCTCTAATTCATTGCTTTATCTCTTACATTTAATGTCTAACGAATTCGTGTTATCCGTCGTCACGCGTAATATTTATTATTTAGTTGTCTATATAAACCCGCAATTGTAAGGAATCTGTTGCACTTGTAGACATGGCATTATACATTTTGTTGTGTAGCGTGTTGCATATACTTAGGCTCTCTATTCTGTAATTCTTAAGCTAGGCAACCAATAACTTTTAATTAGTTTATAGGTAGATTCCTATAACCTACTGACGATCGGTAACACAGATTTATTTCTTCACAATAGTTTTTGGCTTAGGTTTTGTCTTCCGGTAGTCTGTCACTTTTCACGTGTAGTTTGCTCGAACGCTTGGCAATTTATTAAGTGGTATTTTTACGTGCTCGTTGCGATTTTTGAAACAAGTAATTTCACCATTTTGGGATATATTTGCAACGTTATATTTTTCGGTTATCCATTTATGTTTGGACGAGTGCATATTTTTATGGTATTGGAAATCGATTGTCTTCATTGGAAGGATCTATACGTAAAAGCCATTTTTGCCAAATTTACACGAGGCCAAGGACATCCAAGGTCAACAACATTTTTCTAAGAAAACCCTCCGAAACGAGGTAATTATTTTATTTTTATATTCAAACTAGCAAAATATCACTTGTAGTAAATTGTTCAATGGTAAAAATTTATTTTTAGGGTTCTTTTTTTTCACCTACGGTTGCGCCTAGGATTTCGTAGTTTTTCTACGTTTTTTTTGTCTCCCCTGAAACAAACAACTTTTTTTTTCCACTGGTCTACACGTACTTATGTTACTTCTCCTTGCTGGACTGGAATTTCTTTTTTTGTGGAGGAGCCATCCATTTTCTGGGTTAATTGATAGGCTGGAAGTTGCCATTCCTGAAATTTGAGCCGAAGCTGAAGCCCTGCTGCCTGCAGTTTGTATCCTTCTTGCGCCATATATACATTGAATTTTTTTAAAAATATATTATAAATTTTACTAAAAAAAATTTCACCACTGTACCTGTATATATATGTATATATATTTTTTAAAATTTTGCTAAACATTTTATGAAAATATTCTGTCAACTAATTATAACATCTATGATATTTGTTGGGGGTTTAAGCACTTACGTAAGACGCGTATACCCAGTTAGATAGGTATATTTTTTTTCTGTGAATTTGTCTACCATACCCTACGTTATTGTACTGTTGAATGTTATAAAGTTAACCTACTTCGTTTATTGTTATTAAAAGATAAAACTGAATTTGAATTTTTCATTATCGTCTCGCTAAGTAATTTATTTAGTAAATTTAAGGTTACATTGTACTTGAGCTGGTATTTGGAGAGGAAAAAAAAATTTACTTGGCGCCCTGATACATCAAAGTAATTTAGAACCCCGACCATCTCCACTGTCAGTCGGCTGGCAAATACCGTTAGTCAACAGACGACGACCAACTAGTTACGTCAGATTGTAGTTTTGAAATTTGACGTAGCATAGTTTTGAATTAGATCTGGTATTGTAATCATGGATATCAGCAAATGTTGATATTGTGTTTCGTTTTCTGTAAATTATTATAGCTAATTTATATAATATATATAAAGATTAACTACAGTGGGTATATATGTAAATTTTTAACATGTTCCGCGCCTTAAGGATATAACAAAAATGGTCCATTGGGCCAACTGATTTTTTTTGTAGTTTTGTACTGTACAATGCATATATAGTAGAGTACAACATGCAAAAAAGCTCAATACAATGTTTATTCATGTTTTTTAAAACAAAAATTTAGTGGCCCCAGAGTCCGACGTGGCGTGTAGGGAAACATTTTTCTGTTGCGCCACAGCAGTCCTTCCAGCGGTCGATTTCATTGTGCCTTTCAGGCCACAGCGGTCTGGCTAGCGGACCACACTTTTGTTTAGACTGTTTTGCTGTTTATACAAATAATAATATATCTAATATATCACAAATCATTCTTTATTATGTTGTTTCTGCATTACAATAAAGTTTTTCCTTTTTATATGTATTTTGGCCGTAATTTCTTTATGAGTAAAATTTAAAAAATTCTGCCATAGAGGTCCTTCCAGCGGTCGATTCTATTGTGCCTTCCAGGCCACAGAGGTCAATTTTATTGTGCCTTCCAGACCACAGCGGTCTGGCTAGTGGACCACACTTTTGTTTAGATTGTTTTGCTGTTTATATAAATAATAATATAATATCTAATATATCACAAATCATTCTTTATGTTGTTTCTACATTACAATAAAGTTTTTTCATTTTTATATGCATTTTGGCCATAATTTCTTTATGAAAATCGCTATGACTGAAAAGCCTCCAGAGCCATAGCGGGCCGTCATATAAGTTAGATCTGCTTTATTAGGGGTCCTCTGGCGTATACGGCATTATATACAACTTTGCTAACTAGGGGTCCATAGGGCCTGCCGTGGCCTGCTGGGCCATCTAGGTAGAAGTTCCTGGAGATCACCCAGGCGCGGAACATGTTAAACGCCGTTCTACAGGATTCTCTCGGGCGAATACCACAGATTGCTCACACAGTACTTTTGTGTAATTAAACTTTTTTTAAGACAAGTTGCGTTTCCCCAATATTCTACACCATATTGCAAGTATGCTTTGAGAATATGCAAAATACACAGATAGTGCCGCTGAAATGCTATTTTCTTTGATATTCTTTATGCATAAATTGCACGACCAAGTCTTTTATTTAAATCAGAAATATGCGTCAACCAATTTAATGATTTATCAATATATATTCCTAAGACTTTAGTATCAGTTACTGATATTATTTGTCCTAGATCAGTTTGAATATTTATATCTAAGGTTGGTGTGTGGGATTTTTCAAATGTTATATTCATTGTTTTTTCAACATTTATTAGCATGAAACCAGTTTGTAATGCCATTCATTGCCTCTTCACTTTTAACTTTAAGATCGTCCAAATTATCATCATTCACTATGAGATACTGGTATCATCAGCGAATAATGAAAATTGCAACGAAGGAAAATTATCAACAAGATCATTTATGTATATTAAAAATAATACTGGACCTAATATGGAACCCTGCGGCACTCAAAATTTAATTTAATATCTTTTGATTCCGTGATAACAATTTTGCCACTAATGTTACCATTAATTGTTTCGTGGCCAAATCAGTCATAACATACTGTTATTTTAATTATCCTTGTCAAAACAAAAGCAACTCCTACTGGCACCGCCATTATGCATCCACTGTTCATACGGATCAATCAGTACCTCCCATTAGAGTGCCTAGACTCTAGTTTATAGGGACTCAAGTATACTCTATGAGGGAGCACCATCTCTGGGTCTTCTGGTGAACTATTATCCTATGGTAGCTAATTAGGTAAGCCTCCTTTTCCTCTGCTATTAGGGATTAAACCCCTCTTCATAAGAGGGTGTGGGCTTGCACATTACAATAAGTATAAAATAAATATTAAAATGCCATTCACCTCTCAGGCAGCTTGCTCGGAGAGGTGACAAAAACTGTATTATCAAACTTCAGGCACGTATTAATATTAAGAGATTGCTTTCAAATTTTGACTATGTTAGTTTCTTATACAATAGAACAAAACTGGGAGATGAATAAAAAAAATTAATAATTTGTCTTCTTTAAGAATGTTAAAACAATACTTCTGACTGTGATGGTAATTCTATAGAACATCCTCATCTGCAATTTTGCAGTTTTCTTTTAATAGATGTGTTCTACATTGTTGTAGGAAGGATTTGTGACTTACGAAACTTTGGGCAAATGCAATTTTTTTTATCCTTGTGGGGGGGGGGGGGGGTGTTGAATTGTTGACCTACATTTTTATTAAATTTTGTTTTATCCTTGCTCTTGTTATGTTTGTTGAAGGGCAGGGGATAAAACAAAATTTATAAAAAATTTCAGTCAAAAATCCCCCCACAAGAATTTAAAAAATTGCATTTGCCCAAAGTTTCATAAATCACAAATGCTTCTTCCTACAACAACGTAGAACACATCTATGAAAAAAAACTGAAAATTGCAGATGGGGACGTACTATAGAATGACCATGATGTTAATATTTTTAGGTTTGTCGACAAGAATCTTACAATGAGGAAGTTGCATGATTTTTTTTTATATCACATATAGATCGATGACAGAAAAATATGCTTCCTCGTATTTTTTCTTTTTCTTTTTTGTTAAAATTGAGGGTGAAAAAAAATATTTTTTCAGCTGAGAATTTAAAACCATTAAAATGCTCTATCCCTAACAAATAGCGTCATTCGTAACCTGTAGCGTCAGGTCGTTATTGTTAAAACGTTGAAACATCTAAAAAGAAAACTGGTTATAGATAAACACATTAGGGATGTTATAAAATGATTATCCGTCATATTAACCAATAATTTGTGATGCTTGTTTTGCTCGGGTAGCTGGTTTGGAGATTATTCCAGGGTTCAATGTTAATATTAATTAAAATCCAGATCCAAAATAAGACATTTATTTTCCTAATAATTATATGTACAGTGTGGCCATATCTTTTATGGCTTAGGTTGCGACAATCTTGTTATTACATAAGTACATCATAGTAATCGGAGAGAGAGAGAGAGTGTAACATATTTCCTCTATGTACGTCGTCGTAACCCCAATTCTCTAATCGAAGTTCCAGGACATAACAGACGCGACTAAGAAATCTGTTTCAGGAGAGATCCAGTTCAACACACTTGAATCAATCTGGCAGGAGGTCCAGTTTAACGCACTCGGATCCTCCCTAACAGATACTTGGCCAGCGGCTGCCACGACGCCGGAGAAACTTGAGCTTCCGTTATCCCAGTTCAACACACTCGAGAAAGGTGAAAGTCAAGCTCTGAATTTACTGGTTTCTGGCTAGCTATTTTATACCCAAAAATCACGGTCACGTGGTTTTGCACCCGGCACGAAATGCACACGGCACGCAAGTTGCGGCCTGGTGAAGTTAGAATTAAAAGTTAACAAAAGAACTAATCAGGTATTGAACTAATCTAAAACTGAACTACTTGATCCATGCATGATTAAAATAAGTTAAACTGGAATGAAAGTATACAGTATTCCTGTAGTATTGTATACTTCATTACAAATTAATAACAAGATTAAGAATAACAACGTAAATTAGCAAACTCAGACCCAATTAGTGATCTCAAAGCAATATTATAGCGTTTTCAGTTACGTGGTTTTGTTTACACAAAAGTTCAAATTTTAATGTGGTATATTTATGAAGCGAAATTTTTCTATGAGTTTCTTTTATTATATTATCAACTTATAAGTATATATTATGGAAAAATAATAAAATTAAGCATCTTTAAAATCCATGCATCTTCCTCATTGCTAGAAAATTAAGCATGTTGATTTTTTGATTTATAGATGACATCTCGGACATCTATAACATAACGTTATATAACAATCCAAAAATTAGAGTGGTTGATAATAAAAAAGGACAAAGTCCCTTTGTAAACTTGTTATAAATATTACCAAGTATGTGTCAGGAGTACATATTTTATAATAATAAATACTTACCTGTTTCTGACTCAGCCGTATCTGTATCAGTAACGACAGGATTACTTTCTACTTTTTTGCGAAGAGTATTCTTTATCTGGGGTGTTTTACACAACCATTCCTGCTCCTCAGAATTTTTTGACTTTTTATTAGAAACACTATCCTGACTATCATCATCATCATAGTTATAAACTTTTCTTTTTGTCTGCCGCCCTGAACGGCAAACATAAGTTTCTTGAAAATCAACATCATCTGAAAAACTAGGAAATGTGTCCGCTATGCTTGTAACTTTCGGCAATGGGGCAGGATAATAAGACATTCTTGCCAACTGAGTCTTCATCTTATCTAATTTTGTATGATACGCATATAACATTTTAGCCTTTATCGCATTTCCACTGTCTAGAAAAAGTTGACTGTTTTGTATCGGAACATACGACAGTTCATGGTTAATAATATTCAGCGTCTCTTCAGAATCCTTGACCATTTCATTAAAGCCAAAAGTAACCTTAGTAGCATCTTTAGGCAAATCATTAATTAATTCGTCCAACTTATCCCCTTTACCATTTTGATTATTATTATGTTCAGGAACATTATTAGTAAGAAAATTTTTCGTAGAACTCCACGCCTTCGGAATAAATGGTTTCTCAGTACCTTTGGATTGAAGACTAGTTACATTAGTCATTTCCTCTATACTTTCATTGAGATCATTGGAAATATCTACCTGACTATTATTTATTCTTCTACTTTCATCTTCCACAGTTGCAGTATTTTCTGAATCTTTTATAGCTTTATAATAATCAATCATTGTCTGTTTTGGCATTTCTGGATCATACAGATCGGCATCTAGTTAGTAAACAAAACTACTATAGAATCAAATAATAGGAGTTGCCCTTAGACTATTCAATGTGTCGCTATGCTTTAATGGTCTGCCATTACATTAGTGAAAACTATTCTTGCATTATAGAGATAGAAAATCCCAACTATCTCTTTTCAATCGAAAATATCATATTGTGCTAAACTTTGGGAGTCCTAATCACTTTTCCGAATTCAGGCGCAAACTACTCAGTATGGCAGAAATTAAACAACTAATATCGTGTGCTTCTTCTATATGTGGGAATATTTTTAGCATATTGGAAGGTATACAAAACAGCAGCCCAAAAGAGTGTAAGCAGCACATTGAATGTTCTAAGGAGATGCCTCATTAATAATTTACAGTTAATAATGTTCTAATATATGTTACTACCTTGTCAACTAGAATGCTACTAAGATCTCAAGAACATGTCTTATTATTAATTGACATTTTGTTTTCACTAATTAGAATAGTGTTAAGAGCAATGAACATGCGGCAACACAGCGGTTTATCAATGAAACAGCTTATTTTTGACATTATATTAGAAAATATAAAAATTAAATATGGGTTACTGTTACGAGGCAGGTAAACATACCGCTAAGAAAATAGTTTGTACTAGCGGTAATATTACGTTAAATAGTTCTATCCGTAGCAAAGTAGTAGCTTCTTAATAACCTCCTAATAACTACTCAAGTTTACTATTAATAAAAGTGAGTAATTTTATTTTAATTATAAATATTAAGGGTTGATCAAACAATAATATTATATTGCAGTTTGAATTAATTGAAAGTATATTATTATGAAATTGCGTTGCAATTTTACTAATTAAATTCATATAGTTAACTACCTTCTAAAACTTTTTTCATCTCCGCTATATCTAATTCTGTTTCCATCTTAATGTTAGAAGTTCAATATTTTCACAAATTTCAACATAAACATTAACGGAATTATAAAGAGGTTAGAAATTTGCAGACAAATAGCCGTTTCTGTTCGGCGGACGCGGGTCTCGGGGTTCAACCATAGAGTAAAGTAAACAGCATAGATAAAAGAGGTATAATTTAGTTAAAAAACATGGTTGTACCATAGATTAAATAATATCACTTTGAAAGAGAAACATATTTTCGAGAGAGATAAAAATATCCTACCAACAAAGATACAAAGAATAGGGCTACCAATCAGCTTAGTACACAGAGCTGACCTTTGTGTACTAGGCATGTGCAGCATTTGAAATTCTGAGCCAGACTGATAGTCATTATTTGTGATTATAATCCATATAGTAGAATGCGGTCGTGGGAAGGGACCTGGTCCAAGGTTTGTAAAGTAAGATAGGTAGCATGGTAACTTTCAACCAATCAGAGATCACTATTTAAAATGCGGGAACGCGTCACTCTGCCTACTCATTCGAATTTCTGGCATTCAAACCATTAGTATAGAAGTATAATTAGTTATGAATTTGAATTCCTTATTTTGTATTTTTTAATGTACAAGCACAAATTAATAAATTGACTTTTTTGATTAACGACTATTAACATCGACAACGTTTTCCTTGAAATTTAAAATTGACATTACTATATATATCAAATTTATAAGTAATTAATGTATGCAGTTAAAGAAGTACATTTTATATCAAGGGACTGAAGTAGGTTCTTTTAATCTTTGTGCAATTTCTTGCCGAGACTTCAGTCTTGATTGCATTGCTTTATATAATTCTTAGCGAATTTAATAAGTTATAAGATAGATGAAGAAACATACATGATACTAATTTTCGCCCTAACGAAAAGAGTTACTTAGAAAAGTTTCTTATTTTATGACGTACCTACTGAGTAGAAATTTTTCCCCGGGCCAACCTTTACAATTATGTAGTATTAAAAAAATTTTATGCAAATTTTTTATTAGAATTAGATGTGCATACAATAATTTATTAAAAAAATTTAACAAGAGAGCCATTAAATTTAGTCGTCATATTAAACACAGCAATTAATAAGAAAAAATCACTCATTGGTTTTTCTAATATTTCTTTGTATCATATGAAAATAAATTTTATTTCCTGTATTATTTTTTTACGGAAGGAAAAAAACATCAACATCTCACCACTCTCTTTTGCCTTTTTTGAGTTGTTTTTGCAAACAGCTACACTACAAATTTCCTTCAGCCATCTAATAATTGTATGTAACATTTTATTTGTTATTATTATGAACGGAAAATAATAAAAACTGTTTACCTTAAAATTATTTCTGTAAATACACAGGTTACAAAATTCTATATACTATGAGTCTTTTCTCTTTAACAGTAATTGTCAATTAGATTATACACTAAATAACTATAACTGCACGATTATAAACACAAAAACAACAAATATTTCGAAATAACTCAACAAATAAGCGCAACGTCTCAAAAAATGCATACGTACAATTAAGTTTTAGTAGGCACGATGACGCGCAAGATGGCCGCCTTCATCGTAACCCCTCCATTCCGCTCAAGTTACCATGCTACCTATCTACTTTACAAACCTTGGACCTAGTCCAGCTTTTACATCTTCATCGCTTTTAAACGATTGAATGATCAACTACCATAATTCCTTTTATCAATTTCGCTCACCTCTACGAATAGGAGATTGGAAATCTCTCGGTATCGAATATTTAAACTATTTAAAGGTTAATATCTTAGATTAGAGAAGAGATTGGGAAACTCTCTTAAATGGGGAAATTGAAACTCTTTAAAGGTTATATATGATACAAATTGAGAAGAGAATGACATACCGAATACGCATGGCGTCATCTATTGGATATATTAGGAACTAGTTTGGATTGTTCCTCATTCTTTTCATCAATTTGGCTTATTTCTACGAATAAGAGATTGGGAAACCCTCAGAAATCGGGAAATTTAAACAATTTAAAAGTTATAATATAACTTTTAAATTGTTGTTTAATGTCATTTTCAATTTGTATCATATATTATACGATACTTATAAATTGAGAACGACCGAGTACGCATGGCGTCATCTTAAAAAATGTTTTCTTAACCGCCTCTCAAGTTACCGAAGTAACCCCCTGGAAGATCTCAAGGATCTTGTGCTAGGCAAAGAGAGACGAGTCTCTCTACAGTTTAATGTGGACTCCGAACCACTCTTGAGGCAATTTTTTTTTAATGAAAAATTGTTGCGCCTTGCGGGAATCGAACCCACTTCGCTAGGCAACTCAATTTGCTAGCCAGTCGCTTTAACACACTGAGCTACCATTCCCTTATTATATATCCATTGGATATATTAGGAACTGGCTTGGGTTGTACCCCATTGTGGTCGAAACAGCACAAAGAATGATGGAATTTTAATGAGGTCGTAAAGTTTTTATTGCGTTTTTTATTTTCAGGGATGTGTTGAGTAGACTACACCAACATGTTCGACTTCAGACTAAGACTCAGGCTCTTTCTTAATCTGAGCGTTCGACGCTCAGTTCGTGTTGGTAGGGATAGGCAAGCCGTACAATGATCAGCATTCCAACCACCAACTAACTAAGTTCGTTACCAACATGCTGGAGTGTGCATGGGGGGGTTTTAGAATCACAGGTCAGAGAGTTAGAGTTATGGTTAGAATCATAGATAAGAGATTTTTAATATCTTCTAGAATTCAGCGGCAGAACTGAAATTTTGACGTTTATGTTTTTATGTTATGCCAATTATGCCAAAGAGTTGAATACACAAAACATTTAATTAAGGAACTCAAATTGAGATTATCAGTGATCTTAATATCATTCTTTAAACAGGTAAGTATTAGTTTATATTACAACTATATACAAAAATCGAATGCAGAGCGTAAAATAATATGTGGTGGAAATGTAATTTTACTGACCCTCACTTAGTAATATGAGTTTAGTGACTGCATCAAAAAATACATTTTACTTGTTTGTCTTATTAAATATACTTGGTACTTGGTTCACTGTTGTTAGATACATCGTGTGAAAATTATTAAGTATCCGTTTATTGTTGAATGAATTTTACTAGAGTAGAAATCTTTTAAGTAATGGAAGAAGATTTCAGCTGTAGATTATCCCCTCGATGGAAGGCCAATGATCATCCAATTCATTGTTAATGAGGGGTCATATCAACAATCGATGGCGTATATTATATTTTTTGGGGCATTTTCAAAAATGTAGGTAATATACCCAATAACCCAATTAATACAAATAAATATAATGAAAGTAAAGGTAATGATAATACTGCCAGGCACAACACTCAAGGTCCCCTCAGGTGCCACATCTCATATTAATACAGAATTCTAATATAATAGATGTATCAATTTTATATACAAGTGTAAAAAAAATGAATGAGCCATAGTTATAGAAATTTTCATTTGAGAAACTGTCCCTTACTTTATACATGAAGTATAAGATATGATTACAAATTGAGAATACAATCAAGGAGACTTACGACTTGAACAAGTTGTATAAGTATAATGTTCCTTTAGTTTAACGTTTGCGTAGGTATAATGCTATCATCAGTATTAAAACAATTGATCAGAACACAGTATAAATAAATGACTTCCAAATAATATACATGATTTTGGGGGAGCTGGATGCCATATTTACACCACTGTCAACCATGCATAGATATGCCATTATTATATAGGTTAATTCGAAGTGACATCCAATTTCATATTATCATATTTAATTAGGTTTGCAAACTATAGCAAATACAAATCCACCAAAGAAAATCAAAACTGTTTGTTTTCACTCATTATAAGTGCTCAATGTAACTTAAATGGGTTACATGCACAATAACAGGGCAGTATTCGAGGTGTCATAGCCGGTTTCAGCAGTCAGAGTCTCCAGAGTAGTATGGTGCATTGATTTCATACCTTATCACTTCATATAGACTGGTACATCAAGAGTACAATGCACATTTATTCTTTGCTCATAAAGCTAAATGAACTCAAACAACACACATCATGCTTGTAACCCATGGAAGCTATATCGAGAGCTTATAATGTGTAAGAACAAATTTGGACAGTTTTAATTTTGTTTATTGTGTCTGTACTTGATACTGTACAAATCTAGTTAAATATGAGATGACAATGTAAAATTGGACGACTTATATTAAATTAAACTATACATAAAGCATCTTTTATTGCAGGAATATTTTCTCATGGATTTTGCCCGTGATACTACTGCTTCATGGAATCCAGATTGTAATAGTAAATGTAATCAAAAAAATGATGTAGAAACTATCTATACACCTTTTCAACCACTTAAAATAATAATAGATCCAGGGGTGTTTGATATAAACAGATCTGATATTGGCAACTCATATTTTCCTCCCAGACAATTTGATTATGGAGTAGATGTGGTACGATATCAGAAATTGCACCACTGCTCTCTAGAATACAAAAATATTGAGCTATTATTCAGTAACATAAGTTATTATAAACTTACAGATGTGGAAAAAGTTTTTAATCCTTATCTAAAAAAGAAATTCGAATTACGGAGACAACTGGTTTATGGGGGAATTCAACCAACGAGGCTTTTTCATGGTACCAAAGAAAAATATATTGATAGCATTTGTAACGTTAACTTTGATTGGAGGCATTATTGTGAAAATGGCCACAGATATGGTAAAGGAGTTAATTTTACACCAGAATTGTCTTATGCAGCTATTTATTGTGATAAACGCAGGAAGAAAATTATGATAATGGCCGATGTATTAGTTAAAAATATAGCTCATGGCCGAAAACGTACCATTATCCCACCTCCCTATTTCGATACTACGGAAGGAAAAAAGGGGGTAGTAATAGTTAAATATTATGATAGCGAATTTTATCCCCAATATTTAATATACTTTGTTAAACTACAGAGAAGAAAACGACTACAACATACTTTACCTATACAATTTTAAAGGACCCCGCATCTTTTAGGTGTATTTTGGCTTTCGTTCCCGGGACCTGAAACTTGGCTCAGAGCTAGTTCTTACCGTGCTGTTCAAAAGTCTCTGTGGGCAAAGAAAAATTCAATGATAGAGAATTAAAAGCTTTTTCAAATGAGCTATCATCTATGGACCTTAGTGTATATATCTATAGAGGATATATACATACATATATCCATTAGTCCATATACGCTCCTTAATGATCATAAATACACAGTTTTATAAAAGCTATTTCAAAGGAAAAAATGGTATTGTCGAGCGGGAAGAGTAAACACAATGACCAATATCTCGAAATTCTATCGTTGAATTTCTTTTTGCTCATAGAGACTTTTGAACAGCATGGTAAGAACCCAGATTTCAGGTCTTGGGAGTGAAAGCCAAAATACACCTAAAAGGTGTGGGGTCCTTTGCTGTGTATGAACGTTATATACTGGCAACAGCAGACTACAATATATTTTCAGGGTCACTTGGCCAAATCACTAAACTGTTCTGTGGAATAACTCATTCTTTAATACAGTCTAATAGTATTATTAATTACCAAGTTGTGTCCTTAGTTTGACTCGATAAAGTTCATTTATATATAGTATCTTCACAAATTGTGGAAAAGGTAGGCTTGTCCTTCTCTGATAGGCATGCTTGACAGTTACAGCATTACAGCATCTATTACGATCGCATTTTAGGCATACAACCATGCCAAAGTTGTTTCCCATCAATATTGGCTTAATGTTTTGAAGGTAGTCCTCGCTAACACTTATTACTATCTGTGCTTCCCTAAACCATTATGGCTTTCACTACGTAAATAATACTAGTATGGTTTAATCTCATTAACATAAGTGCACGAGGACCGTGCTTGTTTATTTACTGTCCGATTCACATACACTGTTGCTCTATTTAAATAAATTAAGACTTTACAAAGTAATTTTATTATATGCTAATTGAATACCCAGCATTGGCAAGCATACGAAAACCATGTAGTCCAAAAAGAATACAGCACCAAGTCATGAAAGCTGCACGTAACCAAAATCATTAAAATTCGTCATTCCTGAGCACGAGATTTTTAAAATGCTCCATAATAAAAATGTTAACTGTTTTTATATTATCTATTGATGTGGCTAAAAAATGATGGAGCGTTGTTTTGGGGTCATATTTCTTGGAGAATCGACCTGTTAATGTGATGGTCTGCTCGAAGGGTTCATAACAGATATCCAAACTCATTGATACAACATCTGTCTGCCTCCCTAAAGATATGTATCCTTGTCAGGTGTTGTTGGTTCTTGGTGATGATAATAAATTGCTCAAAGGTAATTTGACTCATGTTTGTAGGCTTAAACGAAAATGGTTTATAGAACTTTGATGTAATTATTACATCAAAGTGTTCTAAAAATAGATGATACTTCAGACTAGTCACTAATAATATGTAAACTAAAAATTAAGAAAGACAAACAACAGCCTAAATTTCTTACCTTCCGAGATTTTTCTAACTTTAATTATCAAAACTTTCTGCAGGATCTGTTATCTGTAAATTGGGACTGTATTTACTTGATAGAAAATATTGATGAAATGTTAGAATTTTGGAATAACAACTTATTATATTTAACATTCATGCACCTTTCAAAACTGTGAGAGTAACTAAACAACCTGCTCCCTGGCTAATGGAAAATATGAATTATATGATTAAACTAAGGAATGCAGCTTATAATCGATATAAAAAACTAAACACCGATATCTCGTTTAATGAATATAAAGAAATGCATAATTTTGTTAACGGATCTATTAAATTATAAAAACGGGCATACCTACAATTTAAATACAAATCAGATCCTAAAATGTTCTGGTGTACTTTGAAATCATTTAATGTTAATAAAAACAATGAAATTTCGTGTGACTGTACCGGTCCTAATTTAATCAACAGTTTTTTTATTAACAACTTATCGCAAGTACAGGATTATGATGATTTTTTTTTATACATTTATTTAACGTCGGCCTATTTCCGCTATTGAGGCCTAACACCGACGCCTGTAGATGAGCTACCCCTAACGAGGAATTTTGCCGAACCTCTTTCCTTAAGAAGAGTAGGGCTCTTTTACTTGCCTAACATTTAATAGACAAGGGACCGACGGCTTTACATCCCTCCAAAGGATGGTATATCCCCTATACAACCCTTGCCTAAGGTTGTATAGCTTCCGGCGCATACACTGATATGCAAGCCGCTGGAAGATGTGTGACCGGTCACTCATCCAACTTTTAACCGCGCCTTACGTACATGGTAAAGACACACCTACGCTCGCCCCACTTACGATTTAATCACGGAAAATTAAATTAAAAATCCTAATGGTGGTAGTAACATACATGCTTAATATTACTTGTTTTTAGTAAAGCTTTTGATACATTGAACCATTCCATTTTATACAAGAAACTAAAATACTTTGTTGCTCACTTCAGAAAGCACTAATGAAAAATGGATTTGCGAGGTACACAATACAAAAGTCACTAGGGCCATACAGACAAAAAACCCAGGAGGAAACCGAGAAACCAGTAGCAAAAGCATATCTACCTTACGTGAAAGTGACGACAGATAAAATTGGCAAACTGCTACGTAAACATAACATAGAAACAATATTTAAAACAGACCGAAAAATCAGTGCAGTCCTCCGTAATCCAAAATCAAAAACTACCCTAGAAAATCAAGGAGTATACGAAATCCCGTGCCAAGATTGCAACAAATCATACATAGGACAGACCAACAGACGTATTAGAGTAAGAAAGGAAGAACATATGAATGTAGTACGAAAAGAGGAGACAACATCGTCCCTAGCACAGCATGTAAAATCCACAGGACACAAAATAAACTTCGACAACACCAGAACAGTAGCTAATATCGAGCATTATAGGTCAAGGATTACCAGAGAGGCCATAGAGATCGAAGAAAGACCACAAAATCTTAATAAACGAGATGATACGCAGAGATTGCCCAGTTCCTGGAAGCGCGCTCTTGTGGGAAAATACGTAACCGAAAACACACGACGATCCACCGTGGACGAACCAATCACGAAGAGGCATGTTCAAGTATTGACAAATAGTGAAGGAGCACATCAACCTGCCCGAAATGGACCTATTACAAGGAGTCAGAGCCGAGCGCGGACCAATCAAGGAGAACCAGTTCAGTTCGAGCAACGAGGAGCAGCAGTAGGCAGCTTTCAGCGAGAACCTGAAGATGGCAGATGAGATTCTGCTGAAATATATTTCACTCATTTTTTTTTCAAGTTTTTCTTAATTCATCAATATGCGGACGACATCCAATTATATTTTTCTTTTGGTTTCAATAATTATTTACTTGCAAATGATAAGATTAACTCTGACCTGGCAACAATTGCTTAGGTCTCTAATTCTCATGGATTAGCTCTAAATGAGTCAAGAACTGGGTTATTAATTTTGGTAAGGATAGGTGCGAACTGGTTAGTGATCCTAATTTTAAAATTACACTTAGACAGCAAGACTTGACCCCTGTTGATGAAGCAAAAAAGATTTTCCACTTACGTTGCTAAATTGGTACAAAAATCATATGGTAAGTTGAAACTACTACACATGCATTGGAGGGTACTTAGTTCTGATATAAAGCTGATGTTATGTAACTCTTTAATTCTCTCCCATCTTGCTTACTGAGATGTTGTGTATTGATCTGCTCTATTAGGTAGACAAAAGAGCTCCCCAAAAAATACAAAATGTTTGTTAAAAATTTAGTTTCAACTTGCACAAGTTTGACCATATAACTGAATGTTTTCTGAGAAGGAAATGGTTAAATTTAGATGAAAGATTTAAACACCATTTAGACTCTGTCTTGTTTAGAAAATTGATAAATATCAAACACCTGACTCTTGGTATTCAAAACTTTTAAAAGGTAGCGATACACATGAACGTTCTACTCATTTTAAGTACCTGTATAATGTCCCCAAGCTAATACCGTGTAGTTTCAGAGGAGTTTCACATATAACCCCGTCAAAATTTTTAACAAGTTAGCTTTGAACCTTAAACTTTTTTCCAGTATTCATTTAGAAAACAAGTCAAAGCCTGGTTGCTGTCGAATAGATAATGTGTATATTGTATTAGGCTCATAATTTTTTTCTACTTAGTTTTATATTATTTCTCTTGGTTGTATGGAAGAGCGACCCGAGACCGAATACCACCAACCCATTTAATATGTATTTTTGTTTATTTTACTGTAAAGTCATAAATATAGGCGATTTTCTTTTTTTTTTTTACAAAAAAACAGTCACCCTACTCTGTGGCTCCGACCCTCACAGAGGGGAGCTGGTAATAAATACCAGTAGCCCCTCCCCACGCCCGTGGGGTGAGTGACTACCGGGTCCGCGAATCGTGTGCCCTGAGTAGACGTAATGAACCGAGGATGATAGCCTTCTGCATTCTGCCGGCTAAGATCTCTGCCGAATCTCGGCATGCCGGTATGATCTTTAGTTCCGAAAGCAGCGTCTGTCTCATTCCACCGAGGGCTCCTATAATCAGTACCACTAATTTGACAGAATGGCCTGGATAAAGCCTGCGGAGTTCGAAGAGCAAATCTCGATATTTAGTCCGTTTTTCCTTCTCTTTCAAGATAATGTTGCTCTCAGCAGGGGCTGAGAATTCCACGACATACATTGTCTTGAGTTGGTGGTCGAGGAGTACTATGTCAGGCTTGTTGGCTTGTATTTGCCTGACGGTGGGAAACGAGTTGTTCCAATAAATTAGACACTTCTCATTCCCCACAACGGACTCAATATCCCCTGGAGCGTAAGGCAGCATTGGTGTTTCGTCTATCCCATACGAGTGCCTTAGTTGATAGTAAAGCACTCATAATGCTGCGTCGTGTCTGTGAATATAGGCCGAGACTGCGTATGTCGAGCGAGCCGACAGTAGGTGCATTACAGACTCCAGCTAGGCGATTTATTATTATTATTATAATTTTATAAAAATCATTTGTTATGGAATTCGTGCGACAAAAAGTACCACAACAAAATTCTGTGGGAAGATACTTGGAGAGAAATAAGTTTTTCTATAAAGGTTGTAAAGAAGGAAATGATCAAAGCAATTAAAACTGGACTCTCTCATCTACAGGTCCAAATTAGATACCATCCAATAACATAGTACCATGCTGCAGACGATTTTTGTGTAATGGTGTCTTTTATATCAATGACTTCTTCATTCTCGCCAGTTGCATTTAAAAAAATAAAACTATTAATTATAAATACTGCAGCAGCGCAGTGCATGAAATTTTCAATAAAACTGGCTGCCCTTGTTGGCTCACTCTGCCAAACGTTCCAGGTGAGATACGTTTCAAGGCAGCGTTCTGTGCAAATTGGCACTTAATCGGTTGTATTCAATGGCTCCTTTATATAGAAAATTGAGCGATGCATTGATTCATTATTAGCTTGTTTAATTAGGTTCATCATTTCCCCAGGTATTGTAATTGTGCAGTCTAGGATGGTCGAAAAAATTAAATTTGAAATTATAATTTGCTATACCCATCAAAAGTTGCCTTTCAGTGTGTAGAGTCACTGTAATTTTTTTCAAATTTTTAAAAAAATATCTTCAGCCTCTACCACCCCTTTAATCCCGCCTAAAGTAAAATTTCATATCTATGTAATAATAATCGTAAAAGTAATTATAACATAACTGAAATTAAACAAAGTATTTATCTTAAAATAACATTAAATACAAGCAACGGTTTATTTTGAACCAGATATTGCAAGTTTTGACATGTTCACAAGATAGTCTGTGGGATACGCTGCACCTATGCATCGAATGTTATTATGTACTCAGAAGTTAATCAGTGAACATCTGAAGCTGGTGTCTAATTTGTCCTTAAAAATTATTACAATAATTTTGTTAATTGTGAATAAAGTAAACGAGAAATTATAATAATGAATTCACCGAAATTAAACATAACAAGGAGTAAAGTTGAGTGTCCTATTTTTGGTAGTCCTATCGATTTAAACTGCCTTGCATTGCCGACAATTGAAGAAATGCTTCGATGTTATTTGTTTATTTGGTATGAAATAAAATATAACAAACAGTGCGGGAAGGAACCAAGTTTTGTAGAAGTTTGCAACGAACTTGTGTCTAAAATTGCCAATATTTGGAAAACGGTATCAATTCCAACAGTTTCGAGGGACCGCATCGTACAATTGATACGCAAGTACCATGACAGGTATTTGAGCCTAATAAGTTATCTCAAAAGCAAGCAGAATATGCAATATGAGTTAAAGGTAAATAGTTTTAAAATAGACTGTTCGGAAAGACTATTTGACATTGCTTCATGTAAATGCGAATTTTCTGCATGTAAATGTGAAAAATTAAGGAAAGTGCCGATTCAAGAACAAAAATTTCTGTTGGATCAAAGGTCGTTTAGAAAGATGACTAGAGAAAATATTGACCGTGCAGAAACAAAAAAGTTAACTGTCAAAAAAGATAGACACTCAAGAGAAAGGGAAATACTAAAAAAGTACAGATCCGGCACTTCTACTCAAGTAAGCACATTACCGTCAGACTCAGACAAGTCTTCAAAGTTTGAATCGTCATCGGAGGATGAACTAATAGGCAGCAACTTACCTTCAACATCAAAGTACACTCAAATGAGGCTGAAGTTACCCACATTAGGTATTGTATGTGATAAATATGGCATTTCTGACAGATCAGCTGCCGCTATTGTTACTGCAGTACTGAAAGATGTGGAAATCGTCAGTGCAGATAATCCCTCTAAAATTATCGACAAGAATAAACTGAGAAGAGTACGCCAGAAAACCAGAAAGACTCTGTAAAGAGTTCCAGACTGCAAATAGAAGCATTAGCAGTCTTTACTTCGATGGAAGAAAGGACAAAACTTTAGTGCAAGAAAAAAAGGTACCAGGTTCTATAAGAGAACTATTGTAGAACATATATCCCTAATTGAAGAACCGAATTCTCTGTACATAGGTCACATTACTCCAATCACAGCCAAGGCTCAGTCGATTGGGAAAGCAATAATAGATTTCTTAGTTACAAATAATATAGATCTAGATAATTTAGTGGCGATCGGTAGTGATGGTACTGTTGTAAACATTGGCCATAAAAATGGTGTAATATGATAATGGAAACTGAACATAAGCGTCCATTACAATGGTTCATATGCCAATTACATGCCAACGGGTTACCCTTAAAGCATTTATTCCAATTCCTAGATGGCGCTACAACAGGACCTCATGAATTCGCTGGAAAAATTGGAAAATTATTAGAAAAATGTGAATGTCTCCCAATCGCAAATTTTACGAAAATTGAATGTAATTTGCCAGAAATGACAATACAGTCTAGTAAATTAAGTTCAGATCAATCGTATCTATATGATATTTGCAAGGCCATATCAAGTGGAGACTTCCAATCAAATATAACAAATCGTAATCCTGGCAAGTTAGCTCATTCAAGGTGGCTTACAATAGCAAATAGAGTACTTCGCCTCTAAGTGATTCAAAGAAATGCATATTTTATTCACCCCGAGAATCTCCTTCTGTGTATGCTACGAGATAATCGTCGGTGGATACGAGAACTATCTTTAAGAAGAATTCTCAAAGCAAGAGAAGCCTATCAGCAGACGACAACAGTGAGATATTTTGTTATACCAGAATTAAACTTTAGTGCTATGGAACATTTTGATTTAATTTGCTGGAGTGAGTGCGATATAACACCACCACCAGTTTTGGCTGATACACCACAGATCGTGACCTCAAGCGTTTTATTAAAGATGGTGTGATTCCAGAATTTGACTTTTCAAAATTTCCGTGCCATACTCAATCGATCGAGAGATGCGTCAAATTGGTTACGGAGTCATCTACTTTAGTTATAGGTCCGGAATCTAGAGATGGCTTTATTCGCTCAAGAATAAAATCAAGGGGGATTATTTCTACTTTTGAAAATAAAGGACAATTTAAAGTTACCTAAACGTTTGAAATATAATATAATAAAATAGGAGCGCTTACTTTTGTGTTTTATGTTAAGTTAAAAATTATTTGTTTATGTTGGCTTTAATAAATTCTTTGATTAGTTTCAATGGGCAAGTAGACAATTTTTTTATTATTATTTTAATAACATCTACACATAAAAACAGTTGACCAGTATTTTTTATTTTATTTTTTTAATAATGCCTTATAGTAGAAAAAAAGTCATGAAGTTTAAACTATGTTTAAACGGTTAGATATTGCCGCAAATGTTCGGGCTATTCTATTGGCTATGACGTAATAGCGTAATCGGCAGAGAAACGAGCGCTAGTAGAAGGGCGGAGCCAACAAAGTTTTGCAAAGCGTATGAGTGGCTCTGTCGGCGTTATATTGAATGCGCACGCATATTACGCTATAACGTCACGAGATAACCGGCAAACTGTCTTATTTTAAATCCACTCTAATCTTAAGCATATTCATTTTACAATAAAACCAATAATAGTGATAAAGTTACCTTCAAATTATGTTTATAATATTGTTACGTCCTTACAATTTTCAGTAAACACTTTGTGGATTCCAAATAACTTGCAACAAGAATTTTCACAAACCACTGATTTATTTAATCACTAAAATTACACTAGCAAATACTTAAAAATCACACAACTAATAATAACTTAATCTAATATAATTTCACTACTTTTAAAACACTAAGCACTTTACTTTCCTTCTTAAACTTGTCAACTCTTGTCTAACCTAAAAACTCTCTTGTCTGTTTACTTCACTAAACTGCATACTTCACTCAACTGAACTCTTCTTCTACAAACTGTTTCTGTAACCAGAACCACAGATTACCCAGAACTGTACTGGATACTAAACTGAACTGTTTATCCTTCACTAAACTGTACTGTACTGTTCCTGTTCTTCTATCTGCTGGCTTCACCTCTTTATATACCCACTTGGAATGTCCAGAATATCATTGTAGAACTTTCCGCAAATATACTGGAATTCTCTAGAATTTTCTTAGGCACTACTAAATGGTGGTTCGCCAGTTGGCCCACAGATGGCGCCACCCTTCTGGCCAGGGAGTAATTACAACTCTCCTCTCTGTTAGAGGGCAGCACATAACAATATATTGAAGAGTCAACCTAAAATGCTATATTATTACTTTTGTCATTTTCGATATTGTCTACTAGCCCATTGTCTCAGACTCATGTATTTATCCACTAAATATTATTATTATTATTATATTACGTAGTAGATACGAAGGTACAAATTTGATATAATTAATGAAAGAGACGATAAGGAGTGAATTTATTGTAATTTTTTTTGTTGTATTAAGGGTGATAAAGGGCTGAATTTTTTTTTTTTAAATCTAAAAAAAGTCATAGGGACTATACACAGTAAAAGGCAACTTTTGATGAGTGTTACATTTTTCACTTCTTAATTTTTAAAAAAATGACCATTTTCGGCCCACCCTGTGCACATCTCGTAATTTTGTTAAAATATTGTTTAGATAGTCTGGAACAATGTCTCTGTTGATTTTATATATAAAAATTAAAACATACTTAAGAAAATTCCCTCTATTCATCCAATTCAAACATTTCAACATACAGGGTGTCCCGTAATAACGTGCAAAAAATTTAACTGTAGATTCCCTGTTGAAAATTAAGACGGGTTCTTCGTATAGAATTTTTCAAAATAGCTCTTTCCTGTCCAGCTACACCCCCTTAAAGGGGTGTGCCAGAAAACGGTTTTAATTACTATCTGAAAGTAACGTAGGTAATCTGAAAATGACGAAATTTGGCACATCTCGGTTACTCATCAAAAGGCATCTATTGAAATCATTTCATCCACCTAGCATGTACGGTCGTGAGCAAAAAAAAAAATAGGACAAGTTTTATAACGGTAATTTGCTAAAATCTAGTTGTGTACATCTAATTTTAATTTTTGTGACTTGTCAGTTAGTTGTCATAATTTATGGCAAGTGTGCAAAAAACTAATATGCCTCATATAAGCGATTTAGCTAAATCTGGAGTTATTGCTAAAGCAGAAGAAAGATGGTCAATGAGACAAATTGCACTGCGTTATAATATTGACAAAAATTCGGTGTGTAACATTTTAAGAAAGTGGAAAGAATAAACGGTACGATTAGTAGAAATCCTGGATCAGGGCGACGAAGGATTGATACACAACAATAAGATTTGCAATTGGTAAATGCTTTAGTAGAAAATCCATTTTACTCAGTTATTCGGGCTGCTGAAGAAACGAATTTTCCTGGATCGAGTAGTACTGATCGCCAGCGAGTAAGAGAATCGGAGCTACGCTGCCATGCAGCAGCACAGAAATACTTACTTAAGTTGAACATAAAGAAGCTCGAGTAGGATTTGCGCTTGAATGTTTAGCGCATGATGTAAATTTTTGGAACAATGTAATCTTTACACACGTATTTGTGTTTACCGCCCTCCGAATACTCGATTCAATGAGAAATATATATCTAACAATGATAAAAGTGGTAGATTTTCCGTCAATATGTGGGCTTGGATATCGACACGTGGACCTGGTGTTTTGTGGCATATTGAGGAATGATTTAATAGTGAAACATATATTAGGATTTTAGACAATATTATGCTCTCTTCTGTGTCACAATTATTTCCTAATAATGAGTTCATATTTCAACAAGACAATTGTTCCGTTCATACTGCTCATACCGTAACTAACTGGTTTCAAGATAACAACATCAATGTTCTTATCTGTCTGTTCTTAAAATATTATTACTAATGATTATTGTATAAGGTTAATTAATTCTATGCCAAACGGACTTATAGAAATTATAAATAGAAATGATGCAATTACGAAATATTAATAGTTAGTTTCTTATTAAGTAGGATATCCTTTGTCCTTTGATCCAGGATTTCTACTAATCATACCGTTTATTCTCCACTTTCTTAAAATGTTACACACCAAATTTTTGTTAATGTTATAATGCAGTGCAATTTGTCTCATTAACCATCCATCATTTACTATAGCAATAACTACAGCATTAAAATAAAAAATAAATTAAAAGTGATATCTGTTTTATTTCGGCTACTTATTACATATTCAAATAGAGACAGATTTACATTAGAAAAAAAAAGTTGTTTCATTTTTTTTCTGCTCATGACAGTACACAAAGGGGAAAAATTAACTACCCTTCTTGAAATTTTGTAGATATCTTTCTGCCTGCTATTTTTTTTTCAATTAAAAAAATATAACTAATATTATGATTCATTTAGAAACTTTTCTCCTACATAATATATCGAACACCGTATTATACCAAAAAACAAAAATTCAACCAATCCAACAACGTCTCACTAAGCTACAAACAAAATTTGCCAATGCACAACACAACTTCCAAAAAATTTAAGAATTTAATTTAATTGTGGCTTCTCATCCCCTTCCAATCAATCGATTTCAAAATGTTGACTGTTCTCGAACCTCTAAAGAATAATGAGGTGGCGCACCAACCTGCATAAACCACGGTGTTTGACGTAATGTAAAAGGTAAATCGTTTATAAGTTGATACAGTCATTTTGTAAAAAGTTTAAATAAGCTGGACCATTTAATATGTTTGGAACTCAAGAGGTCCTATTAATTAATTGTCTGTAATTTCGGCCCAAATATTTATTGAAAAGTTGTATTGATATCTTCCTTTTACAACAGCGTGAGGATTATCGTCACTCATAAATGCTGGTTACGAAAATTTAAAACTACATGCCAAGTAAAGCAGCATTCATCTGTGAATTGTACTTTTCTTGTAAAATCTAACGGCTTCCTAAGTATAATTCTACAAAAACCAAGTCTTACTGAAAAGTCATGAGGGAACAGCTATTGTATTCTCTGTAAATGATAAGGGTAAACTCCTTGCCTTTTCAAAATCCTCCATATTGATGTTCTTGTTATGTGGAATGAAGAGCAGCAGCCCGTTAATACTACATTTAGGATGTTCACCAAAATAATGTAATATTTGTGCCTCCATTGCATCTCCTATTTGTCTCCGACAACCACAATCATGACTTCTTTTCTAAACATCCCCTTTCTCTTAACCTTAAGTGAATATTAAAAGAAGTACGAACGTTTGGCACAATACGAGTAGGGAACTTACAACGATATCGTTCTTTTGCCGCTGAAGCATTTCCTCTATGTTCACATACATTAAATGTATGTCTGCATATTCCTTATTACTAAAACTATGCATTTTAAAATCTGGTTAGAAAACTACTAGTATTACGTAGTAAGGAATGATTATCTTATTATTTCAAAGGCAAGAAACAACGGAATATTGTCCAATTATAATTTAACACCAGCCTATTTGTATATTTTACACTAATATAATTGTGCTCATTGCTTTTGATTGATCACTTAGGCAGATGTAATTTAATTTTTTTCTCAAAAATGGTTGACTACGAAATTTATTCAAGAGATAAAAAAGTGTCTAATTGAATCATGTTTATTTTTTTAATTGAAAAAAAAAGTAGCAGGCAGAAAGATATTTACAAAATTTCAAGAAGGGTAGTTAATTTCACCCCTTTTTGTACATACTAGGTGGATGAAATAATTTTGTTAGATGCCCTTTTGTTGAGTAACCAAGATGTGCCAAATTTCGTCTTTTTCCGATTGCATTATTTTGAGATAGAAATTAAAAACCGTTTTTTGGCATACTCTTTTAAGGGGGTGTAGCCAGACAGGAAAGGGTTATTTTGAAAAATTTTGTACGAAGAACCCATCTTAATTTTCGACAGGGAATGTACAGTTAAATTTTTTGCACTTTATTACTGGACACCCTGTATATCATCTAATCTAGCAGTGGAGATACTACATTTTAATATAACTCTTATTGCGCTATTTTGTAACACCAACTTTTTTAGATATTTTTTACGATTATCTGCATGCGTTTTAAAATTTAAATTACTATCAACTGTAACTCCCAAATATTTAATCATGGCCAATTCACTCCTTGCAGACTGAATGATACATTTACCTTTGAACAATTTGAAATTTTTTATTAAATACTTATGCATTCTTTTTATTTTAGCAATATTTCATTCTAATTTATTTTGAATTTCTATGACTGCGAACTGCGAGTAATAATACTGTATATGTTTTTATTTGTAAACAAGATAACACAACAATGTGAGCTATCTTTAAATCTAACATGGCAATAAAAATGTTAATTGCATTTGCCTGTTGTTGCAACAAAAGGATGATATAATTAATAATTGAAACAACAATAAAATGACATAGGTTAAAAATGGGATAAGGATAGATGGTACTTTTCAGAATTATTTATATAATTTTTAATGATATGCTGAGTGTGATGGATAATACTGATAAATTTATTTAACTTGAAAAAAATACTGAAAGCAGAGTATTTTATTATGTGTCCATTCCAAAGAAAAACAACAATTAATGTTACATATTAAGTATGTTAAATGTACCAAAAATGTTGTGTCTTGCCCTAGGCTAGTTACTATTATAAATGTACCTACCGGTATATTTTTAATAAACAATGTAAAATGTAAAAAAAATAACATTCGATGTGAGAAAATTCCTAAAAACTATTTTAAAATACTTTTAACTATTAAAGCGGCAACATATTGTTAGTCCGCACATGACTCATTCTATTGAATGTTAATAAATTGATGCAAAGTGTATATTATCGCTGACAAACAGGTGTAATCCATAAAATTTCGCATTTCAGTTTTTTATACCACAGAGTAGATTTGCTGGACAATTTTATGAGTTATGGCAGTTTGTCACATAAGCGACGGTATGTTTCATCTTATGCTCATTTGTTTTATGTATGTATATATGTCATGTATGTTTCGATCATGTTCTGTGTAAATATAAATAAATAAAATATGTACTTTCCTATTTCTGATTTTTTTCTTATGTAGGTAGGGCACATTTATAAGACCATAATATAGAATGAGTAATTCATCTTTTGATATATTGAACAGTAGAACCAATGATATTTATATAGCCAACAGAGTTAGTAGTATTTATATAAAAAAGTATCACACGCATTTAGTAAAACCATTAGGCCCACTATAAATTAACCTTTTCACTGCAAAGGTACTATGGAAAGAGGTTATAATTACACTAGTGTGAAGGTGAAAAAAACATTAACAAATTACAAGCCAATTTCCCTCATTGATTTTCTAAAAAGTTAGCGAAAGGAGTGGTTTATGGTATGGACAATGTTAAAAAATGCCTTGCTAAATATTTGGATTTAGCTAAAGCTTCCGATAAGATTGATCATAAAATATTAATACTTACAAATACCAGAGGACATAGGCATAGGACTATTCTATTTATATAGATAGTTTATTGGTGCTAAAGAAAAATATAATTTTCTTTACACAAGTCCACAGAACTACAGAGTAATTAAGATTTAAAAATGCTTACATGCTACTTAGACAAAATATACAGGTAATAAAATATTGTGCAGAATCACATACAATGTCGTTAACAATAGATATAAAAATAGATACTATTGAGTATTTATGATTATTGTTTGCTTTATAAAATTGTCAACGTTATAAAAGGGATTTTTTAATAAAAATAGTCTTTTACTACCGTTTTATATTTATTAAAATCTAAAATTTTTACCTCTGTGGATAGTTTATTAAAGAAAGTTGGATCATAATATAGAGTAAATTTTTCTGATTTTTTAAATCTTAAATATCCTATATTCAAATTTTCTCTACTTCTCGTGTTATGATCATGGATGTCTTCACGTCTCCCATACCTATATCCCCATTTCTTTATTGCATAAAGCAAGCACTTAAAAATATACTGAGGGGATCGTTAATACACCCATGTCTATAATTGATTGCATAACATCTGCTCTGTAGTCAAGACCCGCCAACACTCTAATAGCCTTTCTTTGTAAAGCAAATATTCAATTCGCATGTGGAGAGTACCTCCAGATTAACAGACAGTAAGTGCACCAAGGCTGTATTAAAGCATGATATTTTATCATACACTCTTTGCTCAGTGCTGTTTTAAATTTTTTAACAGATATATATTTTTAGATATTCTATTTTGAGACACTGTCAACATGCACATCAAATTTCAACTGATTATCAACAGTGACACCAATAAATCTAGCCGATTATGGATTTTGCATGTGGTCGTTACATAATGAGAAGAACATCTTTTCAGTTTTAATTAGATTTAAACTTAGATGATTTGCTGTATACCACTGCAAGTTCCATAATACCTTTTTCAACACTCATTTCTAGGTCAGTTGGATTCTTATTATTGTCATATCATCTGCGAATAATATTAGCTCAGAGTCACTGGAAGCAACAGAGATATCGTTGATGTAAATTAAAAAGAGTAAGGAACCCAGCAATGAACTTTGTGGTACCCCACAAGTTATTTCAGAGTACTCGCCTCCATAAAAGGTTTTTTGATATCTGTTTGTTAGGCAGCTTTTTATCAACTTTAGGCTCATCGCTCTAACATAATATAATTTTAGTTTCTGTATCAAAATAGTATGTAATAATTATATTTTTAATTAGGTTGCTTCAACTGAATTTTTTTTTAAACATTTATTTAACGTCAGCCTATTTCCGCTTCTGAGGCCTAACACCGACGCCTGTAGACGAGCTACCCCCAACCAGGAATTTTGCCAAATCTCTTCCCTTAAGAAGAGTAAGGATCTTTTACTCGCCTAACATTTAATAGACAAGGGACCGGCGGCTTTACATGCCCTCCGAAGGATGGTATATCCCTCCGCAGACACATTTGTTATGTTTTTGTTTTTCTTATATTATCTGTGATGTTTACAAAATAGTTATTAAAGTGTTCAGCTTTTAGGTTATTATTATCATCAGTACGATGTATTTCTATTCGAATTTGTCACATCCCATGCAGTTTTTGCAGTGTTGTCGGATTTTTCCACATATGCAGAGTTTGCTCTTATTTAGATCTTAGCGATTTCGTCTATATTTTTTCCTAAAGCATTTATTTGCATTAGTAAGCTCATCCGATCTGAAGTTAGTGTTTAATTTCACTAGGAAATTTAAGCGCTCCCTTAATAATTGTAGTTTTTTTGAAAACCAGTTTATTTTAGTATTATAGTTTGTATTTTCTTTTTACTAATGAAAAAGCATTGTTGGTCGATTCTATCAATTTTTCCATAAACATATTAACATCTGTGTTCACATTATTGTTCTCTTTAATGAAATCCCAACTTTCCTCACCCAACCGAGCCAAAAATCTATTTTGACCAGCCCTAGTAAAAGGATGGATTATTATTTGTGCAAAATCTCATATTAGGTTGTCCCTGAAAAATACATAGATATTAACGGCACAATGATCGAATACGTATGGGTTAAAGACAAATGTTTTATTTTTAATTCTAAAGTATCACAACAATTTGGATGATCTAATTAGTATAACAAAAAGTTTACTAGAGAAAGTATGCGACTGGCTCGCAGGTAATAAGCTGGTTTTAAATGTCAATAAAACCTTTAACATTTTATTCCAACCTAATAAAACACTACCTCATACTGTTATCTCAATGAATGGTTGTCATCCCAACTTCTACCACTAAATTTTTAGGTATTCACTTGGACCAACAGTTCTGGAAAACCCACATAATAGAATTAAATAAAAAATTAAGCCATGCAGTGTATGCCATAAATACAATTAGGCATAGCATCGATTTCAATATTGGTAAAACAGTGTATTATGTAATATGGAGTAGAATTTTGGGGAAACTCAACCAATGCCAAGATAACATTTCTAGTACAAAAAAAATCCATTTAACCTAAAAACGCAGGACTCATGTAGAGATTACTTTAAAAAACACAACATATTTACGTTAATGAATTTATATACATATATAAGATCAGTATAATAATATACTAATATATTTTAAAAAATCATATACGTAGTTTTAAAAGTAGATATCGACAGGCATTAATAATAGCTAAAAGTAAATATAAGGATCATATACCAAAGAACGGAAATACACCTAAAACCTATTGGGATATAATAAATAAACATAGGAATACAAATCATTATCTGTGCAATGAGCTAGATCCAGAAACTTTGAATGGTAATTTTATAAATGTAGCTCAAAATATTATTACCAAAATATTTACCTTCTTCTAATACTAGTTTCACTAACTTTTATCCTATTAACACCGAGTATCCAGATTTTAAATTCAAACATGTTAGCCCTAACGAAATAAGGGATATAATTGATAAAATCAAAGTTAAAAGCAGTTTCGATCATTTAGGTATGTCTGTTATTATAATAAAACATATATTATTTTAAAACTGTTAACTAAACTCGACAGTGGTATTTTTCCTGACATATTGAAAATTTCATTCCTGTTCATAAAGGTGGACCATTAATATCATGTAATTTCAGGCCCATATCTCTAACACCTATCATATCAAAAATATTTGAAACTGCATTAAAAAGTCAAATTTGCAATCACTTTGAAAACAATAAATTATTTTATCGTTTTCAGTTCGGGTTCAGATCAAATAAATCCACGAATGACGCTATCCTCCACTTTGTCAATAATGTAATTGAAAAACAAGAAAATGGAGAGTATACTGGTGTAACATTTTGTGATTTACAAAAGGCATTTGACTGTGTATCGCATCATGTTCTTCTAAATAAATTTAAGCATTACAAATTCAATAACATCAGTTGTCAATTAATATGTTCTTATCTCTCCAATAGACAACAATACACATTTAAGGATGGAATCTGTTCTAGCTTACGCCATATTAAACACGGTGTGCCTCAAGGATCGGTCCTGGGGCCAACTCTTTTTCTGATCTACATAAATGATTTGGAACAGAGTGTCCCTAGAGCAAGACTTATAATGTTTGCCGATGGCACCATGCTATTAACTGGACACAGGGACCTCAGTAAGGTTAGAGAACTCATGACTGATACACAGTCTGCCGCCCAAGACTGGTTTACTGTAAATAAGTTAGCTTAAATGTAAGCAAAACTTTCAATGTAATATTCTCTCATAGACCCACGTACGAGTTCAATAATCCGGTTAATGTAAAGTTTTTAGGTGTCATGTTAGATCCAAAGTTGAATTGGGGACAACAGAATATGTATCCAAGAAGTTGTCTAAAAATATATTTGTAATAAGAAGTCTCTCGAAATGAGTTCCCAGGCAGGTACTACGAACAGCTTATCATAGTCTGATAATGTTACAAATATGTTATGGTTTGATAAGTTGGGGTCACGCCCCTTGTGCTTGTAGAATTTTTGCACTCTAACGAAAGGTAATCCGTATTATAACTATAATCCATGACCATAATAACCGTCATGCAAATGATATAAGAATGAGTTATTTAAGATTAAAATCCAGTAGAAATGGCTCTAATTATTATGGACCAAAGTTTTTCAACTATTTACCTTACAGGATGAGATCTCTGCCTATTAATATTTTTAAAGAATGCATTAAAAAAAATTTATTATCACGAGCCTTTTATACCATTGGCGAATTTATAGACTGCAATGTATCTGATGTCTTTGAATGTTAATATTTTAATATATTTTTGATATGTTATACACAATTGTATATTGTTATTTTTTTATTTTATATCAACTTTTTTACTATTTGTACTATCTTCTAATAGAATGTATTGTTATTTACATTATATTTGTATTTTCTTTGACATGTAAAACATTTTTTGTTAGTAACACCAATAAATAATCTATCTAAACCAAGAACAAAATAGTCTTTCCACACCATGTGATATCCATAATCATGACGCACAAAAACATGTACCAAACTCTCTCATATAATTTTCGTGTAAACAGAAAAGGACCCGTATATGCAGGTGTAAAAATGTTTAATCATCTACCAGAAACAGTCCAGCATAAACTGTCTTTAAATATATTTAAAAAGGAGTTGAAAAACATTCTAAAATTCAAGGTCTTCTATAACTTAAATGAATTTTTTGAAGACGATTTCAACTAAACCAACAGGTGATTTATATTTTTGGAATCTAAGTACCTACAACAAACAAATAAATAGGAATTGCATTATTACATTTCTTGCTTGCATTGTAAGATTTATCGAATAGCATTTAACCTGCGTAGGTTTCAGCCTGCTAGTCCAATATTCGTATCATTTATTACTCATCTTATTTTAATGGATTATAGAACCTAATATAGAAAATTCTTTTTAAAAATGCAGGTCAAACTAGGCGATATATTTTCTCTAAGGCTCGGATAGAGCCCGAAGTATGTATCTATTTCTAACTTAATACATGTGCACTATTGTGTACACTATAGCAATTATTGTAGTTTGTAATATATACTGTGGGAAATAAACTATTCCTATTTATCTATTCATTGCGAAAGCAACACGAGGGCAAGTATGTTATATTGTGACCCATGACTATGACATATTTATTAATCCTTGGGTTGAAATTATTTTAAAACCGATGCTCCAGAGAACTCGATTGATTAAGGAAATAATATAGTTTGGACTTTTTATAATATAACAAACTCCAATTAAAATTTTCAAATTGTTTATTCATAAAAATATAATCGATGAAAATGTTTACACCAAGTAATATAAAATATCTGTATATAAAAAAATAACAAAAGTTTAATTACAAACATTTACACATTCTGTTTTGGTTGAAAATTAAAGCGAGTTAACTTGGAAAATGATTATATACACGTGCATGGTCGTGAGTAAAAAAAAAAATAGGACATGTCTTATAACGGTATTTTGCTAAAGTCTAGTTGTGTACATCTAACTTTAATTTTTGTGACATTGTCAGTTAGTTGTCATAATTTATTGCAAGTGTGCAAAAAACTAATATGCCTCACATAAGCGATTTAATTAAATCTGGAGTTATTGCTAAAGAAGAAGATGGATGGTCAATGAGACAAATTGCACTGCATTATAATATTGACAAAAATTTGGTGTGTAACATTTAAAGAAGGTGAAGAATAAACGGTACGATTAGTAGAAATCCTGGATCAGGGCGATGAAGGATATCAATTCAACAACAAGATTTGCAATTGGTAAATGCTTAAGTAGAAAATTCATTTTACTCAGTTATTCAGGGTGCTGAAGAAAAGAATTTTCCTGGATCGAGTAGTACTGGTCGCCGGCGAGTAAGAGAATCGGAGCTACGCTGTCATGCAGCAGTACAGAAATACTTACTTAAAGCTGAACATAAAGAAGCTCCAGTAGGGTTTGCGCTTGAATTTTTAGCGCATGATGTAAATTTTTGGAACAATGTAATCTTTACAGACGAAAAAACTTTCCAGTCAACACACAGCGGTTGTATTCATGTTTACCGCCCACCGGATACTCGATTCGATGATAAATATATATCTATATAGCACGTGGTGGATTTTAGACAATATTATGCTCCCTTCTGTGTCACAATTATTTCCTAATAATGAGTTCATATTTCAACAAGACAATTGTTCCGTTCATACTGCTGATACCATAACTAAGTGGTTTCAAGATAACAACATCAATGTTCTTAACTGGCCCAGTCATAGTCCAGATCTTAACCCTGTGGAAGAAGTATGGGGACTACTCGTAAGAAGTATCCAAAAACGAAATGTGAGACCACGGAATGCCGAAGAATTACTGGAAATAGTAAATAATGCACGGGAAAATATTATTACTAATGATTATTGCATAAGGTTATTTAATTCTATGCCAAACAGACTTATAGAAGTTATAAATAGAAATGGTGCAATAACAAAATATTAATAGTTAGTTTCTTGTTAAGTAGGATATCCTTTGTCCTTTGATCCAGGATTTCTACTAATCGTACTGTCTATTCTCCACTTTCTTAAAATGTTACATACCAAAGTTTTGTTAATGTTATAACGCAGTGCAATTTGTCTCATTAACCATCCATCATTTACTATAGCAATAACTACAGCATTAAAATAAAAAATAAATTAAAAGTGATATCTGTTTTATTTCGGCTACTCATGACATATTCAAATAGAGACAGATTTATATTAGAAAAAAAAAGTTGTCCTATTTTTTCTGCTCATGACAGTACACTAAGATAAAAAATATACTAAACTATTTTGTTCCACTTTATAAAGTAATTGTTAACCTCAACCAAAAAATATTCCTATCTACTATATTGTTAATATTTATTTCCATTGCCAGGAACATAAAACATATTGGCAGTTTTTCACATCTTACTGTTACATTTCTTACATAGTGGTCCTAGTCTAATATAAAGTATGAACTTATTAAAAAATCATAATAATGTAATAATTTGATTTTGAAGGTACTTTGTCTTAAATACATCACAATAAATCTAGACAAATTTTAATGGTTTCTTTTTAATATTTATTTAAAAAGTTATATTAGAAGAATAGTATATAGTTATTTACAATGTTCTTTACGGAGAAGATTTATATGATTCAAACTGAGCTGCTCTATATTAGTTAATTAAAGTGCCTTAAATGTATAGAAAAAGATATATGTTAACAATTACAACTAGTATATACAAAACGATCAAAGAGTTGATACATCTCTAGAATCCCAAATTTATAACAAAATTAAAATAAACATTTATTTTGTAAAACGATATTGGACATAGTACTAAATGAAATAATCTTATTCTGAGGTATAGTGCGGGAAGGGGGTGCGAGATGAGAAGCTAAGAAGGCAGGCCCTACAAACACACGGATGACCTCTCTCATTTTAATGCACGCGACATAAAAGACGTAAGACGTGATGATGCATCGCCACTACCCACCACTATTCCCACTACATCTGTGATTGTTTTCATTTATCGTTTTCCTTTACAATAACGTATCCTTGTGTTAAAGCTATATAGACAGATACTCTATAAACTTAGAAGAATGTCATGTGCATAGTTTCATTTGTATAATCTAAAGTCAGCCTCTGGTTAACATACTTGAAAATATTTGTTACTTGCAAGCGCAACTACAACATTCACATTCATGCAATCATTTGCCACTTGCCTTTTCTCGCAGCTTAGTATGAAATTATCGAATGAATTTACTTTGAAGCTTTTAAAACTATTAACAAGCGGCTATTTGGAATTCAAAAGACATCCAACATAAAGGGAGAAAGACCTAACCATGAGATCAATTTGAGAAATATTCATTCCCTGTACAATCATCTGTCAAGTAAGTCGAGGATAAAGGGAGATGGCTTAAATTATCATCATCAATTACAAATAAATCTATTTTGTATATAAAAGTGACTTTAAGGAACATTGATGATGAATGTAATTGTAAATGTGATTTGAATGAGCTTTCAAATATGATGAAAATTAATAGCAGGTTTGTTTTCATTATAATTTTTTAAGTCTACATGCCGAAGTACAGGATCGATATGACCATAACGTCAGTTCGGGGGGATTCAAGGTGGGTGGCTTGATTTGGTTGTACAATCCACAGCGCAGTGAAGAAGGAGGAAGTCTCACTCGCCTTGAGAAGGACCGTATTCTATCATCGCTCGATAAATGACGTTGTTTACCGAATACGACATATAATCCAGGCGTCTTAGACTTTTGTTGCCAAATTCGTGATCTACGAAAATTTTTCTTTTTTTATTGTGTTTATTTGGACGTCCCGAATAACACTTGGTACTTATACCACAATACACCTGGAGGAATTCGTGAAAATCGCTTCGGAAAGTCCTATACATTTTTTTCGTGTGCCTAAACGTTTTGGAGATATGACGCGAAATAAATGAAAAATGCATTTAGTTTCTAGTTTAGTTTTTAGTTCCTTTATTTTTTAAATATTTTTGTTATATTGGACACCACAGAATTGTTGAGACGTTCAAACATGGTTGGGAAAAGACACTGATCCTGAGCAGTAGAGCTGGATAATTGCTATGAATGAGGAAATGAACAACGTAGAACCTTCAGAATGAAAGTAATGACAATGATTTGTCATTGGACAATAACGTTTCAGATACCGAAGAAGTTGCAAATATTGACTAATTTAAGATCCGGCATGGATTAGGGCTCCTGGGGAAACCATGTAAAAAAAAGCGTGCCGAGCATTCTACCTTTAAAGTGGTGCGATAAGAACGCATTTTTTGCCTTATTCACTGTAAATAAAATGTATAAAATATTCTAGTGGAGAATAAAGATCATTGAGCTCTATAACAGCAATATTTAATATTCATTCTAAGACATAGAAAGCAAGATAATTGCTAAATATGTGGTGCAAAAGAGGTTTGGCGGAACTAAATGCATTTTTCACTTTCACTAACCTTTAAAGTAGAGAATTTAAGATGTACAACTTTTATAATAAGTGTTGTTCCCGTTTGGGTTAATCGCGAATCCGCGACCTTCCGAAGCAATTTTCACGAATTCCTCCAAGTGTATTGTGGCGTAACTACCAAGTGTTATTCAGGACGTCCAAATAAACACAATAGAAAAAAAAATTCGTAGAGCACGAATTTAGCACAGAGGTCAATTTTACAGCTAAAATTCCTGGAGTAATAGTAGGTAGTCCAAGATGATGATTACACTTCGTGTATGTTCAGAAAGTTAGACATGTTAACCACTGCGCTACCATCCACAGTGGGTACGAACAGCAAGAGAAAAAAGGAATACCTCAAATAAATCCGTTTACACTATATACACTGCTGGAATGAGAAACATAGAAACAGAAGAATCAAAAAAGGAAAAACTCTAGAAGCAAAAAGACAAAGAAGTGTATATTATGACACAACGCAGCAACGCATTTCACAAATATGTATACTTTCCATCTTACATTCTCGTATCATGCGTTGCTGGCAACAAGCATGGCCCAATCCAATCTGGTATAGACGTAGCCAACACCGCAGTGTTTTCTGGCCTTACTTAATAAACTTATAATTTTATATATAGCCTAGTATATTTTTACTTTGACTGAACAATCATTTATTATTTCACTTGTCTGTTTCTGTTTTTATAATTTTTTTTTAAATAAACTTCAAATAAATTATTTTTATATTATTACTATTTAGAAAAATATACTTTCATTTTTTATTAGTGTCCTTTGTGATGTCCCTATTGTCCCTTCTTGAGTATATGATTCGACTGAAACTTTTGGCTTCTGCGAAATTTTAAGATAAATGTTCAGCCGAAGCTTCAGCACATCCCTAGATCCAATATGCATTACTATTGTGCAGAATAATTCCGACAAAGAAACTTGCAATCCAATTTTTTTCCCATGTGAGTTAAATAATACTCTTCGGCTTGTGAATTTATTGACGATGTGATACGATTTTCATAAATAACAAAGATATTTGCTATGCAGCATGTTCCCATAAAACAAAACACCTTTGATAAAGATTCAGACTGGTGAGGTTTAAAAATCATTCAAAACGGTTAAACGTATTAGAATAAAATTTTGAATAGGAAGACCTCCCAGAATGTCAAGTACCGAGTAGCAAAAGCGGTAAAGGTATTTTCCACTAGAATAGTTCATTGTCTGTAACCTATAAAAACAATTTTAATCATACACTTTCCTTAAACTGAGATTTTTTTTCAGCTACGACCTCAATAAATCGTAAAGTGTTATTTAATATTTGGAGAAGTGTTGAATACACTGGATCTTTCACAGGATAACCGGAAAAACTCAAGAAGTGATATAACATATACATTTTTTCATAACATACAATTCTGTATAGACAAATCAATATAAGTATTTTATTCCTTTTTTTTTTACTACATCACCATGTTAGACATACATTTTTTTACTGGAGTGGAGAAAAATATAGGTATGACATTAATTTTTTTAGTCAGCCAATACGTGAGGATATTGTCAGTATATCATCTACCATTTGAAATTTGGAAAATGTCACTATGAGGTATCAGAATATAGATAAGAGATAGCTGAAACATTTTAAATAACGGTGTCCCACATGAAGAAACTGAGCCAGGGCAGTTCAAAAATGTAAGAATTTAAATTATCAAGAACACCAAATGGAATTGTATGACTGGTGATCGAGAGGTGAGCGCACTTGCCTCTCACCCAAAAGTTCCGGGTTCGATTCCCGGTCGTGGTAGTGGAAAATACTGTGAGAGGGATTTTTCCACTATACACGGATATTGGGTATGTGTCCCTTGTCTCTTAATGTGTAGCCCCCTCCCACACAAGGCTATTCTAGAGCCTTCCGGGATAAAGTGGGTCGTAATTGCGTGTGGTGTTATTTATTATTTATTATTAAATTGGAATCCTTTCCAAGAAGTCTGAAAGTTACTATATGACAAAGTCAAAATCAAATCTGTAGATTTTATGCTTAATTGTTGTAAATGTTTTTTTGGAAAAAGTTGGTTGTTTCAACACCACAGTGTAAGTTCAAAAATAAAATATGGCTGGATAGATAATTAAGAATAAAATAATAAGCTTAACTAAGTATATAAAAAAATATTGGGTATTCCATTTAATAAAATCAAGTATAAACTTGTTACCACTATGTGAAACACCCCATAGATTTAAAACTACTACAGTTGATTTCCCACAATATTTACCTGAGGCACTTTCTAAATTTCAAACAGTTCAGGAAATATGGAGGAACCGCACCCTATTGGCTCATACTAAATGCAACAAGATACTACAGAAAAATCATTTCCTATCAATCCAAATAGTGGCGATGTTATAAGACAGTCACAAAATTAGAACAAAATCCCAAAATTTAATATTGCCCAATGTTCTACAATTAAAAATTACAGTTCTTTGATCCACTAATTTATTTTTTAATGATTATTACAACTATTATACATTATTATTTATTCTGGCACACCAAACAGAATAATATAAAATTTTGCTCAACCCGTAATAGAAAGCACGGTAAGTACAGTTTTTATTGCTAAAACAGTATCTACTATGAACAATAAGAAGTTCAACGCAAAATATACTTAATGCTTTACCAAATAGTTCAGTATACTATTTGGTTTGGTTTTTTTTAACTGGTTGGAACAAACCTTATCCCTTTCCCTATTTTGTTTATATTCTTCCCACAATTCTTGTTGTACGTCTCTCGGCAATTCACGAAACACCTCTTCGCTAGCATTGGGAGGGCAGGAAATATTTTGATTAGTGTCCATTGGTTTCTCAGTTGAATTTAATCTCAATTCAGCAACTTTTAATTTAGATGGAGAACCGCAATCATCAGAGTCTTTTAAAAACCGCCTTTTCGCTATCACTAAATCACTAAGTTTGCATTTTTTTGGTGTAGGTTCAAATTCAACTTCTAAATTCTCTGCGTATGACGTAGAAGGAGCATCATGAGGTGCAGTTTTAGTTTCTTGAACGTTTTCTATATTTGTTATGGATTGGACCTCAATATCTTTAATTAAAAATTTTGTAAGTGTGCTTTTAGCACTAGGTCGTTCAACGAATTTAGTAAACGATAATCCTAGTAGAGTAATATGGTAAGGTTTGTTGGTGTCTATCAATTTATTAAATAATCTCATAATTGTTGTCAATATTTTATTTTCATTGGCTTCAGTAAGTTTAGATATATCTTTGGGATTAAACAGTGTTGTATTAATATTACATTGTCTCGTCTCACGATTACTAACCTTACTTTTTTTGTCGAACTTTCGTACAGTCAGTTTAATTGTTTTTGGTATCCTACCATCTTCAGCGACTAACACTAAAAGTCTACTTAAAAGTTGCCTCAACTTTTCCCTTACTTCTTTCTCTATAGAAATCGATTTACAACTATCTTCTATTCCAATACTCTGTGGTTTACCCGTAGATTTAACAGGAGTTTTGTCCAATCCAAAACTTAGATCATAAACTGTTTTCGCTTTTTCAGATCCCAATAGATTTTTAAGTTTTGTGAAGTCTATATTATGAAGGTCTTGAACAGTTTTAATGTTAATACTACTTAATTGCTCTGATAAAGTTGTACCGATACCGGGAATGTTACTCACGAGGTTTAGGCTTAACATTAATTCTACAGCACTATTTGGAAATATAAGCGTTTGCTGGTTTGGTTTATGTTTGCTTCCAACTACTTTTGCTAATAATTTGTTATGAGCTACGCCAGCACAGGCTGTTAAATTTAGTTCCGATTTAATTTGATCACGTATCTCTTGGGCTATGTTTGTTCCAATTTTAAGTCTATCACTGCACCCACAATCACATAAATCACTAAAATCTCCAAAAACATTCCCAACTAAATTTATCCCCGTCGACTCTTGCAATTTTTCATTTACCATGTTTGAAACGTCTATGAAATTTTCATCCAGCCCTAACCGTTCCACTAAATTCGAATATTTCTGAAGTAAAGTTGTTACTTTATATGAAGTTTGTCTGTAATCGTGTAAATCTTCGCCTCTCACCAGCACCAAATTTGGACATAATTTTTTTGCTTCTGTAATTAGCATACACTTTTTAATGCCATACTCCCTGGCTATATAATTACTTGTAACTACAATATTTTTCTGTTGAATACCTAAAGGTAACGTTCTCAATTCTGGATTTTTTATCATTTCTACTTGCGCGTAAAAGCAATCAAGGTCTATGTGAATTATTGTTCTAGAATGATCATCAAGACTTGACTCCACGTCCATCTGAAACTTTAAATTGTTACAACAGACCAGAACTAGAAGAAACAAACCCATTTACCTTTATTTTCATAGTATTCTTTTAGAAATAATAAACATTTCAAACATTTGTGAGGTTATTGTACGTTTTCACTTCTAGTAACCTTTTATTTTTAACTAAAGATAAAGAATGGCATGGCAGTACTGGGCACAATGGGGATTTTAAGCCCTCCACTGAAGTCAGAACTGGCGGTAAAATTTAAACTGCTCCTTTAAAAATACTTTTATTAAAATATATTATTAAGCTATTAGTACAGGTTGATTTAAACATAATTCGAGATATCTTATATCTAGATATTGTTTAATGAAGATAACTCCATTTAACGATATTTAACAAAATATTTCAAATATAGAATACAGGGGTGTCTTGTTTTAAATAATTATTACAGTATAAAACTTAATGAGTAGGTAGTATGAGTATTTTACTTCATAAATATGTATGTGTATTTGCAAACTAGTTTTCATCATGCAAATATTGACCTCGACCTTGGTCTTTGTGTTTTCTGATTTTCTTCACCTCGAGGTGGATTTACTTCCATGTCATCGTCTATGTATCGGTACATAAGGAAAATTGCTCCACAGCTTATTATTAAAATTACAGCACCAGCTATACCAAATGGCTAAAAAGAGTAATTATTATTTATGATGCTTAACTAGTTTATTTATTGCATTTTTACTCACTTCTGGTATATTCATTAATGAGCCTTGGGAAGTGCATTCTTTCATCGTAAGAACAGAAGCAAGTATAGTGATTAGAGAAAATGCGAAGTTTAGTGCAACATCCTAGAATAAAACATCTAATTTTAAAAGACTGAAGATATATCACATTAACAATTAATAGCGTAATATACTAAATAAAAATGTACATATAATTTTTGTATAGCATACGTGTTTCTGGATATATTAAATCTAAATAAAACCCATGCAATGAAAATATCAAGATTTCCATATTGGGAAAGTGACAGATGGTTTCTTTACAATATCTTATTTTTAGTGGCTTTAAAAAATGATTACCTCTATTAAAAAATTTAAGTGATAAACACTCTATGAATGTCAATCGTTTTATTCTTAAGACCCATAGAAAACAATCGTACAAAAAAAGCATGTTTCATTTTTGATTCATCAGTTAAATAATTTACAAGATATAGGGAATTTTGGTCAAGATTTCATATACAACATTTGCTATTTATAATTCTTTACACTGGTATAATGGGGTCAAGAAATCACACAAATCACCCTCAAAAATGCCACGCTCCACCTAGTGGGAGAGAGAACCCGAAATGAAACCAATTCTGCACTACATTCATAATAGGGTTATCAACAGATTAATGTAGCTTGCACATTATTATTTAAATTTACATGCGGTAGAAATATAACAAAAAATTAATAGCATAGTTCGCTCTGTGGATATAACGTATAATGTAATTATTATTTTTTTGAACAATAATATGGTCATTCTGTAATATTTCTTAGCGAAATTAATTTTCATGTTTCAAATTACATTTGTGCACGACTGCCCCTCACTTAAAACGAGAAGCTGAGTGTCGGCTTAATTACCTGTAAATTTTTCATTCGACTATATGGACGTGGAGAACTATACTCCTCTCCTTTGTCAGGTTTCTGTAAAAACTCTCAAAATGTTCTCGATACGGTCTAAGTTGCTAAAGTTTCTTAAAATCTTGTATATTAATCTAAATTGAGTGACAACGGATTCGTTTTACAAGGCGCCATTTAATTGTCCTTTAAAATAGAAGTTTGAAATTTGGTTCGTAGATATTGCTCATTGAGGCTCATGTTTTCCATGAAAAAACAATGGAATATCATTTCCGGTTTTTTCGGAAGTGGGTCTAAGTGAATAATATTAAATGGCACCCTGTATATTTTTTATGTAGTTGGATAGATAGAGAGAGATTAGAATTCCCTTTTTAACAACATATCACATGTTGCCAATAAATGTAATATGGCGTTATTAATGAAATTGATGCCAAACAATTTGTTAAGATAACAGACACCTATTAAACATATGTGTTAATTACCTACAGAAAAATGTACAATACAATGCACTTTATCTTTAAGCTTAAATGAAAAACCTAAAGGGAGGGGTACATTTCCAATATTATTGTTTGAAATAAAAAAAAAAAACAAAAAACTAGAAGTAAAACAGTAAAATGTACTATATATAGCACTTGTCTCAACCCTTTTATTGTTGATGGTCAATGAATCTTCAGTTCAAATTTCGTGAAAATCGGTTCACCGCCCCCCACATATATAAGCTGAAAAAACGTAAAAAATTGAATTACGGCTAACTTGGCCAAAATTTAACCGAATTTGATGAAATTTTAGACGAAAGCAACTTATTATATAACCAAGAAATAGCCTACCAAATTTTAGCAAAAAATATCCAATAATTTGTTCGCACTTCCATTTTTAGTCCAAATTCCACAAAATTTTCAAAACGTTCCCCAATTTGTTCAAATAGTCCGATTTTTTGGTGTATATATGCGCGCGGTAATTTCCCGTCATTTTCGGTATTATACGTATGCGCGCACAAGTATACGTGTAATTATTCATTATAAAAATTTCAATATTAATAATAAAAAGTGATTGTGAGTAGGTTTTAAATACTTGGATAAAAAAACTCTCGAAGGTAAGACATAATTCGAAAATTCACTTGATTTTTATTAAACTTTTTACACATATTGATTATTATTTTAATTATATTTTATTTTTCTAGTAGTTGTACTAGGTAACTGGAGGTTGGAATATTTCTTCACCTTCGTCATCGCTAAAGTCGTATACATCTGAGATATTCTCTGAAGTACAAACATCTTCTTCATAATTATCAACTTCTTCGAATTCTTCAATATCATAAATGTCAGGACTAATTTCTAATTGCTCAGGCTCTTCATCAACCACAGTTTTGTCAACAATATTTTCCACATTTTGACACAAAGTATTCCTTCCATTGTGTTGTTTGCTGCCATCCAAAATTGACAGGATATTGGATGGCAGCAAACAACAGATAATGAACTGATGCCGATAACGATTGCTTATTGTGACTGTAAGGTCGATTGTAAAACTAAACGTTGTTCATCCAAAAGAATTGGCGTCACATGCAGCAATTTATGCCATAAAAGAAGGAACAAAGTATTCCTTCTTCAAAATGAAGGAAATATTGTTGATGAAGCTGTGGTTGATTAAGAGCCTGAGCAATTAGAAATTAGTTAGATATTTATGATAGAAGAAGTTGATAATTATGAAGAAGATGTTTGTACTTCAGAGAATATCTCAGATGTATACAATTTTAGCGATGACAAGAGTGAAAAAATATTCCAAACTCCAGTTACCGATTCGGAAGCAGACACTTCTTGCAGTAGTAGCACATCTAGTACAACTATTAAAAAAAGAAAACATGAATAAAATAAAATAATATTCAATATACGTAAACAGTTTAATAAAAATTTTTGAAAAAAAAATTATATCTTCCCTTGAGAGTTTTTTTTATCTAAATATTTAAAACCTGCTCACAATCAGTTTTTATTATTAGTATTGAAATTTTTATAATGAATAATTACACGTTAACTTGCGCGCGCATACGTATAATACCGAAAATGACGGGAAATTACCACGCACATATATACACCAAAAATGACAAAAATCGGCTAAATTACAAAAAAAGTTATTTTTAGTTACATTACGTGAAACTACATAAAAAAAACCTTCATAATTTGGTTAAAAAAATTTCGTACGGCCATTTGGACAAATTGGGGAATGTTTTGAAAATTTTGTGGAATTTGGACTAAAAATAGAATTGCGAGCAAATTATTGGATATTTTTTGCTAAAATTTGACAGGATATTTCTTGGTTACATAAGTTACTTTCGTGTAAAATTTCATCAAATTCGGTTGAATTTTGGCCAAGTTAGCAGCAATTCAATTTTTTACGTATTTTCAGTATATATTGTGGGGGGCGCGGTGAACCGATTTTCACGAAACTTTAACTGAAGGTTCCTTGACCATGGACAATAAGAGTACCATTCTTGTTTCTTAACTAGCATTTTAAAGGGTCCAAAATAAATAAAAACTGAAAAACTACCCTTAAAAATGACCAATTTATCCCTTTTCCGCAGTATTCTTAATTTCGCCAAAACAAACTTATTTTTCTATGTTGCGTTGCTCCATGTAAAATTTTCTCTATCATCTTATTTTTGGCTATTTTTACTCCACTATTATTATATTTTGACAATACATATTTCTGTACTAGAATCCACCAAGAAAAATAAGATATTTTAGCATATTTTAATGATAACAGAGAAAACTACAAAGTTAACAAGAACATATTAATTTCGAAATATATCCTTGTTTCTTGTTCACGTTATTCTTTTAATAAATGTAAAATATTATATGTGATTCACAGAAAATGCATGATGGACCATATTGAAACCTAAACGGGTATTCAAAACGCAATGGATGACTGGATGTGAGAAAGTGAAATCGTGTGAGGCATCTTGACCATAGATCTTCTTTACCGTAGCGCACCAAGCAGGTATTCGTTTTATTGTACTTTAAATATTTAGTTTTCACACGGGTATCGCGCCGCCGGGTTCGAATCCCGGCTCCGGTACTGTCGGAGGAAATGGTTGTGTGTCCGAGTTTTTCAATGTGTAACCACCTTCCGCACAACCTCTGGCTTCTGGAATTGGGGGTTGTCTAATTTCTGTGGTGTAAATAAGTATTACCTAAATAATTTTACTTGTGACAATAAAGTTCCTTAGTGATGAGATTGTTTTTGAAAAAAGCTTATATCTTCAAAAGTAAAATTTGATCGAGGTTCTAGATAATTTAGAAGTGGCTTTATCTTCCATGTCTGAGTTTAATAAACACAATTAATGATTACAAATAACTCATTAACAATTAAATTTGTCATAACACTTTATACTTTCTTTAAAAAATATTTTTCATGATTAGAATAAACATTAAGTACAGACATTAAGTAAATAATAGTCTTTTGGATATTACGATAAATTAGCCGTGTGTGCCTGTCCTTGTCTGGGCAGAGCATGGATTCCCACAGTATTCTTTCTAGGGCGATGAAGAATATTGATGCTAAATTTGGTGCAGATACAAAGTACGGTATAGAAGTCTCTAACAAACATACACTTATTTAACTTTCATATATGGATAAATAAATCAAATTTAAGTTTAGAAAAGCCACTGTTTGTTGCTGTCAAATAAACTATGTACAAAAAACTGGCTAAATATTTGATTACGTTTTTATTGATTTCTATTACCTACAATAATATTTTTGCCTAGCAAAAGCATAGGAATACACAGCATAACGAAAAAACTCAATTACTTCAGTGAAGAGATGTTTCCTAGGGCTAACGAAAAATCTGTAATTTTTTCACTATTTGCTTGTATCAGGGCTGCAATATGAAGACAAGTAAACATCAAAATGAAAACTGGTCTTCCATTCATAGCTTACTGAAAATATTTTATTTTTTCATTAATTGATTGATTTTTATTCATCTTTTCCTCATTTCACTGCCCCCCAACGTGCCGCTCTGGGCTCTTGCCGCCCCTAGATCCGGCACTGGACGTATGTAAAACATATACGTTTTAGTAACAGCGAAAAAAGTAAAAAATGTGAACAAAGACAATATTATTTCATTCTTTCATAGTTTCATACAATGAAATCATAAGAGTGCATTAAATAAAAACAACTGAAGTTGTCCATGATTTTCACTTCGAAAGTATCAAATCTTAAATTTGTTTTTTGACAGTTGTCTAATTTAAAATTAATCTATTTCAATATTGGGGAAACAGTCGCAAAAAATATTGTATGAAACTCATGTATAAAATGTCTTTTTTTTTTACTCATGGTACTGTTGCACTTATGCCTAAACTTCCCAATCATGAAAAAGTACTGCTTCATGCATTTGTTAAAAAAGTTGCACTTTTTTTACTGTTTCTTTGTGCATAAATCGTATATTTAAGATGATAATGAAAGAAATTATAAAGTTTGAAAAAAAAAAAAACATTTCACTCTGACCTATATGGCCGAATCAAAATCACTTATGGGGTTGGTCAAACTTCCCATTCAATGCATTTGCTGTATAAATAAATATACTTCCTGCATTGTGATCAAGTGATTTTGCTAAAATACGATAAACGATACTAGAATATAAATAGAAAACAAATTGCCTATGAAAACGTCAGGTTGACTTTTATTTATTAAGACAAATTTTCAAGTAATTCAAGCCACCTAGAGAGAAATCACACAATTTATATTTTATAATGTATATAATAGTCCGGGATCCGACGCCTCTTTTTTAAAGCTATCACTAACAGGCTGAATTTTCGTGAGCGGCTTCTTTTGATGAGTCTTCCAACTTCTCTCTGCGAAAATTCTCGGTAGAAGTATGCAAAGTTCTATGCAGCAGCCAAACATGTTGATCGTGAAATTGACACTTTCATGGCATAGGACTGGAAAACCTGCCAGAAAATTTGTAGGACAATTTGACAATTCGATTTCAAAAATATTACTTAAACAAGACAATAAACAGCCCGTTAGTAATAAAATTTCAGATCTCATTATTTACAAATTTTCTGGCAGGTTTTCCAGTCCTACGCCATGAAAATGTCAGTTCTATGATCAACATGTTTAGCGGCTGCGTAGAACTTTGCATACCTCTACTAAGAATTTTCACAGAGAGAAAAATTGGAGGGCTCGTCAAAACAAAGCCACTCACGAAAATTTAACCTGTTAGTAATCACTTTAAAAAAAAGGGGCGTCAGACCCCGGACCATAAGTTCCCCATATTATCGATATATTTATAAAACATTAACTTATAACTTAATTGTTTGTAACAGTTTTGACTAATTTCGATGGACAATCAATGGACTTTACAATATAAACAATATTAGTACCAGAAAATAAAGGCCTTAGCAACAGAAATAGCAGAGGGTTAAAATTAAGTATGTATTTCTATTTGAAACAATTTTGTTATCATTTCTAGTGCTCTTTTCACATATGGCAAAAGTGTATCGGATATCTGTTGAATACATTTATTAACACAAATATTTACCACTTTGTACTAAAAGATTAAAATCATTTATAAATTTATCTAGTTTATTATAAGTACCTATTTTGTTGGTTACATTCATTACGTTTTATATTATATTACATTTGTATAAAAATTTAAATATAAAAAGTAAAGGTACTTGGTACTTATGATTGGTTTGCCTTGGTTTGACTTTTATAATCCCTGGTTGCACTTAGGGTAAGGACTCAGCTGAGCAGCATATCAAGCCTGGCATCAAGTCTCAATCTTGCAGTGCGAATTAATACACATAGGGTAAATGTATTCCATCTTTGCATACCATTACCCACTTTTACTTTTACCATCTATCTCCATCTTCGGTTTACTATTTACTTATGCATATTTATTCAGAGTACAGAGTCGAGGCTTGATGTCATGCTCCACTAAGTTTTTACGACAAACCTTCATGGTATACCAAAAAAATCTTAGATTTTTTTATACTTGTGACAGTCCAACTTACCGCAAGAAATCAGTCTAATATTCTTTTTAGGTACTAATTAGGTAGGTGAGATATTAGGTGTTCACCGATTCCATAGAAACCGAATTTAAATTGTTTGATAATATGATGAAAGCACAAACGGTCAATTGGTGATATCTTACCAAATATATCCAAAATCCAGGTCTCTTAATGGTTAGTCCCAGGGAGAAGACAAAAAATAGGGTAAATTGTACTAAAATGCTTGCTCCTAAACATATTGGAAACAAGTAAGGATACCATGATTGGGTGTTTTCACAATTAGATTGTCCAAGAAAGAATCCCAAACTGAATAATAGCATTAGCTGAAATTGTTATATAAAGTAGTTTTGTAATTTAAGTATACATTTATTATAACCTTACCAGCCCAATTATTTTGATAATTCCAGTTACAGTAGTGGGAAATTTTCCTTTTTCTAATTTTTCTTTTACAAGTTCATCGTATGTATTTGTCACAGGAGCTATGCTAGTTAAAAATAATTGAGACTTTCTCCTATTAGCGGCTCTTTCTGTCATTTTTGTAGATTTATAAATATAAATCAATGCAACAAATGTTGTATTGAATATAATAGCTATATGAAACAATAAGAGGATAGGCAAAACATATTTTGATTAACATCTGGTGATAACCAGAGATAAAGAGAGCAATTGAAAAAAATCTGCCACAACAAACGATGATTGATTAATATGATATAATTTTTATGTATTTAAGGATCTCTTGTGATTAAGAAATATTTTTAATTAATCTTCTTAAATAAACATTCTGAAGAGAAGATTAAGAGAATTTATTTCTTTCATATGCGTTAATATCTATCATATCGTAATTATTATTTTTTAAGCATAAGCACTTTACTTTTTTATAATCGACGATAAAACACTTACATTCTTTGTTTCCAGAATGGTCATAATCTATTTTTGTATTCAAAAAGGTGAAATTTCCTAAACTAATTGAAATAAATATTTTTATAAATCGAACTTGTGATTTGAAGCTGAAGCATTCCAAGTTTCTAAAAAATATGTAATGATTAAATTAAAATTTGGTTATGCATCCTGCACATCTATGCAAAATTGGTATACATACCTTACCAAATTGTGATCAATGCAACATCATAGCAGATCTTGACCATATATTTTTATATATTGTGCGAAACATCAAAATGCCTCTAATATATTAATTAATAATAATAATGAAAGTACTTTATTTAGCAAAACCCAAATGGCCATTGACCGAGGTCCTTCAGCCTTTTTACAATAAAATATTGTTTACATTTTATAAATTATATGTAATGTGAATAGCAAATAGATATAAGAATGTGAAAAAAAAAAAACGAAAAAAGTGTATGTGTATAGTGATTGACGGTTCTTTATTATGTGGTTCTTAGTTCCTTGATGTGTTCCCACAATGTCTTTTGAGGAAACTTCCTGTAGCCGGTTGTTTGACGATTTCTATTTTTGCAGAGAGGTCGGAGTATTTCCATGTTGTGATCAGCCCTGGCAAATTTAGTGGATAATTTGGATAGTCTTTGTGGAATTGGTTCTGTCTTGGTTATTTGATATAGAAGAGCGTTAAGTGGGTTGTGCAGCGGATTTGTTGGGTGTCGGTATTTGGTAATGGTTCTCAGTGCTGATGTTTCCGCAATGTTGATATTTTTTATTGCTGTTTTTCTGACATTTAGAAAGAGGGGGTGGCCGTATTCTAGTATTGGTCTACATATTGATTTATAAATGTGAGCTGCTGTCTTTTTACTAATTCCCTCGTTTTTATAGGTCATGCAGCGAGTGTTTGCGTCTGGCGATGCATCTTTTCTTTATGTATTTGGTATGGTTGTTGAAGTTCAACTTGCTGTCTAAACTTACGCCCAGGTATTTGACTGTTGACTGAGCGGGAAGAATGTGATGGTTAATGGTAACCGTTGGTGGGTTGTTGTTTATTCCATGGTTAAAGATAATGTACTGGGATATTGTTGGGTAGGGTTTTAGTCTCCACTTGTTGAACCAGGTCATTGTTCTGTTCATTAGTTCTTGTAATTGGACAACAGTTTTTTCCAGGGTGTGATCATGACTAATTAGAGCCGTATCCTGACATACCCAAGGACTAGAAGGTGTCCCTGTTATATCCCTTTTTGCTTTCTTCAATTTATTTTCGTTTTACTTCTTCGTTTTTAGTTTAGAATTATTTAGATACATGATATTTTGTCAACGTATGTTTGGTATCATTATCAGGTATATCTAATAAATTAATTTATTGTGACTATCAATTAGATATTTCGTGACTGGCAGTATGGTCTTCGACCGAAAGCCATTAAAAAAAAAGCTGAACCATCCTTTGAACACATTTAAAAAACTGAAATCCCTAATAAACATGAATAGGCTTGATTTACTTCAGGTATATTGCATTAAAGTTGAGCTTTAATTATCAAAATTATTATTATATTTTGAATTTGATATTACCAGCATATCAGTGCTTGAAACTTACGTGGAAATGTACCTTAAAGAACACATTTGCTCAAATGACAGAAAAAAATTGAAAAAAGCTGTAACAGAAAGTGTCCGTATAAACACACTGGTCTTAGAAAAACTGAACTAACTTTGATGAGCATTCTACCATTTTCCAGCTTATTCGATCAGGGTGGCTTCGGCCTTTAGGCAGCTGAATAGCAATGCTAACTTTACTATGATTGGGAGCTATTGAATAAAAGCGCCGCTAAAAGTCCACAATACATAGTGTGGGAGGGGATATTAAGACTACTTTTTTAAATTCGTTTCTGAACAGAAGGAATTAGAGAATAAAAAAGAGTTATTTATTATTACTACCACTACTGTCTGCTGCCTCTCAAATTTTACCATGCTAATAGTTCCAAAGTATCCCCTAAAACCGCCACTGTTGAGTAGTGAACAAAACAGGCAGTAAGTTGGAAAAAAATTGCTATTGCTACACAAATATCCACTGACTTGACTTTTATAAGAAACATCCACATAGGTATTCTTTCCTATTATTTGGGTTTTCTACCACATGTACTATTATCCTCTTCAAAACAAATCACCGAATCTACAAAATAATAGAATTATTGGAAAAAAGAGCCTCTGCGCCCGTGACGTTTACGCCAAAGGAAAAGTCAGAGGTTATGTTTTGCAAATAATATAAATCGGAATAAACACAAAAATAATGTATTTTGCTGACGTTTCGGAAAGTAATCTCTTTCCGTTTTCAAAGCTATTTTTTTGAAGAACTCTTATTTTGCTGTGTATGTCAAATACACAGCTTTAAGATTCTGGGTTAAGGTGTTAAAAAGTACTACAAAAAGTCCTTTAGCATAGCGGGATATATTACTAGATAAGGATTGAACAAAAAGCCACAAGGAAAAAATTACTTCCAAGGAACACATAGTGTATAAATTTTCTTAGCTTCTATAGACAATAAAGTGAACGCCTATGTTATGAGTTATCCATTACATTGTAATTTCTTGCAATATTGCTAATTAATGCGTTCTATGTGTTAATTTCACACATTCTGGAGAGTATATTGTCAGGATCAGCCACGACATTATGCTGTTCACCATTTATGAGATATATCTATTTTCCATTTGTATAAGTCATTGCATATATCCTTGATACTGTTGCGTGTTCACTCCCTGTAGTAAACACTCCGAACATAGATTCAGTACTGCAACACAGATTGTCACTAACCACTGATTTATTAATCACTAAATTACAATAATTAGTCTTTATAACAACACGCCAACTATAACTTTTACCTATATACTATAGACTTGCTACTATAATTCACCGTTCTTTTTTTCATCTGATCACTTGACTCATCTCAGAACTGTACTGAACTGACCGCAGCGCGTTGGCTCTGCTACTTATATATTCGTAGTGCTTATTCTCGATCCATCCATTTGACTCCAGACTGTTCCAGAAGACGTCTAAGCGCCACCTCTGGGCCGAATTGTGAACTATTATCCTATGGTAGCTAATTAGGCAGGCTTCCTTTTACTTTGTTACTGAGGATTGAGTCTCTCTCCGTAAGAGGACGTGGACATAACAATACTTAGAAATTTTCAAACCAAAGTTCACTAGGGATATCAGAACTTATCATTATATGCTTGATAGAATTAGTAAATTACTAATAATAATGGTTTCAATTAAATTTTTCAACTAGGTAAAATTATTTATCAATCATTTTTCTCACAAAATCAAAAGTAATAGTTTCTTTTTTGTAAAGTTAATCCAGAGACACTCTATATACAGATTATTTTTAATGGCTATATGATAAGTAACTTTTATCTCAAAATAAACAATTTTATCTAAACAGAAAATAATGCACAATCATAACAAAACATATGCTGTTAATAGTAAAATCGAATGGATTATTTTTGCAGGCAACTTTCCAGGGGAATTTTTATTAATGATTTATACCTATTGAAATGGCTCCCACCCCCCCCCCCCCAGTTTAATCACTAAAGAAAATCCTTGATCACGAAGCAATCAAGCACATAATTAATCCCACCCAATAATTATTTATCTCAATTTTTATGTTAAGATAAATAAACACACTGGCCATTTATGCGATCGTCTATTTTTACAAAGTTAGGACCCAAATTATGTTGTGTTTGTAGTAACCTTTTATATTTATTTATCCAAGTTCTTTATGTAAAGTTTAACATTACGGTTTACTATTCGATACTATTTATCTGAGAAAATTAATCACTCGTTAAATTTAAATACCTTGTGGAGCACATTGTTTATTAATTAAGAATAATAGTTAATCATTAATTTTATTTATCTTCTATTTTGTTACTCAAGATTGCTCTGTGAATTCTATAGTTAAAGTTTGTTGTCAGATTTTATTTGATTGAAATTAAATCATTATCATTTATTTAATTGGTATTTCCAGAAAGTTAAAGTTGAAAGAAAAGGCAGAAATTATTTTAATACATATATTATCGTTGGGACAATAGTCACAAAAAACCCACTTTATTTTATAACAATCCAAATATTTAAGACAATCGTCTAAATATTATATAGGAAACTTTGCGCTACTATATGTTATAGAGTTGGTTATGCAAATAACAAGAACCATGTTATGCTATAGAATTTCTGAGTTATGTTGATAGAAATTAGCGATGGGTAATTGCCGGAAAAATGATTGTTATTGCTTGAGATTAGAGTAGGAGCAATCGCTCAAATAATAGTAGGTGAGAGTTTATACTCATGTAAAATCTTTTAGAAAGCTGGGAAAATCTCCCTAAAGTAATTAAATAGAAAAGCAACCACAAAGTTGCGTATGATTGTCAACCATATGAAGACGCGAATCCGCGAAGGTCAAAAGTTGCGTTGCATCACCTTTCAATCAAACAAGTGAACAGACAATAGTCTGGAATATTTAACGTCCCACGTTGTAACGGACCTCAATGGAGAACCCAACAGCCAATAGACCGTTGTCAATATTTACAAATAAACCTTTGTTATCGTATAATACGTCGAATTCGTGTAATTATATTTTATTGTAATTAAAATTGTCAACAATCAGACAACTTTGTGGTTACAGTAGGAAAATCTTCCTAGTGTACTTTGAATATAAAGTATTCTAGCAAAACCTTACGGCGAGATGTGGTGGACACGAGGGTTACCAATTTGTTTTATAGAACTGCAGAATAATGATTGACATAAGTTTGACTAGTCTCTGATAAATATATTCATTTGTTGATAGTCAATCGTAATTCAGAAAACGTAAACTTCCCCAATAAAGTATTTAGAATGTGAACTTTAACCTTGTCATTATTATTATTGAAATTAATAACTGAGTAAATTGTAACATAATTTTATCCTACTTACTTGTTAAAAATTAAAACTAATACTTCATAAAAATCTAATGTTTCTTTAGTATCACAATACGCGAAATAGATACTCATTTCCAACCTGAACCAGAATGTAAATTCAATTTTTTAGATAATAGCGCAGAGTCCAAAACAAATTTATCCGAGGGGATGTAAACCTCTATGTTGTTCTCCAGGACTCTATTGGTGCCCTCGTCGATGCCTGCGTAAGTTGTCACTGTGCAGTGTACGGCCGCGTCGATTCGAATATTGAAATAATTGAGTGGAAGTAAATACGCTCATTGTCGATGGCAATTTTGATGTTAATAATTTGCCAGAAGAATATTCTTTAATACACGAAATGATAGATTATTTCTAGGTAGTGCAGAGATTCATTATGTGGAAATAACTTGTACAGCAAGTAACTTGGTCATGAGCCTGGAGAGAAAGCACTCGTCGTCAGGCATGTAGTTCGAAGACTATCCCTAATACTCAGACTAGGCAGATTATTTCCATTAGTATAAAAATTCGTTATGTGGAAAAGGCAAGTAATTTGTTCATAGCCTGGAGAGAAAAACACTCGCCGACAGGCATGTAGCTTCTCCTCCGTAATCCTGCTAACCCGAGTTGTTATATCATTGTCGGCCTAGAATGTCAGAATTTCGTTCCTATACCACGCTGTTCACAATGAATACGCTTGTTTATATAATTGAGCTTCGCGTTCTAACTACAACGAACTATCCCCCTTTCTCAGTCCTACATGGGTTTTCTAATTATGTTTTATTCACTTTGTTTTAGTATTCTCACGGCGTAGTTTGTATACAATGTAGCGACCATCCCTATTTTAACAATATTGAGTTCTTCTGTTTATGTTAACATACTTTAGATAAGGGTTAACACCATGTACTGAGGCGATCTTTAAACGTTGCTTAAACTTGGTATATATCTAAATTTCTGACTGAATGTTTTAAAATATTCGAAAGGCTGTTGTAATTTTGTATTGAATTTAATTTCTTGTAAGATATAATAATAATTACTGTGTAATCGTTGTTATAGAAACCTAGACCTGTATGATACTCAAATCAAGGGTCAATCTATCATCTCGAAAAAAAAATTAAAAACTCCAAAAACGGTCGAAAAACTCAATGTTGAATATCTTTACGATAGGAGGGGTGTTGGTGAAAATAAAGCATAGATCGAATGCATCCAATGTGAACATTTGTAAGTCAAGGAGAATGGCCAAAAATGGACGAAGTATAGTTTTGAATCCTTCGCCAAGTATCAAGGAGGCAATGTGCAACAATTTTTCTTTTTTTAAATTCTAGGTTCTTTAAAGTACTTTAAGGCCATAAATATAAAAAAAATCATTATTTAAAAAAAGGATACATTTTTTAAAAACTCTCAAGAATGCCTTCTCTTTGTCCCTCCTTGCCGTCAACCCAAATAACAATTTAAATGCTGCTTAGTCTGGTTCTCTGTTTTCTAAAGGTTTTATCAAGGATATTTGCAGATTAATTAGTTTTAAATTAGGTTTATTTGAAACCAAAATTGCATTTCTAGAGTACAAGAAATTTACTGAAAAGCCTTGTGTACATCTTAAAGCTTGACCATAAAACATCTTGGACTTTCTCTGGCTGCAGTTTTGTAAAAGTTTTATTATTAATGTTAAAAGGAATTAACACAGTTTGGTTTTAAAAAAGCCTTCAAATGCAAATTTGATCAACTCAAGCAACTAAAAAACTATGAAGCGTTCAAATGGTTTTAAAATTGCTTTATAAAATATACATATAGATCTCCTGCATCCTCTTTTAAAACATTTTCCTAAAAAAACGGTCTCTTGTTAAAATACGCAAAACAATGGCTCGTTTATTAAATACACCATAAATCTTATTAGCTTTAATATGCGTGAATGAAACCAAAATGTTTTAAAGAAATGAAGTTATGATACGTTAATTTGACAGGAATTTTGAGGTGGCATATACAGAATGTCCAAATCAACGCCAACAAACAAGTGGAAAAAATTTAAAAACAGTGGCAATTTTAAAAGAAAAATTAAATTAAATTATTTAAAACTTCTTAATGATACTCCAATCAATCAATCGCTAGCAAATAGGTTAGGAATTTAGGTGGGAAACATTGGATTAGTCATAAATCCACTTTAAAACTAAGCAGTCTTATGATGGCTCCGACTTCAAATAGTTTAGTTTTGACCAGGATTATAAAACTGTATTCAAGTTCAATTTGATTTATCTAGGCCAGCAAGAACTTGTAGGTAACTAAATTGAGTCTATTTATACTTATGCCAGTACTTAGTAATTTATTTATTACTTTTATAAGGGCTAAAGATTTAATGAAAATAGAACGGTTTTATTTCTAAAACGGCCAATTTTGTATAGTGTTCATTTTTGAAGATATTAAATTCAGTTGATTCCACAATGTGTTGCTGGCTTGTATTTTGGCTATAAACATGCCCTTGCCATGGTAAACCATGATATATTCCCAAGCAGTAATCTTATTACTATGGAGTTAGGGGATTGTCCTATAGCTGAATCTCTTCTTATTTGTCAGAGCATTCTCAGATGGTTGTACTGCAGGTAGGTGACACGGAGCATAATTCCAGCTTGCAATCTATCACGATGAGGGTGCTCCAAAAAGTACCATAGGCACCTTACTTTTTCTAACCTTCAAAAATAAAATACTGCAAACGCCACAAGAGTTGGTGAGGATAGAGGAATCTGTATGTAGATAGTGGTATAGACCAAGCCTACACATCGCTGCGATGATTGGTGTAGTGAGAGATAAATTATTATAGCATGTGATTCTGCTGTTCTCCGATAGGTCGACTATGATCTTCTACAGTCCCCAACGCGAGTTTACTGTAGTTGAACCATTTCATATGTATTGCCACAGCACAATAACATTATTTGCAGACTTAAAATGTCGCTTATATTCTTGTAGGGAGGAACTGAATTTTTTGTTTGTTTCCTGTGGTTGTTTTTACAAAATGACATTCTACAGTTATCATTTACAAAATCATTTACTGAATCGTACCCACAAATCAAAATCAATAACAATTACAATAAAGAAATCATGCTCCCCGACATATCTTCAGCGGATACCGCGGTAGGGGGAATGCTGTATGAGAATGTATTTATATTTTATCCATAGTATCATGATGCAACAATATTGTTGCAAATATTATTACCCAGATAAAAAAGATAATCGACCAAAGAATTGTTTTAACCATGTCTGTAAAGTACTAATTGTTTGATATTACTAATTACTATTTAAAAAAATTAAAATGCATTCCTTATTTTGAAAAAAAAAAATGGTTAAAATCAAAATTAAAAGCTGCTTCATTGATCATAATTATAAAATAAATGAAAAAATGAAACATTATACCGGGTGTAACCCTGTATATTATTGCATTTTTGAATTCTGCATATTTTTCTGAATCCAACGCCAAATAAGTGACATTTCAAACATAAATTTTTTTTATAATATAATTTTTGGTTTTCCATTTAAGTGTGCCATGACGGTTCCGATTTATTCTAAATGACTCGTGTAATGCTACAAAAATCGAAATTCCGTTAAAAACACTAAATTACGTGATTTATGAATAAATAAAATTCACCAAAATTGTTTTTGGGGCAAAACTCAATTTTTTTAAATGGAACCATATCGGTACCATGGTACTATTTAATACTATTAATAAGGAATTTATTCATATGTCCTATTAAAATGTGCGATAAATACAAACAAAATTACAGCTAAAAGAAAATAAGAAAATACAATTCTGTTCTAATTAAATGTTAAGAAGTAACTAAGGTGACTTTCAAAACAATGAAATACTTAGCTTGTCAAACATTTGTTGGTTTAACGGTGTTTTTATTGTGTCTTTAAAAATTGTTTAAAATTCTTGTTAATTGTGTTCAAAATGCCGCAAATTTATACAAGAGATGAAAAAGTGGACATGTGAATTATTTATGGGGAATGTAAAAGAAATGCAGTTGCAGCTACCGACCTTTATGCGCAATGATATCCTGATAAACAATGTCCAGTGAAAAATTATTTTAAACGTGTTGAAAACCAATTCCCAAGAGAGCCCAACAATGATTTCGAAGAAAACTTCATTATTGACGAAGGAACAGAAATTAATGTTTTGGCTCGAAGAGAAGTTGGTAAGACTGTTTCTTTAAGGCAAGTTGGGTTTGAATTGGACATCAGTCACCAAACAGTAAGCCGAATTTTACACAAATACCACTATAAATCTTTAAAATATCTACCAATTGCACCAGCATTTGTACGAAAGTGATTACGAATATAGGATGGAATATTGCAATTGGATTTTATATAATAACGTGCAGCCAAACAATGATTTTTTGGGATTGATTTTATTTCTAGGTTTACAAATTTGGGATTATTTAACCGACTATTGGTCACAAGAAAATCAAAATTTATTACGGGAGGGTAACTTTCAAGTGCGGTTCGGTTTCAATGTTTGGCTTGGAATAATCGGTAGTAGAATCATTGGTCCAATAATATTTGAAGGGCCTCTGACTGGTGCCAGATACTTGAGATTCCTGGAAAATGAGATTGAGGACATTTTAGATGAGTTACCTTTAGATTTAGGACAGGGAATGTATTTCCAACATGATTGCTCCACATAATGCAAGGATAGTAATCAATGGAGATTCGGAGAAAACGTAATTTCGACGAATGGTTTTGTGAGGTGGCATCCAAGGTCACCCGATTTAACACTCCTTGATTTTTTCATTTGGGGTGATTTAAAAAATATAATAGTGTAATAATATGCAATTATTACACTTAACGCGCCAGGCTTGTAACTTGTAATTCAGCACTCGGCGGGGCACATAGCCCGGAGAGTAGCTGTTGGTTGCAGTCTGGTTACGTTCCTTATAGTAAAATAAGGATTGTATAGAGGAGTTTGCGACTAAAAATATTATGTTTTAACTGTTGTAATGTTCTGTGTTAATTTTTTGTATTCCAAAACCACCTTATGTGTAACAAGGTAATTAAAATAAAATTATATTTCTTATTTATCGCACATTTTAATACGATATATGAATAAATTCATTATTAATAGTACTAATAAATGGTACCACGATACCCATATGGTTCCATTTGAAAAAATTGAGTTTTGCCCCAAAAACAATTTTGGTGAATTTTATTTGCTCATAAATCACGTAATTTAGTGTTTTTAACGGAATTTCGATTTTTGTAGCATTACACGGGCCATTTAGAATAAATCGGAACCGTCATGGCACACTTAAATGGAAAACTAAAAATTATATTACAAAAAAATTGATGTTTGAAATGTCACTTATTTGGCATTGTTGGATTCAGAAAATTATGCAGAATTCAAAAATGCTATAATATACAGGATGTTCCATTTAAAAATCAAAAGTTAGTGTCACTTCCGGCGAAACCGGAAGTAAAAAAAAAATCAATTTATGTCAAAAAGTGCCGCTTATTATGTATGTAGTATATCCTAAATTTCAATCACTTATCTTCAAAACTAAAGGAGAAAAGAGGGGTATACCATGATCCTGTTACACCCGATATTAAGAGCAAATAAAAATAAGGATTTATATATTTTATAATCATTTAGAAAGTATCGTCCTATTTCATGGAATACATCTATTTACATATGGAAATCTGCTTTAAACTCTTTACGTATATCCTTAAAATAACTTACCCAATCCATTTGACACAAGTTATTTTGCACTGTCACATTTATCAATGAATAAATTCACTATTATTGTAATAATAACCACAAAACATGATAGGCAGGTCCAAACGAACAATCCTTAATGTCAAAAAAATTTTCTCCATTGTCTTCCAAAATGATGTCAAACAATAGGAAGAACACCTTTCCAATTCCAACACATCATATTATAGTTAAATAATTTACCAAAAGGGGACTTTTCCTAAACTAAATCCAATAAACGTACATTCCATTTTCTATGGAATAATAGGAACTTCTGGCATTGGCCTATTATTTCGGCATACTGGTTAGAAGCAGAGTTGATACTAAATTTACAGAAGCTAAACACATTTCTACTCTTGGAAAGTAGACAACAACAGGCAATATAAAACTATCTATAAAGATAAGCATTAATACTTTTATCATACCTCGAATCACTAAGCAGTATTCTTTAATTTTATCTTTTATTAATTTTATTACTTGTTATAGTTTAATCGAAATATTTATACTCGTTTACTTATCGATGGTGGATTTCTTATACCAAGGCTACATGGCAACTAGGACCAAGTTGAATCTTGGTGAGCAGCTGCAGCCATAGCCCACAAAATTTTGTCTATGGTACTTAACGAACCAATTAAATAAACTACGACATTTTTAAAATAGGAATGTATTACAATATATATTAATACAATTAAATATACATAAAAACAGATATAATTTACAAGTCAAGGTTAGTTCTACTGTCCAATGAAGATATCTCTTTGGTTTTAATATACTTTTTGAATTCTTTATGCCTTTCTTGAATTTGAATAAAATGGTTTAACAACTTCTGAAAATTTATGGTACTTACACAGTTTGTTTTCTTTTCAGGAGTATTACTGAAAATCACAATACGAGTTAATTAGTTTAGGTAATTAAACTTTTTAAAATTTAGATTGGTAATTAAAATATCATGGAATGGCAAAGTATTCTAAGTTACCCTTTCAGTGCAGCGCTCATTTTCACTAATTGTGTCATCAGAAGAGCCGCGGTAACTGATTGCGACAATATCTGCTTCCCACAATTAACCCCCAAAAGAGCGGTTATTATTTTTTGGTATTTTTTCATCAACTTACTGTAATATTAAGACTATTTTGGCTGGAATAAATAAAAAACAGTTTTTTTTTAACATTTATTTAACGTCGGCCTATTTTCGCTACTGAGGGCTAACACCGATGCCTCTAAATGAGCTGAACCCTTTTCTCTCTGTGCTAAGCAGATTAAATGCACAACGATACAAAATACATATCAAAATTATTATTTGGTAATTAAAATCCCTTAGTCACTGGTTGTTTTTTTGGATCCGGATCAATTATTTGATAAATTAGTCATATTTTGAAAAATGTTATCAGAAATTAATAAAGTTACCTAAGTGAGCAATTGAAAAGTCCGTGAAAAATCCGACCGTTGAAGATAATAGTCTGGGAGGCAGTGAACATTTTGAGATACATATTTTCCCATTTAGTGATTGTCAATAGGATTGTTCCATTAGCACTACTAATTAACAAATCATGAACCTGGCTACGATTTTTCGCTGGACCAAGTCAGAGAACGCTTCGGAAAATACAAATGCGTTACACATATTTCGCACTAACAAAAATGCTTTTACAACGAATCTCATCCTGAGAGTTGGAAAAGTAGCTGTCTGGCAGGTGTGGTGAATAAGCCTCGCATGGGAATTACTGAAAAAATTAAAAAAAAAACACTTATTTCCTCAGTGCTCAAAATTTATCCGATCAGAGCCTGTATTATAAACTAATGAAAAAGCAATTGCCTCATCAGACACGCCTAGCACTGTATTTAACAAGTGCCAAATAATAATAATAAATATCTTTATTTTGAGGGCGAAGTTTGCCTATACGACATTCTTCCACTTAACCCTCGGTATGTTCGATTATAGAAATGATCTGTCTTGTACTTACTTGTATCAATTATTTCTATAATTTTGAGCATTGAAAAAATAAGCAAATGCAAAACTTAATCCAAACAATGAGGAGAAAAAAAGGTATGTTGAAATTACTTTGCACATATCACTTAACCCACATTTCAGGAGACAGGTGCAAAACCGTTCCACCGCTACATTACCATTATGTGCGTGCGTTTGGCACGCTGTATCTTAAAACCTGAAAAAATGCATAGATCATATTTTATGTTTTTCAAGTTATCAATTTTTTTTTTTTTTCATAGGACCAAAAGGAACCGAGAAATTTGCAAAACATTGATTTTGACCGCCATCGCCAGAATCCTAGATCCTCTAACCTATATGCTCAAGAATTTATCTTGAATTGTACTTAGATGGATAATTCTTATAAAAAATTTCTATTAAATTAAAATCAAACGCAAAGCGTTGGCTAATTAATGTGTTAGGCGAGTCTGGCAAGGCTTTGGTGATCGTGAACAAGAGCAAGACCATATTTTTTCATTAGCTTGTAGCACAGACTATCGACCGATAAAATTTGAGCACGACGAAAACAAAACTAACTTCTATATGAGTTCAAATAAAAAAATGTTCAGAGCACATATGTCTTCCTGTGTTTTACCTTTTTTATCAGTTGATGGTCCCGTTTCATAGCCAGACTTTGTTTTCTCATTAAAGCATAGTACAAACAATCATCTGATAAATTTTCGACACTGTAAAAATAACTGCAATGATTTTTTATTTTTTCGAATTTTGAGGTGGTATTGTCGTGAGCAGAAAAAATAGGACAACTTTCTTTTTCTAATGTAAATCTGTTTCTATTTGAATATGTAATGAGTAGCTGAAATAAAACAGATATCACTTTTAATTTATTTTTTATTTTAATGCTGTAGTTATTGCTATAGTAAAGGATGGATGGTTAATGAGACAAATTGCACTGTGTTATAATATTAACAAAAATCTGGTGTGTAACATTTTAAGAAAGTGGAGAATAAACGGTACGATTAATAGAAATCCTGGATTCTCCACTTTTTTAAAATGTTAAACGCCGAATTTTTGTCAATATTATAACGTAGTGTAATTTTTCTCATTGATCATCCATCTTCTGCTTTAGCAATATCTCCAGATTTAACTAAATCGCTTATATGAGGCATATTAGTTTTTTGCACACTTGCAATACATTATGACAACTAACTGACAATGTCACAAAAATTAAAGTTAGATAGATGTACACAGCTAGATTTTAGCAAAATACCGTTATAAGACTTGTCCTATTTTTTTTTTGCTCACGACCGTACCAGACTGATTTCCCAACTCCGCAAATCAGCCAGACTTATTTTTAAGTATGGTTGATAATTATTTCAATTAGCATAGTAAATTTCACCAATGCAAGAGAAACTGTGACGCAATTCCAAAATCGACCTGATTTTCCAATCGACGAATTTGTCAAAAAATCTTAGCCAGACTCACTTTCCATAGCTCAAGACCAGCCAGATTGTTTTTTTAACACGTTTTATGTTAATATCATGTAGTACTTGAAGTTTCAAGGCTGCAAAAATAAGTGCAACTCATTTGTTTTTTTACTTCTTGAGCCCAGCATAAAATCGTAGCCAGACTCATCATTTGTTAATTAGTAGCACTAACGGAACATTCCTATCGACAATCATTGAATACAACAATAAGTGTCTCAAAATGTTCACTGCCTCCCGGACTATAATCACTGAACTTTCATTAAAAGTAACATAAAAGTCATATTTTCATTTTCTTTCGTAGTAGAAATTAGATGCGACCCCATAAGCTATGTCTTTTTTCTTAGTTTTAATATCATCAAGACTAAGTAATGCCTCTAACACATTACTTTTTTAATAAGTACAGTGTGACATAAAAATCCTTTCCCACCCCTATACCTTCGGCTGCCACCTGCAGAGCATTATTTTTTCAGGGAGGTTATAACTTTAGATAATTCTTGAAATGTTGCATAACACTCTTAAAGCCTCTTTACAGTCCGCAACTTTCTTGCAAATTGAAGAAATCTTAATCAAAGAGATGCACAGTTGAGAGCCAGCTGATCACATTTGTCAATTTACTTGCACATTTCAACATCTTGCAGATAATCGGTTCTGCTCGATTTTTCTTGCAACTTATGTGCAAATCTGGTGGATAATTTAGTGTTTTCTCGTGTTACCAGTACAGGTAAAAAGTTACTAGAATATTATTTCATGTTGTGTGGTCCGGTTAAGAGGTTATAGGCGCTAAAAGTAGACAAAAGCGTATTCATATGAATATTCTGGGCGACTAAAACAAGAAGAATAATTTAGGTTGATGTATTATTATTTGTTAGACACAATACAATTTATTTTTACACAGTTGGCAAATCTTGCGCAATATTATTGCAATTACAGAAATTGCCACTGCAAGATCTTGCTTGCAAGAAAGTTGCAGACTGTAAAGCGGCTTTTAGACAAGTGTAGCTTTCAGTAGTAAACATTTCATTTTAAATATAACATCAAACTATATTTCAGCAGAGTAACAACTTACTTGTCAACACAGTGTAAATGTAAACTTGGAATGCAGCTCAATCTCATTTGAAGTGTTGTAAATGCTTCTGTTTGTGGCAGCAACATTAATAAACCATACAGAGCTCTTAACAAATTTTTATCACAAGGTACTTCCAATAATTCTAGCCTTAAATCTAGAAAAAACATAAATTTCAGATCAAATTTCAATGTACCAATATTGAGAACGCACTAGTAATACACGTAAATTAAACATAAAAGCATAGAATAGAAGAAATAATTTATAAAGTTTTTATATTATGTGTAAATATATTCTTAACAGTGTTAGGAACAAGACCCAAAAAAGTTCCCATCTAACCAGTGTCCGCAACATCACTTATTTTGGTACATTCTGGCGGTTTTTCTTAATTCTCTCATAAACCTTTGTTCAAACGTAAAGAAACGCATAAGACCAAAAATGTAGCCCATTAAATTCTATACAAAAACTGTTATATCACATTTTAGCTATTCCTTACTCAATTCTCGCAAATAACGTTCAAAGTTAGGGGTAGCATTTATAAGGCCATTAAAATATGTAGAATTTTGCTAAAATATTTGTAGTAGAGCACTATAACTGAGCATTTTATAATTTGAGCTCCTGTCCACACCACCCATGAGGTTGAGAGAGCTCTTCGTGCTTTTTTTTTTAAGTGGTGTTCCCAGTAGGCTTAACTCCACTGACGTTTCGATTCTTTATTCATTTGTTGGATCCTGTTCATTTACCATTTCCTTAGGTGATGAATTTAGGTAACCTTGTCCATGGCAGTTGGAGCACATGGTTGAACAATGTAATCCAACTCTAACACATCCACATCACTTACCGCAACCCTTTTTATAGTTGCACGATATAACTTTTAATATAGAAACCGGAGCAGGCGCCTCTGTAGTAAAAACTGGCAATAAAATATTGCCCATTATTTTGCAACCCCACTGGATTAGCTGCATATTTTTGCAAGTCAAGATTGAATTTGGTGAAATACCCGGTAAGAGTGTTGTTTTAATGCTGCAGATGTTGGTGGCAATTTAGATAAAATTACAATCATCCAATGTTATTGAATATATTAAAGAAACTGCTCATTTTGCACACGCGTTTAGTGGTTGTGATACTACCTCTGCTTTTTTCGGAAAAGGAAAATCTCAAATAATAGGTATATTAAACAAGAGAAAGGATTTGGAAGATGTTATTCATATTTTCAACAACCCCAAATCTACGAAAGATCAAATTAAAAGTGCTGGTGTGAAATTCACACCCATGTTATATAAATAAATAATAATAAGTAAATAAATAAACACCACAGAAATTAGACAACCACCAATTCCAGAAGCCAGGGCTTGTGCGGAAGGGGGTTACACATTGAAAAACGCGGACATACAACCATTTCCTCCAACAGTGCCGGAGCCAGGATTCGAACCCGGTGGTGCGATGTCCGTGTGATTAATCGCGATTGCCACCTCGCGCCTTAACCCACTCGGTTATCGACCAGACGAAGCTGAACGAATGCAAACTTCTTTGAATAGTTACAGATTTCCTTCTTTTAATAAGCTGGTTGGTCAATCCAATCAGGCTGTAACCTTTTACCAAAATAAGCAATGTTTCGGACACTGGTTAGATGAGAACTTTTTTGGGTCTTGTTCCTAACGCTATAAGGAATATGTATACTTAATATAAAAAAAACTACTTTATAAATTATTTCTTCTAAAGAGTACTATTTGCGTGTACTATAGTAATTGTTGGACGGCATAAATACAGGTGGCTACAAAAAAAAATGGTCCTGTTAATAAAGTAGCCAGATAATAAAATAATGAAAAACGATGTTTCATTTGAGACATGTATCGATTAAAATTAATGAACAAAGTGAAAACTGGAAAATAAAAAATTGCTTTAATAACAATAATAATAGTACTTTTAAGTTTAAGCTCTTTTCTGGCCCTAAAAATTCGCAAAAAAATGGGTCTTGCAAACAGGGTAATTAGGATATTTTATTTTAGAATGTTCATTCTACAAGGATGCAAGAACAATTACATTATGATTTATAATCATTTTAGATGTATAAAATTGGAAATAGTCATGTGATACACCTCATCATTTTTTTTATAGATGCAATGAGGTATCGCTTTCTATTTTAGAATATGATAAAGGGATTATGTATAAAAAGTGTTGAGTAAAAATGAAAGAGAAATCACTTAATATAGATTTATTTTTAGATGAAATGACTAACATGCTTGAGAAATCTAAAAGAAGTATCACCTGAGTGATCCTCTTAAGTCTAGGAGATCTAGATTTATCTGAGTAAAGGAGATGATGCACTACAGTTTACAATGGGATCCAAACCACTTCTTTGAAAATTACTTCGCAGAAGTGGGGCTCGAACCCACTTTGGGCTAGGTATGTATGCACAGAGAGAAAACTAGACGTGCTAATCCACTGAGCTACCATCCAAGAATATTCGTGTAAAGTATATCAAAAGGGTTTCTTGATGCCGTGTGTTCTAATATTGCTTCAAGTAGTGTTAAACCTGCTGCCGTATGTATATTGCTATTGTAAGCAATAATTGCTGGTTGCATTCTCTCGCCTGCTGGCCCCTCTAATAATTTATAGTGTTCTAATAGTTTTTGAGTGTAATCACTCAATCAAAGCATTTGACTCGTGATGCCTAGGGTTTGTTATATGTAATTTTATTTTGTGTGCTCCAGGAACTGCACTCGAAAACTGGAAACCTCACTCATAGGTAGTTTGTGTGGGTGAACCGTAATCTTTGATAAATTCTATGATTTTCTCTGATATTTCTGTGCCATATTTCCCTAATATTGTATAAACTCGAGCTAATTTTGAAAATGAATCGATAATGGTTACATACAAGTTTATATCCACTACAAAAGTATCTATATGTAGATTTTCGAAAAACTCCTTAAAGATTTCAGTTAGTAAATCTTTTATAACAGGTGTGTGACTTTGGTATTTGTTGCTACAACACTTGTCACAATTTTTTATGTATCGTGTCACATCATTTTCAAGGTTCTGCCAGTATTTTTCTTTGATTCTTGTGAGTGTTTCCAAAATACCTTGTAGTACGGCAGCCCGTTATCAAAATTCCGTGTTATTACACCATGCCCAAATCGATAACTAATCATTAGATTATATAAAAAAAAAATCCCTCAGCGAACAAGTCCCACAACATTGTGCTTTACGCGGTAGAGTAATTTCAGTGTGTAGAGAAATTAATTTTTTTTATCATGCACTGTTCTCACTGCTCTCATTTTTTTATTTTTTTTTTAATGGCTTTCGGTCGAAGACCATACTGCCAGTCACAATATATCTAATTGATAGTCAGATTATCGTTAAATTAATTTATTAAATATCCTGATAATGGTAGCAAACAGTATGACAAAAAAAGTCATATATCTAATTCTAACCTAAAAACGAAGAAAAAAAAAGTGAAAATATTGAAGACAACAAAAAAGGATACAACAGGGACACATGCTTCCTGTCCTGGGGTCTGTCAGGACATTTAAAAATAGATAATACAGGGAGGACCACGGTTGACAGGGGAAAAACAACAGAGGGAAAAAGGACTCTCATTTAAAATGTAAAAGACAACTTGAATTCATCAAGAACTGATGTTTTGTGTATTGCAAAATTTCAATATTTTAAATTAAATTTGTAAGGTAATGTGGTGTAAAAAAAACAGTAATTGTGTTTGAACTGACATTTTCCATGTTCCGCAGCTGCAGAGAATGATCCAGAGTCGTATCCCTGAGCTCCGTGTCCGAGCAGCGGAGCACGCATGAGATGGGATGCTGTGTGTCTGTTGCACAGACTAACTCTGACTTGCAACTCAATGTATATTACAGGCAGTCTGCGAATGAGGTAGACAACACTGTTCTCTCTCTAGGCGATATAAAATGGTTGCAGATGGCACCCAAGCAGCTCCGACCAGTAATCCGTGAAATTCAAACTGATTTATGAATGATTACACATGCACACAAAAAGAAAGTGTCATGACCGGCAGACTAGAACACCATACCCTTATTTATTTTGATGCCCTGAATTCGAATCTGACATCAAATTTGTTCCATCGGTTCACACTTTCATTTTAACACAAAAAAAAGTAGAATTTGATAGATTTTTTTTGCTATTTCTTGAGGTTTAAAAACTCTGTGAGCCAAAGTAGCAAATCTGACATCAGATTCGAATTCAGAGCATCTAAATACATAAGAATATGATGGTCTAATCGGCCGGACTCGACACTTTCTTATTGTGTGCCTGTATACTGTATGTCATTAGCTGCTTACGTTCAGTACAAAATATTCAGTATAATTATGTTCATTTTTTGTAAAGCAACAGGATATAATGGAGACAGTGGCATATTTTAAATAAATTCATATGCAAAAGTGTACAATTATGTTCATTTTTTGTAAAGGATATAATTGAAGGTGTATTATTGTATTATCGAAAAAAACGTATTTTAGCCAATGAGGGGTCAAACGGAAAGGGGTGAAAAATCTGGGACCTGGCACATCTAAAAAAAAAAAAAAAAAAAAAATTACGTAGGTGGACCTGCATATCGTTAGTGGATCAAAAAACTAATTTTTCAAATTCATTATTTCCTCGGGAACTGAAAACGGGTTTGGTAAAAATTCCATCGACATAAATGTCAGTTACTAGTTTTCCGTCATTTTCCACGCTACAATATATGATTTCCACCAGAAAACTGACGTGGCGTAATAACTTTATCGTCGTTAAAAAATTTACATCATTGGGATTCAACGCCTCCTTTATGACGCGATGAAAATGTCAGTTCATATTTTTTCTTATAATAAACTGTTCAAAATAGTGAAACTGACATTGCGCGATGACCTGAATTTTCACCTGTGGGCCAATTTCAATTTTCTAACCATAATAATTATCGACACCACGGAAAATGTCAGTTTCTATTTTTTTTTAATCATATGCATGTCTTTTGATAACCCAAGCCAGAAAACTGGCATGTCGGGATAACAAAATCGACCATTTTTTCTTTACATATCCAAGAGAATTTTTCAACCACTCCGCAACGTTACCATCGTCAGTCCACTTGAACTTTTTTGTTAAACTCATCGAGAATTAACAAAAAAATACAAAAATCATTGGAGCGTAATAAGTCGAGAATCCTAGTAACGGGCTGCCGTACTCTATTGGTATCATAAATCATAATAAACCGAAAAGATTGTTGTTGCATCCTTGTAGAATAAATGAAAAACTTCACATCCTTTGTGCATATTTCAATTTGAAACTTTAATATTTAAAAGGGATAATTTGATTCATTCTGAATTATTCTAAAAAAATTGCTTTTTAAAAATCACTTTTACCAACCAAATTCTTGAGAAATAAGCCATTAAGGATTCGTGTTTATTCAAAGATTTTCTTATGTTATTTTTATTTTTTAAAGGTGCAATTCTTTCTTACATGGTGGGTTGCCTGTTTTTCGATACATACTGCATACGTCATATTTAACGAAATTACTTACATGCAAAAATTGGAGATTCGATCAATTGTACTAATTTGTCTATTTCCATCAAGAAATCCACAGTTACCTCTAAGTTACCACTAAGAAATGTTGAGGAAATTAACAAAACATTAACAAACAACTATATACGATAAGTTATTACCAGTAGAAAATGTCAATTTAATTATTCATGTTTTATTTTGAAAAATGGGGATAAAACATAAATAATCAAGACTCCATAAACATCCTTAAATCACTACTTTTGGTAATTTGGCCTTAGCTATACATTACTGGTGAGGTTAAGAAGTTTCAATGATAGATAATAATGCGAGAAATATAGAATTGATATAAATAATGAAAATTATAACAGTTTCTTTTAATAAAAAGGATACAAAAGCTTTATCAAGTCACAAACATGACTATAACTTTGGCTTAATAAGCACAACGCAACTGTTGCTACTGGATTGTGGCACCATGTTTCATATAAACAACAAAATAATGACCTGTTTTCCTAAAAAGAGATACATGTTAACACACGTTATTATAATTGTTTGGAATAAAATCTTAGATATAACAGGGTATTATAAGAAAGTGAACTCTGCAATAAAACGTCAGGTAAAGATAAATATGTTTTATTGCAGAATTCGCCTTCTTATATATACTACTAGTATGGAAACGGCGCAGAGTACTAATGTGAGGGAGATCAAGAGAGAAAGAAGCAGTAATACCAACACCATCAGTCCCACTTTAGTTTTTCACTTTACACAAGAGTATGTTGTTTATGTAGATTTTCCTGGTGGGAAAGATCAATTTCAAATGTCAAAAGTATAGGAATAGAGATACATGATATTTATAAGAACCATCTAATGAAATAAAAATGAGAAAGTTATAGAAAAACAAGTCACATTAAAATCCTTAAAATGTATGAATTATTTTGTAAAAAAAAATTAAGTATTTTATTAACATTAAATTTACAACATGACGTTTTGTTAGGATTTCACATTAATTGGCTTCATTGTATATTAAGTATTATTTATTTGTATTATAAAAAACGAAAGTTACAAATAAAACAATTTATTATTATCTTTTTGTTCTAATAATAATAATAATAAACGACTTTATTGCGATACTAAATATCAACAATGTAGGGCGAAGTTTAGATCATATAATCTATTCTTACACTTAACCCTATGATGCACAAAACTTGCCGAATACTTGAGATATCAACTGTCATTATTGTGAATGTCAAAGTGACACGTTATAACCTCACACAAAAGTAAATAACGTCACAATTAAAGGTTCACATATTTTTCATATTGTAACAAATAAAACCAAAATTACAGCCAGCATTAGCAAAGGATGCTTTGATTGTATACCAGTAACATTCTATTTCGAATAGTAACAGTGTATCACAAATTTTGAACCATATATTTGATGCTATATATTCATTCTATTTACTTTCAATCATATATGTGAAAGACAAAAAATGTTAGACATTTTTTATAAAACACAAAACTGTTTTTATCAGATTTAAAATTACCACTCTCAATTATTAGTGACATTTCTTATTGTTATAAATCAAGATGGAACATATAACACAGTGTAGTAGAAAATTTGGTAATTCTCAGGTATGTATTTCATAAATGAATCACTTTAGATTCTCAAATAAAGATCAATGTTTTCCACAGTTCATTTATATAAATAATTGTTAAGTAAATGGCTAAACAAATGTAGGCGGTTTTGATTTTAATGTTAAATTTGTCCATTTTCAAATTTCGATACTTTAATTTTGATTTCTTTTAGCTTAAGAAGGATAGAAAGTGAGTGGACTAAATAAAGTGTGGCAACCAGCCCATTACATAGAATTAATAATTATATTATATAAATACTTTAATGTAGATACCTCAGTTTTTAATTCTTTCAATCGCTGCCTCATTTCATACAATTCTGAAGAAGTAAGTAAAATCATATTAAGATGCTCCACCATAAGGCTAGCAAATTTAAGATTCTGTTCCTTTAAAAGTATTTGAGCCAATGTTCTATAAATATCTTCTGCATTAAGTAAAACACAGAGTTGTCTAAAAAAGAAAATTACAAAAAATTAATAATAATAGTGGATTTATTAATACAGAAAAAAAATAATAACATACTTTAAATGAGAAATTTTAAGTATTTATACTGTTTTCAGTATATTTTGTTTCTCATTTTTAACACATTTTAAGTGCCACAGCGTATAAATCTTGTGGCATCAAAAAAATTAATTTTTACTATCCATAACAAAGCCAGTGCATTACAGTTGTGCCTGGTCAAGGTACTCACATGTAGTGCACTCTTTAGCCTTAAATTTTATATGGATGGATTTAGCACTTTCAAAGTAACATAATTGAAGTATTGGTGTATGTGTATACGTGGATATACACTTGTGCATGGTAGTTTATTTATCAAAATGTACAGAAATATCAAACAGAGTACGGTCGTGAGCTAAAAAAATAGAACAAGTCTTATAACGATATTTTGCTAAGTTGTGTACATCTAACTTTAATTTTTGTAACATTGTCAGTTAGTTGTCATCATTTATTGCAAGTGTGCAAAAAACTAATATGCCTCATATAAGCGATTTAGTTAAATCTGGAGTTATTGCCAAAGCAGAAGATGGATGGTCAATGAGACAAATTGCATTGCGTTATAATATTGACAAAAATTTTAAGAAAGTGGAGAATAAACGGTATGATTAGTAGAAATCCTGGATCAGGGCGACGAAGGATATCAACTCAACAACAAGATTTGCAATTGGTAAATGCTTTAGTAGAAAATCCATTTTACTCAGTTATTCAGGCTGCTGAAGAAACGAATTTTCCTGGATCGAGTAGTACTGGTCGCCGGCGAGTAAGAGAATCGGAGCTACACTGTCATGCAGCAGCATAGAAATACTTACTTAAAGTTGAACATAAAGAAGCTCGACTAGGATCTGCGCTTGAATTTTTAGCGCATGATGTAAATTTTTGGAACAATGTAATCTTTACAGACGAAAAAACTTTCCAGTCAATACACAGTGGTTATATTAGTGTTTACCGCCCTCCGAATACTCGATTCGATGAGAAATATATATCTAACAATGATAAAAGCGGTGGATTTTCCGTCAATATGTGGGCTTGGATATCGGCATGTGGTCCTGGTGTTTTGTGGCATATTGAGGAACGATTTAATAGTGAAACATATATTAGGCTTTTAGACAATATTATGCTCCCTTCTGTGTCACAATTATTTCCTAATAATTAGTTCATATTTCAACAAGTCAATTGTTCCGTTCATACTGCTCATACCGTAACTAACTGGTCCAGATCTTAACCCTGTGGAAGAAGTATGGGGACTACTCGTAAGAAGTATCCAAAAACAAAATGTGAGACCACGGAATGCCGAAGAATTACTGGAAATAGTAAATAATGCATGGGAAAATATTATTACTAATGATTATTGTATAAGGTTATTTAATTCTATGCCAAACAGACTTATAGAAGTTATAAATAGAAATGGTGCAATAACAAAATATTAATAGTTAGTTTCTTGTTAAATCCTTTGTCCTTTGATCCAGGATTTCTACTAATCGTACCGTTTATTTTCCACTTTCTTAAAATGTTACATACCAAATTTTTGTTAATGTTGTAAAGCAGTGCAATTTATCTCATTAACCATCCATCATTTACTATAGCAGTAACTACAGCATTGTAACAAAAAAATAAATAAAAAGTGATATCTGTTTTATTTCGGCTACTCATTACATATTCAAATAGAGACAGATTTATATTAGAAAAAAAAAGTTGTCCTATTTTTTTCTGCTCATGACAGTACAAGTTATCTGCATATTTTATTTAGAATTTGTTTGTAACATTCCATGCATCTGTATTGGGATCGTGGGTAATATTTTTCCCTTTTTTTTTTGTTATTTAGATGTATTACATACTTTTTATAATAATTAACAGAATATCCCAACTAGCACCAAAGTGACAGTAACTGAGATAGGAACTTCGTATGAGTAATCATTAAGTCTGTCCCTGTCTCATAGTTTCTACCACTAATGATTACTTTAATAGTTATGCAACTTCTACGTAGCTTTAATAGTAGCAGCGACTAACTTCTGTCACTGAAATGCGACTTCAAAATTGCAATCACTTTCAAGTAGCTTTAATATTTGCCGCGACGTTTTGGGAACCCTTACAATTCCTTTAAAGTAGTGGAACTTGTAAGTAATATTCATAGGTGTTAATGACACTACTGCTACTTATAGAACTGTGCACGGCTACTACAAAGTGCATGTCACCTCTGAAATTTACCATGAAGTAAATTTCACCATCTAGTTCCCAATGTTGACCATAGAATATATATATATATATATATATATATATATATATATATATTGGAGTGTTATTGTATTTCAAGGTGTTCTCCCGCTTCGATGGTCGACTCCTCCGGGAGTCACGATTGTCTGAACTTCAGTTCAGAGTTCAGTTCGAGTAACGAGGAGCAGCAGTAGGCAGCTTTCAGTCAGAACCTGAAGATGGCAGATGAGATTCTGCCGAAACGTCGTTTAGACAACCGTGACTCCTGGAGGAGTAGACCATCGACGCGGGAGAATACCCGGAAATAAAATAACACATCATTTAACACCCGCGAAAACATAAAAACACACACATATATATTTCCTAACCTAGATTTATATGTTGTTATATTCATGCTGTGCAACATTTTATAGTTGTGTGTGTATACAAAAAAGAAATATCAAATTAGGACAGTGTGGAGTGAATGATCACAAAAGTGATGGAGCCTGTTTACAAAGACAAACTTAGATACAAAATCAACCAAAATTCCACGACTTTTTATCGAAAATTAAAAGTCTTACAGACAAATGACAGCAGCACCATAAAACAATATTTTAATGCTGTGAAACCGTCATTACAATTGAATATACAAAACCATTTGCTTATCAAGACGTGCCTTTCATCAGCAGAATGAGTGATAGAGTCGACTCTTAGAACTGGGAACTATTCACAACTTGAAGACGAAAGACATGATTTTCAGTCATATGTTCCAGAACAGAGACACTAGTCTTTATGATGATGAACAAAATTCTATCACACGTATAGCGTATATTAAAAGCAAATGGTATGAACTTACCAATTGATAGAAGAACATTATTGGAAACATAACTAATCCTTCAAAATAAGGCAAGAAAATTTAATATTTCAGCACTGTTTTATTACCAAAGTGCTTACACCTACTTTGCTAGATTATCGATCATGGTAATAAAAATATATGGCCACATTTATTTTCTGAAATACACCATTTTGATGGCCAAAGCTTTCGACGCCATTATTATTACACATTAACTATAATTTCACAATTGACTAAAAAATGTATAGCCATTTCTGCCCCAAATATAACAAATGAATACATAAAAATTAGTTTTAAAGTTCTGAAGAATAAAAAATAGGTTTCAGCATCTATTGTATCATATTCTCGCATGATATTACATATTATAAAGACAATATTTTCATTAAGAAATGCACATTTTAAAGGCGTGTGGTTAGATTCTGACGTTTTATTATTATATTTGTCAGTAAAATTGCATTCGTTTTAATTGTGACCCTTAGACCATTGGAAAATAGCACAAGTTTTGCTATCTAAGTATCTAATATTACTTTTCTGATATTTTATTAAGTTTCTGAGTTAGGGAAATTAACAAGAATCATATGTAAGAATTAATATAGATATAATAAAATCGGTTGCAAGACAAAGCAGGAGCACCATCGATTTGAAAGAGTGGGGAGTGGTAAAGTTATATGAAAGTTGCGGTGTCTACACCACGACTTCGCCGCTCCGGAATCACAACGTCATTGGAACATAGCCAGACAAGTTCCAGGAACGTGGCTGGAACGTATTAGGAGTGCTCCTACTACGTGCCTGTGATTAGTACCAAAACACTTTAAAGTGCCTACAATAATTGCTACGTTCCCGTGACTAATTGTGCTAGTTGGGATATCTGCGCCTTTCCTGTAACTGCTAAGGCGGTCATTAATAACAGCTCGCATCATTGTAATCAAAGTGCACAAATATTGTCTTTCTTTTTTAAAAACAATAATCTATTTCAATATAAACTTGTCATTAGGATATAATATCTTAAACTAACGTGCTAAATATCGTTATCTTTATTAATATCGGTCAATATTTAAATATTTAATTTTACTAAAGCTATAATTGATCAAGTAATTTATAAAACAAAAGGAGTTCCTCAATAACCAAAGAATAAAGAAGAAGCACAATGTCTAAAATTGCACAAATTTATTAAATATAGGTGTTGCGAATAAATTAAAAGAAAATTATAAAAAAGTTTGCTTTGCAAATAATCAACACTGACATTTGAATTTCTATATGATTATGATTGAAAACGTTAATAGACCTACTGAACTGAACTGTTAGAACGAGAGCATTTCTACACAATTAATTTCACAAAAGTGAAGGCAAGGTAATACATATTTTTCAGTCATCTATCCACTTGTAAAACAAACAATATTTATGCATCTTCTCTATTATATTTTACCAATGATAAACAAATTTTTATACAAACATACGTGATTATAACCAATATTTGTTAAAATAATAGAAATATATTTTCACAGCTTTTTTTGAGATATCATTTAGTCTTTTAATTAATTCGCTTCGGATGAAAATTTAACAATTAACTGTCTATGCTTACCTTATAATAAAAGATCCTCGCTCATCCAATAACCTTTTGTCAACGCTAAAGGAATGGAGTAAACTTACAACGAATTTATTATAGTAAGTATTATTGCCTACAACTTCAGAGATGCTTAACTTACATCTTAAATTAATTGTCTACTAAGATAGAGAAAATTTTTAGATACACCTCAATGACAAATGACACATTAGTCATATTTGTCTTTATAATCTAAATTCATAAGTTTTACAATATATCGAAATTTTAATTAAACATTTAAGTGAAACTTGTTATAATCATCTAAATATTCAATTAATAGATTTATTAACCAGAGATTGGGAGACAGCGATAAATTTCAGAGACAACTTTTACATACAAATACTAACATAATGTAAGCATAATTAAGTGAAACCATTTTCAAATTAAATAATTTAAAAACAATGAAATAAAATATACATAATACAAAGCACAATCATTTTCAGTCTGCAAATAGACAGTTCTTTCTTACTGGTTTACAAACTTCTCTATGAAGATCATCTGTTGAGAGTCCTCCGACTTTCTTCATTATTTACATATAGTCAAAAACTGTGTGTATATTTCTAATGAATAAGAGTTGCCAAAATTGAATGTTTTGGGGGGAAATCTTGATTCATCAGCCTTATATATACACTTTTTATGTGTTTTTAATTATATTCAGTCTATATTTATGTATTTTTACCACCAACGGCATGGCGCGGTATATGCGTGGGGAAATAGTGCATTGATTTTTTCGTATCTTCTATCTTTGTAACAGATGAATCAATTTGGATATGGTCTTCACCATGTGCTTTAGTATTTCCACAGAAAGGTTTACAGATATTCAAATCTTTGAATTTTGGCCACTACTTTGATAGTACCATATTGAAAAGCCAAGAAAATTATTCGATTACAGAGAAATTGCAAACATATTTGTACTTTAACATAACAGCCAAAAACATCAAAAATTAGTACAGTTCACGCAATGAATGTTGCTTTCTACCTTCGATAATACATTTTTCAATTATTGGATTGTGTTTACTGATATAGGAAGACAAATAATCAAAACTGTTTTAAAAATAATCCTCTGTCAAGGTAAAGAAGTAAACTTTTCAACATGCCATAAATGTAGCATCTCTGCAAAAGTTCACAGTATTCGCGAGTTACAGATCTATCACAATGAACAGTCTTTCTCACAATAAAATGGATTTTTAATGAAAAGATTAACTTGAAACCATTTAGAACAAATACTAGTAATATATTCCTACTGTTGTGATTTGTAGTTAAAAATACATTTATATTTGTTAACGTTACATCTACTCTTCCTCTTTTAGCCCTCTTTATTCGCCAAAAAAATTGCAAGACAAGATATCTATTGGGTCATATATGCATGAAAACTGTTATGTAGCAACACATTACCTAGAGCCAACTTTGGTTTTGGTGTCACTCACTGCTGCTTCTTGATCTAATTCCTCTAATTAGAATATTAATGATATTACAATTAATTAATTCCATATAAGGTCATAATTTAGTGTGATTATTAACCCTTTCATTACAGAGAATGTTTAAAATATTGTTCTACGAAGAATGACAAATTTTAAATATTTCGGCGACATACCGCGTCATGCACTAGGTAATGCCAGGTATGCAGTTAGTATAAAATAAAATTACTCTGTTAAAGCTTTGTTGAAATGATAGAGTAGTAATTTCTTCTAATTATACTTGTGTAAGTTCTTCTTGAGCTTTCTTCAACACTTATAATCCTGCAAAAACAGTTGATTTTGTGCCAAATGTTCTATGATGTTCACAAGCATTTAAATAGGGAACCAATAATACAGAAAATACGAGACAGACACTTATGGCAATCGGGCAGCAAATGGCTAGCTAATAAACAAACATGGTCTTCGTGCACTTGTGTTAATAAGATTCAACTATATCAGTACAGTTTTTGAAGCGAAATAGTTAATTTACTTAATTATGAACAAGAGGAGGCGAGCGTGGGTGCGTCTTTACTATGTACATACTTCGATATGCGATGTAAAGCAATGTAAGGCGCGGTTAGTAGTTGGATGGGTGACCGTTCCAACGAAAACCGCGTCCTCGCCTCACACATCTTCCAGCGGCTTGTATATGAGTGTATGTGCGGAAGCTATACAACCTGAAGCGAGGGTTGTATAGGGGATATACCATCCTTCGGAGGGGATGTAAAGCCGTCGGTCGCTTGTCTATTAAATGTTAGGCAAGTAAAAGATCCCTACTCTTCTTAAGGGAAGAAGTTCGGCAAAATTCCTGGTTGGGGGTAGCTCGTCTACAGGCGTCGGTGTTAGGCCTCAGTAGCGGAAATAGGCCGACGTTAAATAAATGTATATTAAAAAAAAAAAAAAATTAATAAGAGAAATTAACATAAAAGAATAAATAATTATATATCTTAATGCTGCTCTGTTTTAGAGGTTATGTTATTAGGTATAGAGGGTATTTTAAAATTTTCTCTAAAGCAAAGTTATCAATAAAAACAATGAGATACGTTACCATTAATGTTTGTACTAGTTGTTTTTGGTGATGATATAACCTCAGCAATAACCACAAGGCATTGCTGAACAACTTGGTCAGATTCGTCAGATAATGTCCTCTGCAGAGCCGGAAAAAGTATATCGATATGTTTCACCATCTTAAAAATGAAATATTAATTTAAAACTCAAACATAGTTCTGTAATGAAAAATTAATGCAAAATATTTTTAAAAATTTAGAACTTCGCTAATTGACAATATTAACTGAAATCATCCAAAATGTTGGCAAAACCATGAATGATATTAAAATATAACTATAAAAAATTTTGGTTCATCTCCAACAAACCTAATGACGTGAATGTCTTATTACCTTCGACCATTTAAATCCTAGACAGTATTGAATTTGCGGGAAAAGCCGACTTAATTAGGATGTGTGAAGAGGGTTCCCATGCTATATTATTGATTGACATTTTTAATCTGCCTTGCCAAAGGCTTCGAATACATCAATACAATATAGGTATGCATATACCCAATATTTTAAAGTTTTTTCTACACTATCACATACTTGCATCTGTATAATAATACTTTTCCACATAAATACAGAAAAATATACCATAAATTTGTGTGCGAGAAGTATATTATTTCCACACGACGTAAGAATGATTTGTAATTACACCCGTCCTAGAAGGTATGCCACTGTCATTTAGGGACTGTACCATACACTCCCACAATGTTTATCCAAGCTTCAAATACATCCTCCATAATATGCGAGGTCTAGGATTTAAATGATGGAAGCTTATTACCTTACGTATCCTAACTAATCTCTGCTCAGTCAAGTATATTTCAATTCGAATATAAAACAATACCCGCGTTTATTTACTTAAATGGGAGTAGTAGAATATATTTCCAGTAAACAAGGTGCTACCCAAAAGTTCTGGGAATTTACACACAAAAAATTACTTAGGTAAGTCCTAATTTTCACCACCTTCCTCAAAGTAATGCCCTTGAGCTCTTATATACCTTCAGAAGATCTTATCAAAGTAATACCTACCGAAAACTTCTCAGCAACTGTCAAGTTCCTGGGAACTATGACTGACAATAGTCTTTGCTTGGAAGAACAAATTAAACATGTTTGCAAAAAAATTAATTATGCATATTTCGCATTAAGACAGTTGAAGGGTATCTTTAACATAAAATCACTATTAAATGTTTATTATGCACTTGCATATTCATACTTATCATACAACATTGTGGTTTCGGGTGCGTATTTATTCTACAGAAAAGACTTATCAGATTATTATTTGACATTGCACCAAGGGGCTATTATTGTAATCTTATTTCAAAAATAATAAAATCTTAACCATCCACAGCATATATATATATATATATATATATATATGTATATATATATATATATGTATATATATATATGTATATATATATATATGTATATATATATATATGTATATATATATATATGTATATATATATATATATATATATATATATATATATATATATATATATATTAAACACTATTAAACTTGTCAAGAAAAATTTAAACATGTTCATAATAAATTCAGACAATCATTCATACAGTACAAGCCAAGATAATCTATTAAAAGTAAAAAATCATAACATGACTTTATATAAGAAATCTCCATATCATGCAGGTATTAAAATGTATAATAAGCTACCACCTGAAATTAAATCCATAAATCCACTAAATAAATTTACTACTTGTTTGTAAAATTTACTTGCTACAAACGGTTTCTACTCGGTTGAAGAGTACCTGAACTATGAGCCACAGTGATACTGAAACATTCATGTACACAATCTGTAATTATTTCAAAGTTGTATATTTACCTGTTTGTGATTATTTGTTTATTTTATGCATCAAATGTATTAGGATTACTATTTGCAAATTTTACTATTCTGAACTATTTGAAATTATTTTATTACTGTTGTAACGTTCATATACTATGTATATCTAACATGAGAAATATACTAATCTATAGTGTACCTTGATGTTCTTTAATGACTCAAAGCATTTTGATATTTTGCCCGGATCATTCCCAATCATGCCAAAGTGTTCCCTTATAATCGGAGATTCATTTTGCGGAACCAAAAAAGTTTCGGGGGCTTTGTCAGAAGAGCAGAGGGATGATTGTTTTTAGAAGTCAGCAACTATCGACAAGTGATATGTAGGTAGGCAGCTGTGATAGTAGAGCAACCCCAACCATTGCTGTATACACATTTTTACTAGGTTTACCAGAGTTGTGCTGGTTGTAAAATTTATTATTGGCATTTACATTACATATAAAATTTTTCTTTGTACCTTAACCCAATACTCAACTAAAAATGTAATATTACTTAAACAGAATCGTACCATTATTAAAGATGAAATAACATTAATACTTACTTTAGATTATATGTACTTAAAATTGCAATATATTATCACAATTCTAACAATGATTTCCAACACCCCAATTTAACTAGCCTTGTTTGAGGCATTCTTGCATACTCCAGTCACATTAGGATCTGCCTACCGAAAAAATCCAAGTAGAAGCAACATCTCAAAAGTCCCCATCAATATCGCACGTCCGATTTCTGTTATTCGAGGTCAAAGGTCTCAAAAATAAGTTTCTCACAAATATCTCGCTTTCTATAGACCATATTTACTTATTTTAGTTGGAACGATAGAGTTTCAACAATCATTTTATTAATATCCAAATGAAATTTTTCAAAATGTCCCTAAAATAAGCGAAATGTTATCGCTCTTGGCATCAATGTAATACGGTACAGTGTAACCTCAATTTACGGTCCGTCTTGATCTCTGTCATAATAGTAAATGAATTCATATTTATTTTAACAAAATTAGTATGGACGTTCAATGTGTGTTGTGTATTTTAAATTGGATAAAACTTGGTATCTCATTATGGTCAAAAAGAAACAACCCATATCGTTTGCTTTATTTATATGTTGGAATATTTTCAGTATTCTGGAAGGTATACGGATGAGGAGCTTATTAAAGTGAAGCGACATATATAATGGTCTAAAAATAAAACAGAAAACCGGTCCGTTACAAACAAATCTACAAAACTACAAAAAACTCAAGAAAACATGTATGCATACCTTTTTCACAAATAAATACTGCCTATATTAGCTAGCAGAAATTAAAGTATCAAGTGTTTTTTTAAAGTACAAATTCAAGGAATATTTGGGTAGCACTTCATACTGGATAACCCGTCACTTTTTTACATCAAATGTGTTTAACAATAAGAATACACATGGGCAGTAAGTTAAACATTCGAAATTAGCCCAAATCTATACATGAACATTAAATGATAGTATATAGTATTTTGCGAGGATATTTCTTAATTTGGAAATATGCTAAAATATGCAAAACTTTTTCCAAACATACTTACTTTATTAGGTAGTTTAGTATATAAATCGTGGATCCATTTTAAAACTGCAACTTTTGTTTGTATAGAATTATGCATTAGATATTGAGTTAAGACCTCGACAACCGATGGCAAATCTAGTTCATTATGTATTTGATCTTCGGAAGCTAGAAATGAAACAATACACATTTTTATGGTAACTTCTAGGACGGTTTAGCTACAGTTTCACAAATAAACTATGGTAACTTATTTACACAGACAATTACACAACGACCATTCTCTACAACAATTGCCATCTGCCGCAGCTGAGACACAAACTCAAGAGTGGTACAGCGACTAACCGTGTTATCTCTCACACAACTCCATTTAATCCACTGTTACCAGCTCAGTAATGCATGAAAAAGTCACTAAACATCCATACTCTGGCCAGGATTTGAACCCGGGACCCTTTGGTCTCAAGCCTAACATGTAAGCCTTGAGCCACGGAGATGGCAAAATATCTACGTTAGTAAAAATTGTAGAAACTGGTTTTCGGTAATAAGCAAAATTACGAGACATAATTTTCATCTAGAAAAATTTGTCTCGTGATAGTAAAAATCTGAAAGTAACTATTGAAAAGTATAAACAGATTGCCTTAGAAAAGACCAGGTATAGTAATTGCCAGTAAATAGGGAGTAAGAGTATAACGTAGCCAATAGGCAGGCGTGTTGCTCAGTCTGAGACCACACTGCTTCCCTGAATGAGTTCTTGGAAAGACCCAGTTTTATGGACCTACTTGTCAGTGCTTGATGGAGGGCCCAGTCAGTGTTAGTTACGCAACTCGCAAGTACGAATTTAAATGCTGTTTAGTCTGGCTCTCGTTTTATAAAGGTTTGATGAAGGATATGAAGATTAGTTAATTTTAAATTAGGTTTATTTGAAACCAAATGTATTACTGGAGTGCCAATAATTTATTGAAAAGCCTTGTAATATATCTTAAAACTTGACCATAAAACCTTTTGGACTTTCTCTGGCTGTACTTTTGTAAAAGTTTTATTAATGAAATTAATAAAACAGTTTGGTTTTAAAAAAGTGTTTGAATGCAAATTTGATCAATTCAAGCAACAATGAAATTATGCAGTGTTCAAATGGTTTCAAAATTGCTTTATAAAATGTACGTATAAGATCTCCTATATCCTCTTTTAAAACTTTCTCATCCTAAGAAAGCTGTCTCTTGTCAAAACATGCAATAAAACAATGACTCATTTATTAATACACCGTATAGTTGAGTTGAGAGTGAGAGGTGAGAGTTGAGAAGTTCAATAAAGATGGCTGCAACTAAAGACGTGTGTGTAGAAGGCTCTAAGTTTAAATGTTGCAAAACTAAGGTTTTTTCACAATTTATTTGTACAAAGTGTCATAGTGCCTTTCATAAGAGTTATTTAATGCGTGACAAATCTGGAATCTCATTTTTCAGTGAAAACAAAATAATTTGCTGTAAAAAAGATAACGAATGGAATGAAGAAGACCTAGAATTAAGTATTCTGGAAAGAACAGTAAGTGAATTGCATGAGGAAAATGAAATTAAAACTGACTACATTCAAAAGAAAAAAAAAGGAATATGACTTAATGGTACAAGAGGCTTTAACAATGGAAAATTCCCTCAACAACATTATTCAGGAGCAACAAAATCTAATAGGTATATTAAAGCAGGAGATAAGGGACCTGGACAAAAATAATCATAAAAAGAATATAAATACACAAAATAAACACACCCAAACAGTTAAAATACCAATGATATCTCAAACTACAAACACAGATGTATAGTGAATACGACTAGAATTGAAACCGTATAAAAACTAAAAGCCGGCATCTCTTTATTGTTTTTCTTATGACAAGCATTTCTGTTTACCTCCGCAACAGATGCCGACAGTTTTTGCTGGCTTTTAGTTTTTATACGGTTTCAATTCTGGTCGTATTCACTATAATAACCAGGAAGGAAGCTGAAATACAAAATACATGTATTAGAAAAGATGGAACCACAACTAAACCTAATATTGACATGGGGTCAAAAGAAAGACATAATACTACATTAAAGCGACAAGTACAAACATATAAAAACTAAATGCTGATGAACATTTAAAAAATAAGGGAAAAAAACCAGACATTGATAGTATCATACCGCTAGTTGTACAGGGCAGCACCAAAAATTTAAACATAGAGTTAGCCGAGAGCATAAAGACATGTAATCCAAATGCGATTGTGAAAACAACAAAAAAAAAAGATTCTTTTATTAACGGATGATGAAGACATAACGTGGCAAATGAGAAGAGTAATTGACTTAAACAAATATGAAATCATTTCAGTAAGAAAGCCTGGAGCACATTTCCACAATCGATTATTTTTGTTCTAATTTAAATAACCAACATATTCATTGTTCTGTAGTTGCAGCAGGTTTGTCTGATCATGAACCATTAATGGTGTTTTGCATTTAAATATGAGTAAACTTAAGCACGGGAGAATGTTTAGTAGAAACAATTATAAAAGGCTCTATCAATTTTGCCAAGGGATAAATTGGGAGTGTTTACTAAATTTGCCAGATTCGTTCAACTTGTTTCACAAATCACTTGTTGATGCTTTCCACGCTGCCTTCCCGATCCAGAAAATAAAAATTAAAAATAAAAAGCCATGGATTACCCAAGGGATAAAAATTTCTGGAAAAAATTTACGCTCATTACACCTAATTAGAAAATATACAGTCAACACTTATGTTCATGAATACTTCAGTAAATACCGGTATATGGTATTCCATTTTGGGGATCATGCAGTCAGCAACTACTAAACAGTATACTTATTTTACAAAAAAGATCGTTAAGATATATTTCTAAAGCACGTTTTAGAGACCCATGTAAGCCGCTCTTCGTCTCTCATAAAATCTTAACAGTAATTTCAATATTTATACATGAAACTGTGTGTATAATTCATAAAAATAAAAATGTATTTGTCTTGCCTGATAACCACTATAATACCCGCCAAATTGATAATATTCAATTGCCTATTCCTACTTCAAGCCTTACAAAAAATTCGATAATTTATGGAGCAAAAAAATTTATAACCATTTACCAGTATCCCTAAAAAATATATCTTCTCTGAAACTTTTCAGAAAAGCGGTATAAGATTGGCTAATTGATAGGCCCTATTATAACTTGCAGGAATACTACAATGATAGAATGTAACATGTGTTGTTCTTTCATACTTCTACATATTTTATTCAATATTATTGATATTTATAACATTTATTTTATCGAAATATGTATATATTTATATATTATTATTTGTATATATTTGTCTATATGTAGGAATAACTACTTTAACGACTAAACAATAGTGTTTGTATCTTGTATCTTTATATATCCATATTTTTATGTGTTTGTAGTATTTATCTTGCCAAAATTATTTGTATCTAATAACTTTGTCTATAAGATTATTTCTTTGGACAATAAAGTATATTTCTCTCTCTCTCTCTCTCAATGAAAGGGAAAAAAGGTCTGAATAAAAAAAAAATGAAAGTACAGTTAGTCCCAAATAATTTTTTAAGGTAACATGTTAGTTATATCCTCGGCATCATTCACCCAAGTGAAGTAATGGCTGTTGGCTGCGCCCCTTTTTTTAAAAAACCGTTTTTGGCCAGTCCGGGTAGCATATTATTTTTTTATTTCCACTTCATAAGAAAATAAATATTTTGGCCCAAAAATGGGTTCCTACAAGTTTTTTGGGTTGCTGATTACGAATCTGAGGTCAGTTTTCCGAAAAATTAATGCGAAAAGCGGAAAATTTCGCAATTTAAAGATGTTAGTTCAAGTTTTATATCATTTTTTATGTTTTTTAATATGCCGATTGCGAATTTTAACATAAATAAGTGAAAATCTTGAAATATCCCTGGGAAATTGTCGAACATTCTTGGAAAATGCGGAAAACTGTCATTAGAAGATTATGTAATATGTCGTTTTTGAGGTTTTTTTGGTCACTGATGCCGAATAAGATATTGAAAACGATGAAAAATTTTTGATTTTCCCGGAAAATTGTGGAAAATTTCTCTATATAAATATATGAAGTTAAAATGCAAACATGAAAATCTAAAATAACTGTGTAACATATCAAATGTTATATTTTTTTAGTCACCGATGGCGTATTGGATATTATAAACGAAAAAAAAATTAAAACTTGGAAAAATCACGGGAAATTTTATTTTATTCCAAGATTTTGAAGGTGTAACATATTTATATTTCATATTATTCTTATTATATGAAAAAAATTAACATATTTTTATCACTAACAATAAAATTTTTACAATCAATGTTAAAAAAAATCTACTTTTTTAAAAATTTTAGGTACTTTAAAAATTTCAATGAAAGTATATTATATTATGTTGCTTTATGTTGCAGGGTTGCAGTCCAAAGTTCTTACAACCATGGGCAATCCACAAAAATATTGCATATTATGAGATTTTTTCGGGGAAGGAAAAATTACACCTGCCTTACCTGATGATGTTATAAATGAAGTTAAAAAAAAGAGAATAAAATTAGCAGATGATAAACAGGATGGATTTAAACATCACCTTGAAAAATTACTCATTGAAAACATCCATATTTTTGTTTACCAAAACTATCGAGCCAAATATCTTTGTCTTGTAACGACAGTGTTCCGCATTTTCTAAGAATGTTTCACAATTTCCCAGGAATATTTCAAGTTTTTCACTTATTTATGTTAAAATTCGCAAACGGTGTATTAAAAAACAAACTATATAAAACTTGAACTATCTTTAAATTGTGAGAGGGTCAAAATACTATTAATTTTTCATGATTGTCCGCTTTTCACATTAATTTTTTGGAAAACTTACCTCAGATTCGTAATCAGCGACACAAAAAACCTATAGGAACCCATTTTTGGGCCAAAATATCTATTTTCTTATGAAAAAAACGAGTGGTTCAAAAAAGGGCACGGCTAGCAGCCATTACTTCAGTTGGCTCAATGATCCTGAGTGTCTAGCTAACATGCTACCATAAAAAAAATATTTGGGGATAACTGTACTTTTATTTTTTTTATTCTCCCCTTCATTGACTCGACTAATAAATCTTATTAGCTTTTAATATATATGAATGAAACTAAAATATCTTAAGAAAATGATATTATGATATATTAATTTGACAGAAATTCTGAGGTGATGCAAGTACTTATACTTTGGCCGAAAACTCTAGTAAGTAGAGCCAGGGTCATGCGGATTTACGAGTTTTGTAAATTCCCTAATATATGTTTATGCTGTTAACTATTTATTTTCCTTAAATTTGGAGAATTTTGACGAATAACATCAATTTCGAAGGAATTGGATTGAGTTAACTATGCATGAACTACCATATCTTAAATTTAAAATATTATGCTTAAATCTGGCAACATTCTGCACGTATTCAGCGGTGTTTGTTGCATTAAACCATTATAACTCAGTTTAAAATCAGTGTACAAAGAGTGCGGTCGTTTATCAGTTGGGTGGTATTAATTTGTTGTTTATAAATTACGTATTTGTGGTATCATAGTGCCTTAAAATTTTATTTGGTGTGAAATATTTATAGTGTGAATTGTTTATGAATTGGGCGGCATTAATTTTTGTTTATAAATTACGTACTTGTTGTATCACAGTGCCTTAAAGTTTTATTTTGTTAGTACTTTAGTGAAAATAAGTGTAATTGTGGGATATCGTAATATTTTTAAATGTGCAAAAATGGGAGCGGTTCCCGGTTGTTCAAAAGAAGTGGTAAAAGTTCATACCCCTAGAAAGTCTCCATTAAGCTTCAAGAAGAAAATTATTTTGAATGTATATCATGCATTGGAGAAAAGATCATCCCATGGTACAGAAATCAGGATCAACAGGTTTAGTTAACACGACTTCAAGGTATACCGGCATGAGTGAGCAGAACATTTACAGAATTTTAAGAGAAGAAAAAAATGAAGGGGATGTTCAGAAACCTGAAGCGAAGTCTGGAATAAAAGAAATAATCTTAGACAAAAGGAATTCGACGTAAAGTTCATAAATTCTTTTATGATAATGAAATCCCTACTGTTAAGAAAATTTTACAATCCCTGAATGATGATGAATATATACCCAAAATGGGCAAATCGACGTTAAAAAAATGTTTGCATGATATGAACTTTGTATTTGCACAAGGAAAGAGAAATAGCCTCGCACTTGAGAGACATGATATTATTTGTTGGTGAAAGAATTATATTTGGGCAATTAGAGCTGCCCATGAAAGAGGAAGAAAATGCTATTATTTAGATGAGACGTGGTTAAATGAAGGACATACTGTAAAGCAATTTTTTCAAGATAGAAATCTAAAAAGTGTTTGTCAAGGCCATATGGAAGATTGGTCAACAGGATTAAAAATGCCAACAGGAAAAGGAAAACACTTAATAATAATGCACATATGAAGTAATTCAGGATTCGTAGAAGATGGACTTCTATCATTTGTGACGAAAAAAAGTGGCGCTTACCATGAGGACATGAATGCGGATGTTTTTGAGGAATGGTTTGCAAATATTTTCACTAAGATTGAACCCGGATCTGTCGTTATTATGGATAACGCCCCGTACCACAGTTGATTAACGAAAAAATTACCAACCAGTGCATGGCGAAAAGCGCAAATTCAAGAATGTTAAGATGGTAAAGGTATCCTATTCGATCGTGCTTCACTGAAAGCCGAACTGCTAACCCTAGCGAAACAGCATTCACCGATATATAAGAAATATATTGTCCAAATGTGCTTTTAAAGGGCAGAAAACATAATATTTTAAGTTGCAAACTCCTCTATAAAATCCTTATTTTACTATAAGGAACGTAACCAGACTGCAACTAACAGCTAGCTAGCAACATAGTCCGGAGAGTAGTCTGGTTACGTTCCTTATAGTAAAATAAGGATTTTATAGAGGAGTTTGCAACTTAAAACATTATGTTTTAAGAAATATATTGTGGATGAAATGGCTAAAGCTAGATATATTGAGGTATTACGGCTGCCGTCTTACCACTGTGAACTCAATCCCATTAAGCTTATTTGGGCTGAATGTGGAATACAGATATACGGATTGACGCAGTGATTGAACGAATAATAATAAATTTAGGAGCCAGCAGTGATAGTGACAGTGGTGAGTGAGTGATAACCTGTGATAGTGTCATGTAGTGATCGTGATATTATGAATTATTTACTGTGGAAAATTATTGTTGGTAAGTTTTGCTCTTTATTATATTATTTTAACAATAACGTTTATTTATGTTGTTATAGAACAGTCAGTTATTTATTTTTAGCTTTGGTATGTTTTGTTTTTAATTATTCTATTTTAACAAGACAGTTTATTTATGTTGTTAAAACAGTTATTTATTTTTAAGTTGGAAGTCTATTTATTTATTTTCTTTTTTAACCTGCTCTCCCTAATTAACAACCCTGTCACCATCCTTTCCCGGCAAGGAATATGCTCATGCCTCCACGTTGGTCCTTGCTGGGCAATAAGAACAACTGGCATGGTTAAAATTTTTATAAACATCAACCATTATACAGTTTTAATGTCGGATTACATAAGTATTCCACTCCTAATAAAATTATGCCCGCCATTAAACATTTTCTTAAAATAACTCCAGTTTTTGTTTTCGGTTGAGCTGAGCGTTATTTATTTTTATTTTATGAAATACTATTATTTTATATATACCTACATAAATACGTATGTGGCGCCACTGAGTGCCCGGGATATACGATTTCTTTCTTTCTTTGCAAGTTTGTTTACGACTGAATAGTTAGTCGAGCAAATTATTAGGTATAAAGATGGTACATTAAATCATTTACTCTATGCGGTTGACTAGGTCATTAAAATTGTTTGTGGTAGTCGTGGTTTCCATTTCTAGTAGGCGGATAAAACTTAATTTATTTCTCTCGATTCAATTCAATCTACCAATTATGGTAGAACGAGGTGCCGCTTTAGTATTAAATAAGAGCTACTAGCCTTTGACGAGAGTGCCACTTATTTTTTGGGTTACTGACTCGAGTTTTCGGCGGAAGTATAATGATTTATTACTTTCAAAATATGTGAAGATCTTAAAAATTATTTAACGACAATAGAAAGCGGAAATTTTTCTATAGTATTCATTTTTGATGATGTGTCGTCCATTTTGAACTATTTCTTAGAAAAGTATAATCAAACATATTTATTCCACTATTTTTTGTGTAAAAACTTTAATACACATGAATTATATTATCAGAGTTTTGTAATGTTAATAATCAAAAATCGATTTTTCATTGGAAACCAGTATTTTTATAAAATCTAAGAATTTTCACAAAATTCAAAAATTACTGAAGAGTATTGAAAATTTAGAGCTAGTTAAATACAATTCAACAGTAAACTGTCTGTTGTTTGAAATTCTTTGGAGTACTAACATCATATAGGGGTTTTCTACAAATTGAGACCCAATTTCATTAACCTGACATGATGTTTCATAGTATAAAGTCTTCTCCATTGACTGTAAACCATTTCTGTTTTACTACAGGCAACAATAAACTGAAATGTAATTAGAATAATAAATATTCTAAAATAAAATTTTTAACAATCATTATTCAAGGCTAATTTAGCTTTTCGTGGCACCATGAAAGTCTCAATAAACAGTTCCGCCTAAGATCAAATGCTATTATTATAGGTTTTATCAAGCTCCCTGTGCTTTCATAGAGATAACTTGGTAAGTTCTTCATGAGTAGGATAAGTTTTATAATAGCTTTAAGCATTTAGTTTTGACAACCTCCGAAAGATCGTTATTCCTTGGGCCCTTTTTGAACTTGTTAGACTCCTATGACTATTGTTATAGAAATATAGATTTATCAGTAGTTACATAAACACTTTTTTTGAAACTCCCGTAAATTATAAAAAAAAACTGAAATCGTTACTTGGGCTGCCAACAGTGCAGCGTGCCCAAATCTAGGGTGTTCTGCGCACACTGGGTCCTCTCCAGTGCTATTTTATTTCCACTTCACCATTTTCTCATTGCATTAATATCATATTAGCAGTAATTCTAAAGCAACCTGTATATCTTCATGTACATCAAATCTGTTTTGTTATATAACCCATAAACAACTTTTCCAGATGTCAATTACAAAACATACCTGTGGATGGTCTTAATTGTTCGGTACTATCAGCTCCATCCGCTCCTTGCAACGAAATAAGTTTCATCAGTGTGAAATTGACGGCGGTTGCTGTTTCTTTTATGTCTGTCACTGTATTAAGGAAAACAAAGTAAAAATCATGCAAAAATAAAATCACAAGAAAATAGCTTTGAAAGATAAACAAAACAAAAATGTAAAACATGAGAGAACATGGCTTTAATTAAAATTAATATTGTTTGGCTGTTTGACTACATAAATACACTGCATAGGAATCAACTACTATGTTCATTTTATAACTGTTATTAGTGTTATTCATATAAGATTCAATTTATCCGTTTTACTTAAACATGTAAGTCTGTTCCATTCAATTATGGCTATGGGGAGTTATTATCATTTCTGTTATCAAAAATTATACAGATTTGGCAAAAGTAGTTTTATATATCCTGAAGTAAACGAGTGAAAGAAAGAAAACAAAAATTAGGAACAGAAAGTCGGATACTACTCCCAGCATTCTGCACATTTTGTGAAATATTATTTTTATCTCCTTATCATGTACCAACGCAGTGCATCGGTATTGTCGTGGCAAACCGTATAGTAGAATGCAGTTACGGTGAGACGGGAGGTAGAGAAACTTTCATTTGTGTCCCCCTAATATAACAATCATCTGCCTTGCTTTCATGTAAGTGATTTTTATTTTCTTTCTCACACTCGTTTCATTCAGGATAAATAGAAATATGTTTATTGTACTAAATATACATATATAAATAAAATATATAAGTACAAAAGATGACAATTCGTATAAACATTCTTCAATGCCACTGCATATAACAAACAAAAAGAAAGAAATGTGAAACAAATAAGTATAACACAACAAACAAAAAACAAACATAACGCACTTCTTAAATAGTAAAACAGATAAGAAAAACGCAAATTTCATAATATGCATATCATATAAAAAACAACAGTATAAGCATTACAAATTATTTTTTACCCTTAGTAAATATTCTCTGTATATCTTCCTTAAACTTTCTATAGACCTATTTTGTATCATATTTAAAAAATTTACATTGTTGAGCCAATTAATTGCTGAATATGCAAAGGAGGATTCAAATTTCTTGGTGTAGTGCCTATGAATAGCAAATCTTATTATATTTCTAAGGTTTATATTGTGGAGTTCTTGTCTATGCACTATATAATCGTACAAGTATTCGGGCTTTTGATTTGGTAGATATTTTGAACAGAAATACTCCAAAAAATAGTAACCATCTGGACTCGATTCTTAAGATAGCATTATCCTTATATATTGGTGTTACATGATCAAACTTACCAATACCGTATGCACATCGAGTACAGGAGTTTTGTGCCAGTTGCAATTTATTTTTAAAATCTACAGTTAAGTAATTATAGTAAACTGTTAAGCAGTAGCCAATATGAAGATACAGCAGTGATTCAACTAGCTTATATTTAATTAAGTGTGTAAGTATATATTTAAATTTGTGTAGTGACTTCAGTTTCATATAAAGTACCCTTGTCTTGTTAATTACATGTTCTTCAAAATTTAGGCTTGTATTAATTATTACTCCTAAGTTTCTAGTTGAAACTTTTTGTGGTATTTCCGTTCCATTCATGTGTAAAGTGGTAAAATTATGCAAATTAACTTTATTCTTTATATAACTAGTGCCTATTATTAGAGAGCAACTTTTCTTAGCATTTAATCTTAATCCATGTTCTTCTGACCAATTGAATATCCTGTCTAAGTCTGTATTGACTTCTTGTAATGCCTGACTTGCTTTCGTTGGCTCGAATGTTTTGAGTATTTGTGTATCATCTGCCTAAAGATGTATAGTACAGTGAGTAACAGAGTTAGGTAAGCTTGCAGTATACAAGCTAAATAATATGAGATCGAGTATACTGCCCTGTGGGACACCTTGATTAACAACAAAAGAGTCTGATATAAATCCCTCCACCTCCACAATTTGCACTCTATCAGTTAAGTAATTAGTGAACCATCGGCATGCTGTTTCCGAGAAACCATAATAACTTAATTTTGCGATTAAGAGGTCATGGTTTAATAGATCGAAAGCCTTGCTGTAATTCAGCAAAGCCAAGCAAGCTGTCTCAGATCTGTCAATACCAGTTACAATATCTGTAGCGACTTTATTCAACGCTGTTGCCGACTATAATTTGATCTGAATCCTGACTGTTTTGTTGGTAACACTTTTTCCTTAGTAATGTACTCAAGAATCATTGACGAGACAATCTTTTCAGCTAGTTTTGATAGACTAGGCAATATATTTATTGGTCTTAGATCATTAAATGTAGTGGCATTTAGTCTTTGGGATAGGTTTTATTATGGACATTTTCCAAATGGAAGGAAAATCTCCATTTTGCAAAGGATCATTGATAACTGTCTATAGAAAATTAACAATATGTGGTAAACTTAATTCTAACATTTCATAGCTGATTTCATCAATTCCCATGCATTTCGATTTCAATTGTTTAAAAGCATTTTGAATATCCTCTTCTATAACAAATCTAAATGTAAATTGTGAATTATCATTAAACCTGTTAAGCCTATAATAGTCTAAGGCAGTATTTTCAATAGGAATCGCGAAATAACTTACTTATTTCATTAACGTTTTTTAAATGGGTAGGGATTTCATTGGTGAGTTTTGAATGGACATGCCACTGATTCAATTTACCCCACAGTTTTTTAAAGTCTTTATTAATTTTATTGATTTCAAAAGCCATGTAAGCCTTCTTTTCACTTTTTATTGCAAATGATAAGTAATTTTTTAAATCTAAATAAAATGATCTATGTACAGGGTTTTGTATACGATTATATCTATTAAATATATTTTCTTTAAGATGAATAATTTCTTTGTGTCAGTAATATACAGTTTGTATGGACACTTTAGTTGGATAGTTTTTATTGGACCATGTATATTAAAAACATCAATCAATTTACTATTGAAAACACTCACCTTGTCATCTAAAGAGTCAAGTTCTAATATGGCCCTATAGTTGATATTGTTACGTGCTTACACTCTTCAGTAAACACTCCGTGGATTCGAATAACTTGCAACAAGAATTTTCACAAACCACTGATTTATTTAATCACTAAAATTACACTAGTAAATACTTAAAATTGACACAACTAATAATAACTGAATCTAATATGAATTCACTACTTTTAAAACACTATGTACTTTTCTTCCTAAACTTGTCAACTCTTGTCTAACCTAAAAACTCTCTTGTCTGTTTACTTCACTAAACTGCATACTTCACTCAACTGAACTCTTCTTCTACAAACTGTCTCTGTAACCAGAACCACAGATTACCCAGAACTGTACTGGATACTAAACTGAACTGTTTATCCTTCACTAAACTGTACTGTACTGTTCTCCCATCTGCTGGCTTCACCTCTTTATATACCCACTTGGAATGTCCAGAATATCATTGTAGAACTTTCCAGAAGATACTGGAATTCTCTATAATTTTCTTAGGCACTACTAAATGGTGGTTCGCCAGTTGGCCCACAGATGGCGCCACCCTTCTGGCCAGGGAGTAATTACAACTCTCCTCTCTGTTAGAGGGCAGCACATAACAATATTTCCTAAGTCAACATTAAGTTCATGTATATCAAAATTTCGAAAGTCTCTGTAAGTTATCGTTTTGACTTCATGTTTAGGGAGATTAATGTTTATTTTACAGTGCACTAATCTGTGGTCAGTTTGATTGTACATTTCAATAGTTCCTGCATATAATATCTATTAATGTACCACTCGTTCTCGATAGTCTTGTTGGTTTCAAAATTATTTGAGTTAAATTAAAACTGCCCAATATTTGCTCTAAGTACCTTTTATCAGCTGTTTGTTCAAGAAAGTTTATGTTTAGATCACCCATGGAGCTATTTTCTTATACAAAACCACTGGAGGTTTATACAAAGCGCCTAACAAATTTTTATATTTCATACAAAGCCATAAAATATTCTATTTCATTGAGCATTGAAAGTTGTGTCTATTATCTTGCACTGGAAATGGTTTGATACATGTACCACGATTCCACCATTTCTTGTTATTCTATCATCTCGATGCAAGGTATAATTCGGAATACTTAATAATGAACTAGGAAATTCTGGATATAACCATGTTTCTGAAATCGCTATCATATGAAATTTCTCGTTTAAAAGCAGCTCTTTAAATTCATCAAATGTTGGTATCAGTGATCTTATATTAACACTGGCGAAGTAAATATTATTTGTTGAACCTGGATTTATCTGTAATGGCTATTTCATAAATTGTGATTTAAACTCTTCTAATAAATACATAACCATTTTCCATTACTTTATTTAGGTTGCTAGATTGACTTGTACGACACATTGAAAAATTTGCGTTTTATTTTTTAGAGGTTTAAAACTTATAATTTTTATTTCATCATCCTGAATTACAATCGATGTATTTTGATCTTTGATGAGATTCAGCAATATTTCATTTTCATGCTTCTCAGTTATTCCAGTTATCTGAATTTATGGTTGGGCATTGTTGACCGTATTTGCATCATATTTCTTAGCCAGCCTTTGTTTTACCAAATTTTTTAACTTATCTTCATCATCGTTAGTAGGACAACTTATTACCATTCCTCCATTACTTACATTTTTCATATTAATGATATCAATTTTTTCACTAGTGGGATTAACACTTTTCAGGAGTTCTATTTTGGTAGTTAAAACACTTTGAGTGTTTTTAGGCTTAATTAAAAAGGGAGTTTTTCTTCGCAACAACCTGTGACCATAACTCCGGGCTTTGCCTCTTATTATCTTTACCTTCAGTTACTTTATGCTCACTATAGGTGAATTTTAGGGTAATTATTTCGACAATATTATCTTGAGTCTTATCTAACTGTTGTAGTTTCTTATTTAGTATTGTTAGTTCTTCAGTTAGATTGTTAAAAATTTGAGATTGAGCTTCAATAATCTGTTTATATTCGGTAGTACTGTTTTTCACTTCATGAATGATTTCTTTTTTAAATTGTCCCATCTTTTGCATTATGCAATCAATTTTCTGTTCTTTTCTAAACACTCTTTACAGTAAAAACATAGAGTACGACCTTTTTTTAGTTCCATGCATTCTACTTCCGAAGCTGTAAGTTTGACACAGTTTTGACAATTTTTTTTATCACAAGATTTACAAATCCATAATATATTCTTAGTTTCATCAGATTTGCAGACGTCACATAAAGCCATATTTCATCATTTATAATCAATTTAGACGATTTAATATTTTATAGTCCGGCTCTCATTAAATTTATTCACTTATTTTATTATTGTTTTTTGTTTCTCAAATTATCTGGGAACAAAAACACTGGCACTTTTATATATGTATACATATAGTATGCAATACTTATTGTTTGTACTTAAATAACTATTATGTTAAATGTTCATTTAGAAAAATATTTTGCTATACACCACTAAAAAGTTCAATATTTATTTTAAGCTTTTACTACTTCAACATTTAATTTCTTTAACAGTGACAAAAATTCAACACAACACAACGAACATGAAGATAAATAAACATACTTTTGCCGAATCTGTATAGTGCGGGCATCATTCTATTTTCTATAAAGTCACACATTTCTGAAATTTATAAACCAAAAACCAATATTTAAAAAATTTCTAATCGATATAACTTCATAGAAAATTTTCTTACTGAAAGGACCCCGCAAACGTCTTATTGAAATCCGAATTTCACCAGCTGTTACTGCAAAATAGTCAAATAGCTAGTACAAGTTACCCAATTAACCACAAATTGAAAAAATATTTTTCTATTAAACAATTTCACAGGTTTACGTCATTGTAGTTATTAAAACAAAATTATAATGATGTATGTTTGAATCACGACTTTAAAAAAAACAATCTCACAGTATAAATATGAAAATAAGTTGTCCATAATATACACTTTAATAGTGAATACAAAACAGTAAATAACTCCAGTCATAGATCTGCACGTGTGTTATCTACTTTTCTTATCATTAATGCTTTTATATATGTATACCTGCTATTTCCTCATGAAAAAATAATTATTTTCCTAGAATAAATAATAACAATCTAATTAAACCAGTTTTATTTTCAAGTAAATCTAACTTTTTGTCTGGATTTTCCCACCACTACCAAAAATATATCAAAGTAATATGTGGTCAGACATTCTTTTCTGTCTGATATATAATTTTAAAACCAGGAAAGCAAAAAGGAGAAAAACAAATGAAAATTAGGGATCAACCAAAAATTTGCCATATCTTGCAAGAAATTGGAAAAGTGAAGAACCCATTTGAAAAAAAATTAAAATATAAAGCCATAACAAATGGGTATATATCTGAAATGGCAGAGGTCATCCTGAAAAAAAATTTGCAAACGTGAAAACGAAACAATATTTCTGGAGAACTGTTATCATAGAGTTAGTAGTCATTGGTCTATCAATGACGCCTTGGAGCGGGCTTCTTGAACCAGAAAATTTTGCCAAACCCCTTCTCTATCAATGAGAAGGGATTTTTTTTACTTATCAAACATTTTATAGGCAAGGGATCAACTTATTTACATCCATCCGAAGGATGGTACATCCACCACATAATCCTTGTCTACAGTAGACTGTTAGACATAGTTATTTCATTGTTCAATATAGATTTTAAAAACATAAATTTTATTTAATCCCAATCAATAAAAAATTCAACTATACAAAATGTGGGGTCTTTACAATTTTGCCTATGTGAAAATAAAACAGATCTGTCAATAGTGGATACTTATGACATTGGGATTAGGTAAGTGGAAATAACGGTCAATTCTTCTATGATCGAAGAGCAGTAGTTGTGTTTAGTGTAAACCTAAAGTGGGCGGAATTGAACGACGATAGACATTACTCCTCTTTGATGTAGAAGTATCACTTAACGCGATTGTGATTCAAGTCACTTGCTTAGCTGCAAATGATCAATTCTCAGTTTTCAGATGATATATGCAAAAGTCTATTTTTAATAGCAGTCATAAAAAAAATTATATCGAAAGTAAACTAAAAAATGTATCTCACAAAAGTTCTTTAATAGCAATTGTAATTGTTATTAAAAAAAAAAAAATGTGGGTGAAAAGTTATGATTTTCTTTCAGTATGAATGATCTACTCACATGGAAGTTAACCTATACTCTAAAAAAAAATATATAGTTTAAAAATACTAAAAAACACGCTTTAATAGCAAACCGAACTAAAAAGTAAAAAATAATAAAATAAAATAAACACCACAGAAATTAGACAACTCCCAATTCCAGAAGCCAGAGCTTGTGCGGAAGGGGGTTACACATTGAAAAAACGCGGACATACAACCATTTCCTCCGACAGTGCCAGTGCCGGAGCCAGGAATCGAACCCGGTGGTGTGATTAATCGCGATTGCCACCTCGCGCCTTAACCCACTCGGCTATCGACCAGACATGTTTACATATTTTAAATATTTTATTGTAAAAAGCGTGGGGGGGTGTTTTTTACTATACTTTTATTGCACCCCACACTTTTTATATTAAAGTATTTAAAATATGTAAACATTATTTTTTACTTTTTAGTTCGGTTTGCTATTAAAGCGTGTTTTTCAGTTTTTTTAAACCATAATTTTTTTTTTAGTTACTCTCTTGCCATTCATCCTGCTTTCGAAACCGCTGAGTATCCGCTAGTAGTACATAATTAATATTACATCATAATGTATGTACTAAAGTTGGAACTAGCGTTTAACAAGGACTTTACAACGGCAAATACATTATATTATTAACTGCGGCGCCTCCGGCAAAATGTCGACAATAGATTAGTCATTTTTAAATTTTTATTTTATCCTGATGATCCTGGTGAGGACATTAGGACAAAATTGTCAAATTATTGTATTGTCATCAGCCCTTGATAATTGTGCAAAGTTTCAGTTTAATCTGACGTTTTGAAATGAGTGACAATCACGTACAAAGATTGAAAAAGTTACATACATACAAACAAACAAACGTACAGGTGAAGCTAATATAAAGCATGTAAACATATTTTACTTTCTTATTTAAGTTCTTGTTCGTCCCTGCAGATAACAGCATGTAAATAATTTAAAAAAATATCACAGAGTGAAATATGTTGCCAAACTATTGAAATATTTAAGAAAATTATTATTATTATTAAATTTATTATTATTATTATTATTACTATTAATTTAATTATTACCAGGCAGTATTCACAGTAAAAAAATAAAATAAAAACAAGATGAAATAACCGGAAGTCAACAAAAAATTAATTAAAGCTTATAAAGGACATAAGCAACATTGAGCATGCAAAAATTGAGCAGCATGATTTCCCATCAGATTAGTGTTTAGGGAGTTAAGGGGGATAGATAACAAAGAACTTCATACAGCTTCATATGAGCACGAAGTATTCTCCTCTGAGGATTTGACTTGACCATTCTTTCAAAATAAACGTTTGTCGAAAAATTTTCATAATCTGTATTACTCTCTGTATTTATTTTATTGCCTAAGACCCTCTGAGCACGAATCCATAGAAAAACTGCATCACTCAATTTTTGCATGCTCAGTATTGGAGCTACATCCTGCATCATCAGTGAACATAAAATATAAACATAGAGAAATAAAATATGGTTATATAAGTGTGTTTTTTAGATAGGTACCTCCGAAAAGCACTGGAAATGTGCAGATTTACTTATTGAAATAATTAAAACACTGTTACTGTGCATCTCATGAGCTCCGACTGCTGGGTCTTCATCGTCTCAATGAAACTAAATTGATTTTCGTGAAACCAACCTTTTTTTTAGGTATTTTGTCAATTAATTTATTGTTTTAACTTAACATATGCTGTGAATTTATGACATAAGTCCAACTTATATTTTTACTACGTATTGTGCTGCTATTTTGATAAGGTTTACCCATTTCCGATTTCTACAATATTTTTGTTATCATTAACAACTTATTTTTTTTGAGTTATGATGAGTAAAAAAGGTGCAACCGTTTCTACTTACTGTTCCCCAAATGTTATTTTATTGTCGCCTTATATTATAAGCATTTTTTTTGTAAAAAGCAGTTTTGTATTTTTGTTAATTGATTTTGGGATTAATTTTTTGTTCACTTGCGTATAATAAAAGCAGAAAGAGTAAGAGATAAAAGCAAATAGAGAGAGTTAAAAAGTGAAGGATACTTCTCCGAGCCTCTGAATCGTAGGCCAAACATGGTAAGACTGCTGTAAATATCCCCGACATAAAGGGCAACATGGCTGGGCCAGATAATTGGACAAACTCCTTTATCCAAGTTATAGCTGTAAACTGAAAAAGAAATTACACTATTTAATGAATGAAATATATTATGAAGAAATAGAATGTTTTTTAAATTTGGTTAATAAAAAGCAATTATGTTTTCTAATTACCAAACTAGACTTCAACTATTATTCAAAATGATTACCTGCACCAAATCATCACTTTTCTCCTGAGCATGCTGAATTAGAATGTTTATCATAGCGCCAAAGTTCACTCTTGATGGATCGCTCTTAATACTTCTCAGAAATTCGCCCAATGTAGTTTCACACATTTTTTTTACTTCCAAATTTGTATCATCTAAAATTTTAAATAATCCATCTAAAATTTCGGGCAAGTACATAATTAAGTCTAATCCTGGCTCGGTGTTTAATACTGATATCCATGATATAACAAATTGCCTTGCAAATGGGCTTTTAGTGTAGATTCTCTCTCTGAGTAGAGGGATAAATCCATCCAAATCAAATACATTGCTTTCAACAACAATATCCTAAAACAGTATGAGAATGTTCAGACATTCAAAAAATTATTTATAAAAGAATAGCAAAATGGTGTGTTATTGAGCTTATTACATATTCATAAAAAAAACATGAAGAATAGGAAAATAAAAACTCTTGTTTTCAGCAATAAAGAGTTTCCTTTAAACAAATCAAAGGTGTCTCATTATGGCTCAATATTATAGTTATAAGTAAAAATCACTGAAACATTTTTTTGTATCTTGAGTTACCGTACCTTTATTTGTAACAATTATTATATGCAAAAAATTATAACTAATTAATATTTCCTATTAGGTTTAACACATGTCGGGATTGTCTGGACAAGGAAATCCTATCTATACTTCACCCGGATTCGTATTTTTGTCCTGAATTTTGGAAGAAACTATAAAATCATAGGTAATTCTGCAGTTTATCCATTTCTCGATTTTGAGTTTTTTTTTTGTGGATACATTATTAAGAGAGTTATATGAAGCGTTCGTGACTAATGAAACTTTGCGCAAATGTTTAATAATCGAAGAAATTGAAGAAAGTGGAGCTAATAGGGGTGCTGAGTGTGTAAAAATTAGTGAAAATACGACGTTTTTAGGTCACTTTAAAACAGTTAGCATTGAAAAGGTCACTAGGGCAAAGGTAAATAAGAGTCGTGGCGTCTGATTGCTTCTTACTGCAATTCATTGATTTCATTGAGTCCCGTCGTTCTCTAATAAACATTCAAATTTGTCATGATGCTTATTTTCCGTTGCCGTGAAATGACCATATAAATGCTTTTTACTCCTTTTTGGGTCCTTTACGTATTGGTCATTGCAAACCAAATAGGGTTATAATAGACATAGTAGATATAATGCTATGTCAAACTCTTATATTATGTACCCTTGCCCTAAAATGACTATTTCAATAGTAATCATTTCAAAGTGACCTAAAAACATATTTTCACTCGTTTTTACACACCCAGCATTTATTCGCTCTACTTTCCTGTCAATTTCTTCGATTATTATACATTTGTGCAACGTTTCACTAGTCACAAATGCTTCATATAACTCTCTTATTAATGTATTCACAAAAAAAAAATCAAAAATCGAGAAGTGGATAAACTGCAGAATGACCAAATCTTATCCTTAAAAAATGTCGGTGTGGGAATATCAACAAATTTCGATTTTTGCTAAAAAACTTTGAGTTTGCTTTGTGCATCCAATGAACTTTAGCCACAGTTAAAAGAACTTTACGTCTAGTGAACTATTTGTATAAACCACTCTATAGACCACAATCGAATGCGGGTGGATAGTGGCACAACAAACGCATAATAAAAAAAGCTTTTCATCTGTTAAAATATGGGTGGCAATCAGAACCCAAAATAATAAAAAAAAAGCTGAAGCTCGAGAAAGACCAAGTAGCCAATAATGATGCTGCTCTTATTTAGTCTTCTTTTAACAAATTTCAAGCCTGCTTAGTGTCCAAACGTCTCTAAAAAGTTATAGCAACATTATAATTACCTACCTTTAACAGCCTATCTAATAATTCTGAAGCATTTTTAACATTCTGATCAGGGTCTGTCGCAATTTTACTCAAGGCATTAAATATTGCAGAAAAATGTGGCAAAACGGCTCCTCTAGATACTTTGACTACATTATATAACGATTCACAGGCGTAGTATCTCACACGTAAGTCTTGGTCTGCCATGCATCCCAATATAGGTTTTATTAGTTCATCAGCATAAATCCCAGTATCCTAAAATTGAAGTCGTGAGGTAACGACAGTAAATTTTGAATAACTTACCTTTCCCAAAGCAATCGCTATGGCAGCAAGTCCTATTAATCCACCTTTTCTTGCATGTGAATTTTGTGATAAGGAAAAGTCTTGACCTAACACTTTAAGCAACCTTTTAATTTGTCCAGTGTTATTTACTGCTGCGAATTCTTTTACCATCCTAAAATTGAATGAAATAAAAATATATAGATCAAAAAGCTAGAAAGAAACCTACTTTTCAATTTCCAAAGCCGCTGTTTTTCTTCTGTCATACAATTTATCATTTAATGCACGCACACATGCTGAACTAAGCGGAGCATAATCTTTTTCAGACATTATTACTAATTTTTGAGTGTAATTAAAATATTTAAAAAAATTACATTTATCCTTAACCTAAGTCATTTTCCGCCATGGTTTTCTGCAATTTCTGCTGACGAGTTTCGAGTTTCCCCAATGACTGATTTCTTTTCAAGTGCTTGGAGCACAAATAGTTTGTGGCTTGGAGCCCTGTAGGTTCCAAATTAATACTGTGATTGGTGCATAATTGACAGTTGTCAGTTTCCAACTTTCATCAGCCAATCAACATTCTTGTTTTAAAAAACTCAGGGCTCTAAGAACTTGAAAAGAAAGCGATCAATATATATATATTTGTTACTTACGGAAAAAAACCGTGTTCTTTTATTCATCGATGAGTCGTTGCGCTTTCATCGAAAATTTATTGTACCTTTTTTATTCTTAAGGATAAATAAAGATAAAATGAATTTCCGATGAAAGCGCACGACTCATCGATGAATAAAAAAATACGGTCAAACGCTACCGACGAAACTAACCAGCCCGAATGTTTTCGTTGATAGTCCATATACACCAGTCACATGTAGTGTCTCTGCATGTATATATAGGTATCTATATCTATATTTCTGCTCAAACATTTCGGCATCTCAGTATAAATGATAAATATTGGAGTGTAAACTAGGATCCTCTGTACTTGCAGGTTCTAAGAGATGAAAAGAATGATTGATAAAACGTAAACAATACATCATTAGTATGAGATAGGTTTCTGTACTTTGATTAATAACATTTAAGAACTCTTTCACGTATTTGCACCATATCTGCATCTACATCCAATTTTTATGATTTTATTACATGCCTGATAGCATATATACTGGTAGCTTCCATCTCCTTTACAGTAAAATTAGGCAAAGGCTGAGACTGAGTGTGAGTGTACCGCGAACGCGCGAATCTTCTACTCATGCGCTCAATTTTTGGCGGTATGTTTTCATAGTTGGTGACGTTAGTGTATGAGTATTATCAAATTACAGATGTACTCCGCTGTGAGAAATAAGATTACTCTGACATACATTATTAAAAGTTCATTAGCATAAATTACAAGTTTCGTAGGCTTGTAATGCGCCTTTGAAGATGTGGACTTTCCAATACAGTAATCATTTATTTACAAATAGTTTATTCTATAACGTACATTCTAAAATTGTTTTTATTAACTTTATACTCGACGAAAATGATAATACGCATCCTGATTTAATCATCTGTCATCTTGATTAGTACATGCGCATAAGTTATCGACTATGCTAGTCTTGGCTTAACAACTTATTATAAACTAGCAGTATTGGTTTAATAAGTATATTATGCCTGATAGAAATATCATTAATCCTTGTCTATGACGTCAAGCTAGAGGAGATAAAAAATAGGTAGCTGAAGATGTAAACCATTTCATCGCTAAAATACGCTTCGTATAGAAGGAAGCTATCTCAGATAAACAAAGATCAAAGTTGACAGCTGTCATATGATCACTTGAGAGCTTGTAGCGCCATCTGTAAATTATATCTTGTTTATGTTTAAAACAAATTTCTGGGGAATTCCTAGTTGAAAACTTATTATTTTTTTTAAGTAAGATTTAATTAGTTTCCATTGTTTTAAACTAAACAAATGGCGGAAACATGTCTTTTTCACAATTTTAATACATATTACAATTCTACGTGAATATTACCAACTTAAAAGTGACTGGCCCCAATGATCAATCAATGATTTTTTCTGTAGCAATAATGGAAATATTTTGTAATACTAACGGTTTTGTTTAATTTTGTTTTTACAAAAACTCCAGAAATAAAACAGTAAAATATGGTTCTAATGATTTATGAATGAATACAACAAGAAATCCGGAAATAGTGCATCAATTATCATTCCCCTATTGCTCATCCGTCATTAGTGTAATCGTGGTGTAATCGTAAACATGGCGTTGTATTTTTGGCGTCCGCCTTTCATTCACAAAATACAAAAATAACAATACACGTTTTAGTGTAATACTGTTTTATTTAGGTTTAGGTGGAAAAGGTATTTTATTTTCTTAATTATGTTTCATTAGAAATGAATTTAGTATGCCATCATATTATTAAATTAAAGTTTATAGGTCACTTGTAAACATTTTAATATTTAGTGTTTTAATTTAAATTCATTAAATATAACATATTCGTTTATATTTAAAACCTGTCCCTTAGTTTTTAGATAGTCACTTTGTTGTAGATTTTATAAAGCTGGCGAAGGGGTGGGATGATTTTTGGTTAGACGGAGTTGAAGGTACGAGAAAATGGACTGGTGTGGGGCAGTGCCTTGCTTTTAATGTTGGAGTGACATGCAGTCTGAGTCAAGCCGGTACATCCATTCGGTGTCCGATCTCTTATATAGTACTGACGAAATTGAATTTTTACTTGACGATATCAAAGACCTGGAGCCTAAAAGCTATAAACCTGAAGACATTCAGGTAGTTTGTTGTAAAGCAGAAGGAGGAATAAAGTAGTATTAGTTTATTGTATTGTGCTTGAGCATGTATTTTGTTTCATAGAATTTTTATTTTTATTTTGTACACATTTAGTTTAATAAATTATTTAAAATAATTCTCTTTAGTTCATGTTTGAATTTTTATTTTTTAATATAGATTTTATAGGACGGTATCTAGGTCAAAATTGACTCGATCTAAACCACGTATTTTGAGATAGCTCATTATATGTGTATAATTCAGCATTTTTTTAGATGTAGTCATTTTATGTTATTTACCGGCAGATATTTAAATTCGGAAATATAATGGACTTGGTCTAATTTTTCGATCCATGCAAGTTAAAAAAGGAAGATCACAGTTGGCACGTAAGGGTCAGTTCAAAATTTACTTAATATTTTCAGATTCAAACAAATTAAAATAAAATGCTTTAAGTGTTTCAACAAGCAATCAAATTTTTATCAATTTCAAACCAAAATTGTGTAAATCATTGTAAATAGACTTTGGATTATTGAAATGTTTGTTGATAAAATTTTTACTACCGAAATTACTTCAGACCACAAAATTGAAATTTATCAATACAAATTACTATATGTAAATGTTTGTCCTTACTGGCTGTATGACATACTGTATGAGTATTCAAAGAGAGACATCAAGTAACCTTCACAAATAGAAACATAGTACCATGATGTTATGTAAACTACACCGATACTTATAATCCGATAGCATATCAAGAGTAGAAATCTTTCATATTCAAGTTGCACTGTTCCAATTTGCGGAAGGTTGTTGGGAAATGGCAGTATTTTCTAGAAGACAGTTTACATGAATTTAGAAATTAATTTGCTAATGTTGTTTTTGATTACAATACACTTTGATGAATTCTGGACTTTTCTGTTAATCTCTTCTATCAGACAGGGAGTGTGAAATGAAAAAAAGGTAGTTTTTGACCAAAGAAATGCTCACTTGAATGTACTGAAAATGTAACTGCTCTGATTTTCATTGTGTTGCACGAATCAACATGAAAAATCAAAGTATGAATACATGGACATAGTAACTCTAGCTCGTGAGGTAGAAAGCGAGTTGCTAAGTTTATAGGAACAAAGCGACACTTGTTGAATAATATGGCATTATTATATAAATTTTCATTTCTATATTTCCGTTAATTTGCGTTTTGTAAAGCAACTGCACAAACAAGTGGCGTAAAATTAAATTTGTTATTTTCACGTTTTTTGCAAATGAACATTATTATTATTAATTTAGCTCATACGATCCTGGACAGTATTCCCATGTCTGTGACATATTCACAGAGGAACAGCCAACAAATTATTTAGTCGCTCCCCAAATCCCGTAAGGTCAGTGACTGTAGATTGTGGAATCATATGATGCCCTAAATAAACAAAGGGATCCTAGGATGACTGCCGTATTTCACCTGCCAAGTAACCATTCCTGTGATCCTGTGACTTTTGGCAGGCCGGTATGATCTTTAATTCTGATAGCATCATAGGCTTCATCCCACTTAGTATGCTACCTTGACCAAGGTGGTATTTGTCATAGCAGATGCCGAGAACTCGATGATATACATCACCGTGATTTGATGATGGAGGGGTATGTGTCAGGCGTGTTGACTTAAATTAGCCTGGCAAACGGAAACAAATACTGTAGACCACCTTACGACAGTAGACGATGTAGACCTAAATCGCATATTCTATTCCATAACATGGCTTTGATACATCAAATCTCTTGATATCTTGAATCTCGGTGTCTGGCATCAGCCCAGCTAACCTTAAATAGGCTAATGTCAGCCTAATCTATAAACCTAGCGTCCTTGTTAAATGCATCGCACATGGGTTTATCAACATACTACCTTGATACAGATTTGACTGTCTATAGCTTTTGTTTGGGCTTTCAGAAGATTTGGTTAAAGCTCAATGATCGACTCTGAATCAGAACCTCATCTAATGTCTAATATGAGACCGAATTCATCTGCAATTATTTTTGCTGTATTGAACAATTGTGCGTCCACTCCTGCATTACCTTGATCCTTCACTGAGGACGTAGCATATCTTCATCCCTCAATTGACGTACTTACGGAATGGTGAGTGTACCTACTTGAGGAATGGATAGTCGAGGATGAATGGTACTACTCTAAGGAAGCAGAATAGAATAGGAACAGCAAGCATTCGAATATTTCCTTGGTAAAAAAATGGCGCGATTCAAATCTCCTCACGTTTAACATACCTAAGACTAATGTAGTGACCTTCGGTTGCAGTCTCGAGCAACTTCATCTTGGAAGCCACATTCTGGCGAATAGACATCACTCTAAATTTCTTGGTCTGCATATTGATCACAAGTTAAATTTTCAAGAACATGTAATGAACGTAAATAAGAAATTAGCCTCAGGATGTTATGCTATCCTCACAATCTCTACCGAACTGGGTTACTCTATGGCAAGGACAGCGTATTTTTCTTTAATAGGGTCGCACTTAAGATATGATATTCCGTTTTGGGGATCATGCTATCAGGGGACAATTAGCATACTCATCTTACAAAAACGAGCAATTAGATACACGTGTAAAGCGCGCGTGAGAGACTCTTGCAAACCTCTATTTGTTGATCACAAAATTCTAACGGTAATTGCTATTTTTATTCACAAGACAATCTGTTTATTTCATAAAAAATAAGTTCGACTTTGCTAATAACCGTCGCAACACCCGCCAAGCTAATAATATCTGTTTACCTTTACCTTATAAAAAAATAGTTAATTTATAATGGTAAAAAACTTTACAATCACCTATTAACTTTAAAAAATATTGTTCCAGATATCCAATTTAGGAATGCTGTAAAAAATTTCTTAATTGATAAACCCTATTATAATCTACAAGAATACTATGATGATTCTTTTTAATATGCTTTCATTACATCTGTTTCGATAAATCTATGTTTATTGACATTCTGTATATTAGAGTATATTATGTCTGTTGGTATTATTGTACACTGTAATGATCTACTTTACTGTTTATGTAACGACTATACAAATATTGTTTGTGTTTTACAATCTTACACTTTGTCAATAAGATACTTCTTTAGACAATAAAGTTTACATCTATCTATCTATCTATATATCTATCTATCATTTTTATAGCAGACACATTGCTCTTTCTCGAAAGTTCAGAAGAATAAGTCTTTTAAAATAAGTGTCCGTACTTGTCACGGAGAGACCCCCTAACTTGTTGGACATACTAAATGTGAATTTGTTGCATACCTAGGGTATGTGTAGGTTTCTGCCGTATTTAAATGTTGTAAGATGTACCCATTTCTGAGCTGCGCCTCTTCACAGCATTATTATGCCTATGAGTACCTCTTGTTTTCCGAGCTATATCCTCAGCAGCGTGATTTAGCTACCATTCAGCACAAACAGCCTTTTTTGAGTATATTTCTTCTTTGATCACGAAGTCATGACACAAAAATCCTCTCGTATTGGATTTTTCTAGTCCTATGCAACAAATCTTTCTAATAATGCCGACAACTCAGATTCTGGTCTTGTATAAATGGTACTACTGATACAACTAATTATAATCCATTACTATACCTAAATGGTAGATACGAAGCTTTTATTGAACAGTTGAATGTCACAAAAAGTGTCAAAGATGAGTGTTATAATTATTGGAACATATCATGGAATGATTTTACAATCCTGAGGGCTTTTGCAATAAAAAATATGTATGAAAATTTAACAATAACAATTGTATGAGCAGAAACAGAAAAGTCCAGATAAAATAACACTACGTTAGTTACCAAAGAAGCAAAGACCATGCAGATATGGTACTGTCGCGAGCAGAAAAAAATAGGACAACTTTTTTTTCTAATGTAAATCTGTCTCTATTTGAATATGTAATGAGTAGCCGAAATAAAACAGATATCACTTTTAATTTATTTTTTATTTTAATGCTGTAGTCATTGCTATAGTAAATGATGGATGGTTAATGAGACAAATTGCACTGCGTTCTAACATTAACAAAAATTTGGTGTGTAACATTTTAAAAAAGTGGAGAATAAACGATTAGTAGAAATCCTGGATCAAAGGACAAAGGATATCCTACTTAACAAGAAACTAACTATTAATATTTCGTTATTGCACCATTTCTATTTATAACTCCTATAAGTCTGTTTGGCATAGAATTAAATAACCTTGTACAATAATCATTAGTAATAATACTTTCCCATGCATTATTTACTATTTCCAGTAATTCTTCGGCATTCCGTGGTCTCACATTTCGCTTTTGGATACTTCCTACGAGTAGTCCCCATACTTCTTTCACAGCCCAAGCAACACCAAATGGTTTAATAGACGCTTTGATTTCGTTTATACGACTAGTGTATATAATGTTTATTGCAACCTATATTCAACGTTCGAATGTCTGCGCTACAAACGTATATATTGTCGTATCATATATTAAATATAGACGTTTTAAAAAAACGTATATATATGGTACATCATATTCTAAATATATACGTCTTAAGAAAACGTTATATTGTTGTCACATCATATACGAGATATATACTTTTATGTGGAACCTCAAATAAACGTATTCCATATACGTCGATAATACGTATGATGTAAAGGTTTTTCTCACGGTTATGATAAACCTTTTCTCCAGTTGCTGGTATACATGTAATAAACCTTTACTATCCACTGTAATTCATACATACATAGGGCATCCCTGTATGGAATATCTAATACTTACAAACTTTTTTATGTAAAATTTTTTGAGAAAGTCATTTTTTATAGTGTTGCTTCAGCTTATCAAACTTTTTTTGGCAATGCCAAAATTTAGGTAATATATTCAGAGAATATAAATATCTGACTTCGCGTAAGGTGAACATATTTCAAATTAAAAATATAGAAGTTTCAAAGCCTCATAAAGCTGGTGAACTATAATAGTTAAAATAAATTAGATATAATGGTAAATTATAATTGTTTTTATTTAATTTTTTTTTTCAAAAAATTTAGAATAAAAAGAGAAAATATCGAGAGATTTTTTAAAGGGAATCCACCCTTGTATCTTTGTTAATGAATATACGCTATAAGTTCTTTATACCTTTTTTTATATTGTTTTATAAACTAAGAGCTTATTTAATAAATAATTAAATAGTTTCCATCACTTTATTTTTACCAAAATTACCTTAACTTTCAAAATTTAAATGGGAAATTCTATTACACAGTATTATAGACTAATCGATTACAAATAACTTTGCAAGTCAAATCATGTCTTAAATCAGAAATCATTTGCTACTTACGATAAAATTGTTAATATATATTGTTGCATAACAATAACAAGATGACATTGAAACAAATTAAATTCTAAGTGCCTTATTTTGTAAAATATATTAATTTTTCTTTAATTATAACAGGGAAATTAGAACTAAAGTTTTTTTTACTTGCGATACATTTTCCTTTGCAAAATTATTTAGTATTGATCAGTCTACAATACTATAAAAAAAATAGAAGTTACCTGTTTTTAAATTCGAAAGTTAATATTATAATGATCTCCAATTTTTTAAAAGTAAATATTTTAAACCTCCTACTTATATATAACTACTGATATCAAGGAAAAATAATTCAATTTTATATATGTATGCAGATAGTAATTTTTCAAAAATATTTATTATTTAGTACTAGCTTTTTTATATTATATAAAGCTTTACATATTCTGCGGGATTGGCTAAATACGTATAACTATTTTATTATTTACTATTTCACCCTTGGGGACCTAGGATATTTGATAATGGTAACAAAACACAACATTGTTTATTACTCTTTACTAAAATCCAAAAATAGAGTTTATTTATTATTATTATTATTGTAACTATAGCGGTTTTTGGTAAGCTTCAACCAATCTTGAATCGTCTCTCTAATTTTATTGTCACTGGTCTCACCCATGCCTTCAACGCTAGCCATGCAGAGTTTTACACCTTCTGTGGTAAAAAAAATGCAGTTACTATGAAATCGCTCAGATAAACAATAATTCTTACCAATCACAAGTTGGTTCATTTTTGTAACTACTTTAACACACTACAACGTGATAACTCAAGGATAAGGGCGGCTCATCAACATAACACTTGTTGAATTTAATCAAATAATATATACGCAAAAAGTAAATATTCTTTGTTTCGATCATGAGGCCACACTACTAAGGTTGACTACCACCACACAGCAATTAACACGACGATCCGTGGTTGCTCACCAGCTGTACTACTGAGACAATGAGAGAGATGCATATATTTATGAGAAATGCATATGTATTCTGCAACAAAGACAACAATACTAACCCAGTTGCTGGCGACTGCGCAATCGATGCAGATATACGTTTAAAATCAGTATATTATAAACTGCAATATTACTGAACAAATATTTTCATTCATCATCTATCTATAACAAATTTTGATTAATGTAAATATTTTACTAATATTTCCAGATATTGTTATAATCTTTGAACTTTTAGTTGCAATTGTTTATGACATGTCTATAAAAAATGTAGCGCAAATACATATTTATCGTATACATTTAAAAATCGTATATTAAAAATTCTAATATGGCTGAAAAAATGCAAGCAGTGTCAATTTCACCAATTTACAATTTAAACATTTGACGGAAGTGTAGTCTCAACCCTCAATTAATTATTTCGCAAATATTCTGCGTTACTCTAAAAATTTTCGGAGAAATACATTTATAATAATAATAATAATAATAATAATAATAATAATGTTTATTATCATTCCGATTTACAAAACAAAACAAACAATCGAACACAGTATTAACTTAAATATAGTAAAAATATATATAGTAATATAAATAAATATAAAATAACTATTATAGTATAAATGACGAAATACAATAATAAACAAACATACTCACATAAGTCATAAAGACTTGAGAGTGAGGCACATACATAATACAATTAGAATAATGCACATATATACACATATATATATACACATATATACATATACACACACATACATATATACATACAACATAGGCAAGGCATACATACATATATATTACAAACTTAGAACATAAATATAACAAGCTTACATATATATTATATTACTTATGTATCTAAGCAATTCTTCATACATTAACATAGTTTGTGGAAGAGTGTTTAATACACTTATTACATAAATTATTAAAAATTCTATAAACATTTTTACACAGGTTAATTATTCCTACATTTTTAGTCACTAACTGAGTATTTCATAAACTCTGCTCCTATTCTGCTGAAGATTTCTTTTAAGTAGGTATTTAAATTTTCTCAGATTTGTTATTGTTTTTATACTTTCTGGTATAGAGTTGTAAACCTTTGGTGCTAAATAGTCGTAACTGTGTTGCCCTTTTGTAGTCGTTTTAAAAGGGACGATTACAAATTTTTCCTTCGAACATGTACAATAGTTATGTTCTATTGGTATTAGATTATTTCTCTCGGAATGAGCTTTTATTGCTACTTTCAAGTAGAAAAGTTGTCGAATATCCAGAATATTAAGTTCCTTGTATAAAACATCCGAAGAATAGACACTACTTTTGTTGGTCATAGTTTTTAATATTCTTCTTTGTAGCACACTAATGTCCTTTAAGTATGTCTTATCTGCAGCTCCCCAGGCGATAATACCATAATTAAGATGGCTTTCCACTAAAGCATGGTAGACTATTTTTAACTGGTTCCAATCTAAAAAGTCTTTTATTTGATTTATTTTGCATAAAACATATCTTAGTTTTTTTTTCAACATCTCAATATGCATAACCCACCTTAGGTGTTTGTCTATGACGACTCCTAGGTAAGTAACTTTTTCTACGGATTTAATAATATATTCTTGATAACTTGTAATTATTTTTAAATTTTCAAAGTCCGGCAAGGTATTGCTATATGAGGAAAAACTTAAATATACTGTTTTGTCTTTATTGATGGTAAGTAAGTTATCAGAGTACCAATTGAGTATTTGCTCCATGTCTTTTTCTACTTTATGTTTCAAGTTAACCCAGGATGTGTCTTCATAGTAGATGGCCGTATCATCCGCAAAAGCAACTATGGACCCTTCTGTTTTAATTTCAAATAAATCATTAATATATATATTGAACAACACTGGACCTAAGACGGTGCCTTGAGGTACGCCGTAAGTGATAGGTTCGTAGCTGCTTTTAGTGTTGTTTATTTGAACACACTGCTTTCTTCCAGCAAGATAGGTCTTCATAAGTTTATGACATGTTCCTCTAATTCCAATTTTATCCATTTTTTCTAATAGTAGAGTATGGGAGACTGTATCAAATGCTTTTTGAATATCTATGAAAATACATAATGGCTTTGCTCTATTATCTAAACATCTATAGATTTTTTGGGTTAGCATATTGATAGCATCTTGGGTACTTTGCCTTTCCTTGAAACCAAATTGGTATTTTGATAATATTGAATTCTTATTAAGATAGTCCGTTAATCTTGATTTCAGAATTTTTTCAAATACCTTTGATAAATTAGAAATTAGGGAAATCGGTCTATAGTTTCCTATATCCAACTCATCGCCCTTTTTAAATATTGGTTTAACCACAGAGATTTTAAAATGTGATGGACATTCTCCAGTTTCGAAAATTTTGTTTATTATAAACATGAGCGGGTTAGCAATTTCATTCTGAATTACTTTTAACATGTCGGCAGAATAACCATCAAAACCACTAGATTTTTTACTTTTTAGGGAGTTTATTTCTCTTTTAACTTCGTTTACATCCGTTGGGAAAATGAACGTTGTTTTCTGACATGTACTGTCACCTTTTGCTTGACCTGAGTTAACTTTCGTTATTTTTGACACTAATGCTTCACCTATATGCGTGAAGTAGTGATTAAACTCAGTCGATATTTCAGTGCTATTTTCTGTGACCATTCCATTTTTACATCTAATCTTATTTATTTTCTTATTTTCAAAAAAATTATTATTTGTAGCTTGTTTAACAACATTCCATAAGTTCTTTGAATCATTTTGATTTTCAACGATTTGCTTTTTGTAGAAGTTAGATTTTGTGATCTTAATTAAGTTATTTAATTTGTTCCTATAGCTTTTATATTCCTTTTCCAATTCGCTGTTACCTGGGCATCTGACTAATTGTTTTTTTAATTCAAATTTCCTATTCGTTGATTTCACTAAGCCTTGCGTTATCCAATCCTTTCTTCTCTTATTTTTGCTATTTATTTTAATTTTTATCGTGCAGCTTTCTATTTCACGTTGTAAGATGTTAACTAAATATTCCGTGGCCAATTCAGAGGTTTCCTTCACATATAGACTTTCCCAATTTACATTGAATAATGCTTTTTTTAGTTTATTCGTATTCAGTTCTTTTTTATAATTTATTTGCGATTTTGTCACATTACTAAGTGTATACGGTAAAACTATTTGTAATGCAATTGTAAAATGGTCGGTTATATCAGTTTTTACAATAAGAGGTATAACAAAATCAAGTTCATTTTTAGATTTTACGAAAGCATGGTCTATACAAGTTCCGGCTTGATTATTCGCCCTAGTTATACTGTTTATAGCTGGCAGAAATGAATTTTCACACATAATATTCAAGTAATCATTTGCATAGTCCCTGTCAACTAAAGTATCTATATTTATATCTCCAATAAAAAGGGTATAATCATAACTGTTTTTGTGATTTTCTAATAATGCTTTAAGGTCATTATTAAACGCAAATGGACATGATGCAGGACTTCTATAAACTGCAAATATCTTTACCTTTGTATTTTCTGCCATCAATAATAATTCTATCACATTTATGTTGTTTATTTCTATCAGGTTATACGAGTACCTAATATCATTTTTTATGTAAATAACATAATATATGTAGAAAAATCGTTTATGAAATAAAGGCTTTTCATAGACGTTGATTAAATATACCATAACGAAATTTGAACCGTAATTTCATATAATAAACGTTTATTAAACCATCATGTGTTGCTTGGGAGGGTTAAGATCTGGACTATGACTGGGCCAGTTAAGAAAATTGATTTTGTTATCTTGAAACCAGTTAGTTACGGTATGAGCAGTATCAACGGAACAATTGTCTTGTTGAAATATGAACTCATTATTAGGAAATAATTATGACAAAGAAGGGAGCATAATATTGTTCTAAAATCTTAATATACGTTTCACTATTAAATCGTTCCTCAATATGCCACAAAACATCAGGACCACGTGCCGATATCCAAGCCCACATATTGACGGAAAATCTACCACTTTTATCATGTGTATATCTGTTAGATATATATTCCTCATCGAATCGAGTATTCCCGAGGGCGGTAAACACGAATACGACCGCTGTGCGTTGACTGGAAAATTTTTGCGTCTGTAAAGATTACATTGTTCCAAAAATTCAAGCGCAAATCCTGCTTGAGCTTCTTTATGTTCAGCTTTAAGTAAATATTTCCGTGCTGCTGCATGACAGCGTAGCTCCGATTCTCTTACTCACCGACGACCAGTACTACTCGATCCAGGAAAATTCGTTTCTTCAACAGCCTGAATAACTGAGTAAAATGGATTTTCTAAAGTCGAGGCAAGAATTCAAGCGATGCACGTCACGAGTGATCCCATTAAAGAAATTTTAATACCAGCATAATCTTTAATCATTAATTACGTTAAAAAGAGGAATTCTTAACACCCAGTTATTAAGCTTTTTTCAGAAATATGTACAGTTTAATGGGGCTTCATAATTCTTAGCAGTATTGTATTATTTATAGAATTGATCTGTGACGTGCATCGCTTGAATTCTTGCCTCGACTATACTAAAGCATTTACCAATTGCAAATCTTGTTGTTGAGTTAATATCCTTCGTCGCTTTGATCCAGGATTTCTACTAATCGTACCGTTTATTCTCCACTTTCTTAAAATGTTACAAACCGAATTTTTGTCAATATTATAATGCAGTGTAATTTGTCTCATTGACCATCCATCTTCTGCTTTAGCAATAACTCCAAATTTAACTAAATCGCTTATATGTGGCATATTAGTTTTTTGCACACTTGCAATAAATTATGACAACTAACCGACAATGTCACAAAAATTAATGTTAAATGTACACAACTAGATTTTAGCAAAATACCGTTATAAGACTTGTCCATTTTTTTTTGCTCATGACCGTACATATTTGAAATTGTTGTGTATTTTAGAATTCAGAGGTTTAATGAATTTTATAATATTTAAAATAAAGTTGTTAGTATATGTTTTTACTGTCTAATAAAATTAGCTAAAGATTCATTACACAGACTTATTTTATTATGTAAAATGATACAAGTATATTTTTTTCTTTGCAAATACTCATATCTTATTTTATCAAGAAGATTCACTATTTCTTTTCAGTTTATATAATTTACTTCTACTTTGCCACTAATACCTGTTTTCTATGTGCAAGATTTTAGTGAATTACAAAACCGTTTATAAAGGTAATTAAATTTAATTATTGTTAAAATTTGTAACTTTTCTCTAGTTATTACATTTTTTTTACATAGAGTATATAGTAAGTAGTATATTCATAGATATCTAGTAGATTTACATTAGGTATTTAGTTAATCTGTATTTCAATTTAGCATATATGAATGGGCAAACATGTATTTGTGCCAGATGGATCTATTAAAGTCTATAAAATAATAAGAAATTCCATGCATGTTTACAATTGCATTTTCAGACTTTTTTGTTTAAAAAATAGTAGATACGTGTTTCTTAAATCACTTTGCACAAATCTAGCATATGATTATTACGCATGTTGTTTCTAAATGACTACGTACTCATTAGGACCAATATAATATATATGCCTTTATAGACTATTTTATAAATACATTTTAGTACAAGTAAATCAATAAATTACTTATTTGCACTAGAAATACCCCTTAATTTTGTAGTATACAAATACAAACTTCGAAACTAACGACTTTCATCTTCACCAAATGATGTCAATTAAAAAACGTGAAGTAAGTGTAGCCTCAGTATTTTGTAGTCACATCAGGCATTTTAATCCTCTTCAAGAAACAAACAATTATTACATTTATCTTTTTATATTAATTGATTGGAAAAATAGGATTTCAATGATGTTCCGGCAAATTAATTCAAGAGCATTAGAATATAATTTTCATGAGGTATTCGATGATATCACATGAAAATTGAATACTGCATTTTTTCTTGTTCAATATAACTTTAGCATAGTTATAATTTAAAATTTTTGTATATTCTTATTACATTAATATATTCCCACATTATATTAAAAATATACAAGATAAATGCAAACAATATGTATAATAATCAAGTAAAAATTAGTTTGAGATTGCTAGAGTAGTTTTTATATAAAACGGTCCATCACATTGCACTGTTTGAAATTGTTCATGTCCGATGTGTATGCTAGATGTTGGTTTCCAGGCCCCGGATGGTATGAGTTGTGTGTTGCAGGACTTTGAGATAGCGGGCAGCAGGACGGGGGCCCTAAGCGCAGAGTGTGCGGGAGGTTGTGAGTGCGAATCACCCCTTGGTACGGTCAACTCCTGGGACTCGCACTCTCACTACCGCCGTCGCGCCGCCTCGCCCGATCTGTCCCTATATTCGGGGGTCATCGTCTATTGCGACCACACTCACCTCAAGACACCCACAGGGTTCTTTAGACTGTTGCTATTGGTAAGTTAAAATCATGTAATTCTTTCTTTTAGTATCAGTACAGTGTGTTAAATGTTAATTCCTATATTAAATTTTTCTTACATATTACATTTTCTAAAATGGAAAGTCATAATTTGTAGTTGTTTATTTCTTGTAATAATTTATCTATATTTTGAAAACTTCTGGATATAATAATTTATTGATTTTGCTTATGTTTAAAGATGGAAAAATAATATTCCACTGTTGCTTGATAGTAGGTAGCAAGAAATGTTTCAAACTGTTAATATACTACTTAAAGAGAAACGAAGCTAAAACATGTATTTTGAAATTTTGTTTAAAATTCTTTTATTAATTATTATCGTTCAGTTTTATAAAAGTAATCTCATGGCATAATAATCCTCATTATTATGATTCCGATTTAGCACATTGACACATAAGGTTCTAGTTGTACATGACATTAATAAATCAGTCGCCACTAAAGAACAGCTTTGCACCTATAATATTCTTTTTAGTTAACTTTAGGGGTTGGCATTCGTGTAAGCCTTAGCAACAAGATGCCAAAAATATTGACATGTGATTGCCAACTCTAAGTGTAATAATAAAAATTATAAATTTTCCATACTGAAAGAAATTCTAAATAGATATTCAAATCTCAGCGTCATTGCTGAAGAATCAATTTCAGAAATTTCAGACAATCCAAATTCAAATATTTCTAGTAATAATTCTAATTCAAGTTCAAACTCAAATTCAGACTGAAATTCAAATATGTCAGAAATAAATTACAGCCTTTTGCGTTATCAAGCAGATAACATTCCAAACTTTGACGGCAATCCTAAAATTTTACAATGATTTATCACAGCTTGTGAAAAATAAATAAAAGCTTTTCAGAATGTAACGACACCAACAGCTGCTATAAATATTTGTTTAATAAATACGATTTATTCTAAATTAAAAGGTAGAGCTGCAGATCTTATTTGCCCATGCAGTGAATTATTAACATCGCAAGATATTAAAAACGCTTTATCAGCAAGTTTCGCCGATTCACGATCTATAGACTGTCTATTTCAGGACTTGACCTCTTTAAAACCGCTATGTAATGAAATCTTAATGGAATTCGGAAGTAGAATACAAGACATAAGGAGTCTGTTGATAGCAAAACTTAATCAGAGTACTGACCCTTTACTTTACTTTAATAATTTTTAGAACCATTATTAAAATAATCAAGCATATTTAGTAAATTCAAAACCGTGATAAAGACTAATATTATAGACACTATAATTGTTTCAATGGGAGCTATGTTCAATTTTTTCACCACAATAGTGCACCACGTGGGTGTAGGTCAACTGGACTGTTAAATATTATACTCAGAAATAATATATTTTTTTTATTTTCATTGTATTGAATGTATTAACATGAAAAATTCAAAATATGAATGCATGTACCCACTAACTCTATCATCGTGAGTGAAAGCGAGGTGTTAAACTTGCAGAAAAGATGGTATTATTACCTAAATTTTTATTCACTTATTTTATTAACCTACCTCCATGCAACACACTGTGCTGGTTGTTGAAAAGATATAGTTCTTATTATTTGGGCATTTATTAAAATATTCTAATTCTCATATAGGATGATGTCAAATTCAGTTTTCCCTCTTTTGTTACAGATAACAACAATAGCTTGCCTAGCATGTCTGTGTACATCTGGCACAGTAAAGGTGGGGCTTTTTATGCTTCCATTGGTAGGACGTTTACGCCTGATGATGTTCGTCACACTTCTAAGTATCTTTGTTACATGTCTTCTTCTGTTTCTTGATATATCCCACATTGTATACTTGTTTCCATTTAACTGGGGTAAAGTGGTGAGTAATGTTTATATATTTATTGAAGTGTAATTCAATTTGTCTGTTTAATTTTATTGTAGAATGCATACTTTTATGTAAGCCTTAGTGTGTTGTTCCTGATAGCTTCGTCACTAATTTTTCACATGATATTCTCATCAGAGGCCTTTTCTTGGGTCCCGAAATGGACGCATCACCAATTGTTAGTTACTGGTGTAAGTATATTGCTTATAATTTAATTATGTTAGTATGAAACATGTTGAAATGTATTTGTTGCCATGGACTATGAAAATAGAATATTTTAATAAAAATTTTGTAGAACGATTAAACTTTAATGAAAATATTTCAATGCTAATAAGATTTTGTTTTTTATTTCATCTTTGGCAAATATCATTTTGCTGTTTCTATAAAATTGAGTCATTTATTACGTAAAATATATCATGCCAAAGTGCCTTGAATAGAAAGATGTGCGAACATTTTATGCAACAGAGTAAGACTCTGTAAGTAAGGGTTGTGATAGTTGGAATGGATAGATTCAAAGATTTTATATTTGATCCCTGTATTTCCTTAGTATTTTATTCCATGCTCATTTTCAATAAATGTTTGTTATGTGACGATCTGTTTAATCGCTTATTTTATTTTAGTGTCTAGGATATGTTTGTTGTTTGGAATCGGCAATAATATCCGTTATCCAAAAATGCAAAATAGGCTACTACGAGCCTGTTGATGAGGACCTAAGTTTCAATTTACAAGAGAGGCAAATGTCGCCATCATGTTCACCTGAACACAAGGTGAATCAAACAACGCACAACTACAAGCCTATTGTTAATTACCCACCAGTAGTAGCGTCCACATCTAGACAGGAACCAGTAAATTACCTCGATGACGTTCAACCTTGTTCGTCCAAAAGTTCTGACCCTTATAGACTAGCATGATAGTAAAGGACTTTCTTAATAATTCTTCAGTGAGATAATAGTACTGTTTATATCACAACAGAGACTTCTATATGGTCTAGAATTTCTACGTAAATATTTACAAATACCTTATTAAAACGTAAGTCATTTAGTATTTTTTTAAATAGTATAAGAGAATGAAAAAATTTCATGCTTGTCATTTACATGATTAACTAGTTTGGTTTTAGATTTTATATATTTTTATAAAGGAATATTTTGAGAGCTCACATTAAGGATACTGACTAATGTGACAGTAATATTTACGGATCACCATATTCTTGAGAAGCTATCGCGAGAACTGAAATAAGTTTCAAAGTCATGATTTAGGAAATGGACATTGAAAAAAGAACTATTAATCTTAATTTTCAGATAGGTACATTATTTATAATTGTCAAAATAGAAACAGACAAAGATCAAAATTTAAAGGACAGTAATAATCCAAATATGACAAGAAATATGTATAATTTCCCATTAATTTGGTTATTCAGTAAGTATTATTAGGCTGGTGCCAAAGCGGAAAATTAACAGGCAAGGACCAGCCGGGAAGTTTAGTTATAAGGTTATAATTAAGAGAAAAAAAGAAAATTAACACGAGATAAAGTGGAATTGCGAAATGGGGGTGCTGTTTAGGGGAGTTGCCAGTTGGTAATGCTCAAATCTTAATTGATTTAATGACATGGCTATTTTTTTACTTTTGTAAATACTATAAGTTGAGATCCATTTTTTGCAATGGTTATTTGGTCTGCATTTTTTTCTTAAATAATAGTTAGGCTTGATAAATTTTTGATGCTCAATAATAATTTTACTATTGTTTTTTTTCCTTTTCCAGCAAAACCGGAAGTTGTATCGCGACCCAAAAAGAAGTGAAGAAATGCTATTATATATTATATTTTGTATGATTCGTATTTGAAACAATTAGATGTATAAAATGAATTCTTTTCATTGCCTGAGCCTGGTTTGTGGAAAAAAATACTGAGATCATTTGAATTTAGTTGATGCAGAAGTACTAGTAAATCAATATCTTGACCCAAGACAATGACAGTTTTATCATCGTGTTTTGCTAGTTCAATTGCAGTATTTATAATTATGCATCGGCATGTTCGGGAGCTTGTCTGCACGAAAATCCCTCTGATTGTAGTTTATCTGATATAGTTTGTATTAAATTGTTTTTGTTACTTTGATTGGATACAAATTTCTCTACAATACAAATGTAGGGATGTTTGCAGATTTCTTAAGACATGAATGTTCGGCTTGTGTCATTTATTTATTTATTGTTATTTACTTCGGGATACCCATCGAATACTATAAAACTATTAGCTGCATAATGGCTTCGAACATAATTAAAATATTTATTTGCAATTTATTCAGTAGTATCGTTCTTTCGTAAAATTTCCGAATTCACAATTTGTAAGCTTTTCCACCACGCTTATATGCATAGATTAGATTAACAAAGGAGCTGGTTATTTAGCCTTTACCACCGCGACCTTTTCAGGTCTATTGTGATGCTCCCAGAATATCTTCCTTATAGTACCTCATCCAGCTTTGTCCTTTGTACTAGACTCCACAGATTTGATAAAGGCCCTTTTATATAGCCGTCCGCCCTTGGTTTTTCTTCTCCGAGTACTTGGAATATTAGTCTCGTCAGGCCTTCACAGTGGCACAATACGTGAACTCAGGTTTTCTCTTCCTTTTGGCAGAATCTGCATGTTCCATCCTCTGTCAGGCCCATTAGACTCATGTGTCTATTGAGCCGGCAGTGACCAGTTAGAAGACCTACTATTTCTCTGATGGCCTTCCTATTCTGACTTAGTAGATCTTCCGTAAATTTGGCCGAACGTTCTTTAATGAACTCATTGGCCTGTCTCTGTCTTGGGAGATTCCTTCACCATTCCAGAGATTTATTTTGCACCCATTCCTTAATGGCTGCTCGTATGCATGGCTTTGCCACGCCACAAAAGGGCTCGGGTCCTATTGGGGCTTCAAGTGCGCCTTCCTTGGCCAGTTGGTCAGCCTTTTCGTTTCCTCTAGGTCCCTCGTGTCCTGGTACCCATGCTAGGGTCACTCTGTTCTGACTTCCCAGCTCTGTAAGGGCCATCAAGCAGTCCCACACCAATCTTGAGTTGATTTGCGTGGAACTGATTGCTTTTATTGCCGCTTGGCTATCAGATAAAATGGTAATCGACTGGTTAACAGTGCCTTGTCCTATTATCTCCCTTGCGCAACAGTGTATGGCGATCACTTCAGCCTGAAACACCATTGCGTATGTATAACTTGAAATTTTTTAAATTAATTTGTTATTTATTTCAATGTTTCAGGATGATTTCTGCTACTTTATTCAATTAAATTCATTCAACTTTAGTAATATTACTTTGAAGTAAATTCTGTCATTGAAACGTAATCCATTATTTACATAAATAATTTTAAAAAATTGAAAACAATATTGAAAAATTCGTGATTCGAAAAGCCATATTTTTGGTTTTTCTCACTTTTAAGGGGTTTCATGAAAAATAAACCATCAACATATATAAACCATTTTAAAGTAAATCTGCCTGTTGGTACAACCTTGCACATCAAAGTAGATTATCACTGGTTGCTTTAGATAGTCCTTATAAGTAGTAGTTTACATACCAAAATACATACCCGGACTCATAGCGGATCTGAAGAAATTAAATAAAATCTATATTTTGGGCCAGATCTTCAAGGGGCTCTACCACCCTTAGAAAGCAATTGCGGAACTATGCTTGTAGGAACCTTTTAAATATTTTTTTGTACCCAGGCACACATTCCAGAATTTCCTGACACCCTGTACAGATCAAAATTAATTGTGATCGGATTTTAGCAGCTAAAAAATTTTGTCCTCGATCCTTAGGTAAATCCATCGGTTTCTGAAAGACTAAATAAAAAAGAATGAAGAAAATTACATACATGCAATTTTATTGATTTAATTTTTGCCTTTATATTTCCTGTTTTATCGAACTCAATGTTAATTAAAATATCCAATTTAATAGACGTACAAAATGCATTTTCCACCTGTATTAATGGGAAAAAAGAACTACATAAATGTATAAAACCATTTTGCATATCAGTGTAATAGAAAGGGTATGTTATAGACATGAGAAAAAAATCACCTGATATCTAGCAGCACAGCCAATTATCAATTATGGTATTATTATTGATTAGTCGACAGCAATTTAACTGTTAACCGGATGGAATATTTAAATCGAAAAAACACCAATGAAGTTTTTTTCGAAAAATGTAAATATCTCGGAAACTACTTGTTTCCCAGATTCCAAAAAAATCATGCTTATTCAATGCAAAAAAAGGTATACTTTCACATAATTTCATGTAAATTGTATTATTTTTACGAGAGAAAAAAAACCGAAAAACTGGTTTTCCACCGTTTTCTCAAAAAAATTGAGGTTTTATTGAAAAATGCCTGATTTGAAAGTTCTAGATTTTTTTATTATCTACAACTTTTGTACTGGACATTTTCCGCTAGGAGGTCATGTTTCGCCGAAAATCGCAAAAAAACACTTCCAACAGCACCCCCATTTCACAATTTCTCTTTATTTCGTGTTTAGTTTTAATTTTTTCTCTTAATTATAACCTTAATTAAATTTTCCGGCTCGTCCTTGCCTGTTATTATCTTTTTTTTTTCAAAAATGTATCGGCACCAGCCTATATGTAAACTCGGCCCAAAAAGAAGCATGTTTGATATCCTCAATAGTAGAATTTTTATACTTGGCAATTTCATAATGGTTGATACTTTAATGTGGATTTTTCTAGGAAGTTCCAAACCATTTTGGTGGATCATTCAAGAAAATATGTTATCTATTTTTTTTCAATTAAAACTAGCCTCCAATAAATCGTTATTAGTTTATTTATGTGGAAAATACTGGGTACAACTATAAATTCAATTACTGTGTCTTTTAGAAATCAATTCCTTTTTTGTATAGGTAATTATATTTTCAATTTTTTTAAAATAAAGTTACTGTCACACTGGTCAATATAAACATATATATGTATTAAAGGGCTCAAAGTAGACTGTCATTTATGATTCCAATTCAAGTTGTAATAACCAGACTATGCCAAAAGTTGCCGCTATGTGTAAACTTCTTCCATTTTTTGCATCTAAAGAGTATCTTCAAATTGAATTCTGAACCAATAATGTGGTGGTATACATTTATTATTTAAAGTTCTAGGGTCTGACTGTTTTTATGTCATTTATGTGTACAAACCTTATATATATATATATATTTTTAATGTTTAATGTCAGTAATGTCACCTAATGAATGCAGTATACAAGAATTTGTAGATACATTTGTAATTTCTTATTAAAAGATATAAATGCAAAGCTTCTTAAAAAAATATTCCACTTCGAGTCCTAAATATAATATGTATAATTTTTCTATAAAGATTCTTCCTGATTTCAACTAATGCCAAAAAAATTTGCCAATTGATATGTGTCTTATGTAATTTTCATATGTCAAGAATCAACACCAATTTAACTTATCTCAAATAGAGCCCAATGGAAAAATAAGATAATTATAAATTACTAAACTATTTCTCTATTAAGAACATCATCCTATTCTGCAAGAAGTTTCAATTTTATGAAACAATGAGGGTCATAAAGAATTTACAATATGTATATTTGTAGTTATGATGGGCCATCATACATGGTACCTTTTTGAGTGACAATGTTATCTCGCAATTTTAAAACCAGAAAAGAAAACATAACTAATTCATTAACAGGAATAGATATTTGTGTGATTAGAGTCCAAAGTGCCTTATGGTTGTTGCAATGATACTTTGCGTTTGAATTACACATTTGATTGTATCCCAATTATTTGAAAATATCAAAATAAAAGAAATTTTTGGTTGAAACTGCGATTTATTAACAGTTGTTCAGTGTGCCAAGAATATGAATAAAGTAAGCAAACAAATGATACACTAACACTATCAATTTAAGTTTTGCTGCTGCTTGAATTTCACATTGTGATTTTATTTATGCCAAACAATGTAAATTATAAAAATCTAGCGGAAAATAGTGACGATGTCTTTCCTAATAATCGTTTAATTCCATTAAAATACATTGTCAGTATTACGATCAACGTGTAGATACAGATGCACATAAGTGAACTTTTATGCACGTATCCACTAACTTGTTTGGAGGTTCCTTAACGCTAAGGAAAAAGTAACTTTGGCTAGGTCACCATATTAATTTTCACTGAAGAATATTCATTCCATAAGGCTTCCTAACTTTAGGGGGATAAAATCCTCTACCTAAGTTGGAAAAACTATTTTCACGAAATTTAAAATAAGCGACATTATAGTCATTGAAATATCCCTAAAACTTGTGCAGTTTCCTGTTTTTTTCATTCTTTTAGATGGAAATTTCCCACCTTTGAGTAGTGGAATAAATGTGGGCCTTTAGGGAGTACTTAATTTAAGTCCCAGCCTATTCTATCCCCATACAAAAGTTGGTAGAAATAAGCATAATATAGTACTTTAACATGTTAAAATGACACTCATAGCTCCTCAGTAAATGTCAAGTGTAGGTTTTTCAAATGTATCACTAAAAAAGCCTACTTCATATATCGATTGTATAATAGTCTATTGTTTTATATGGAGTAAAAGTGACGTTCTTTGTGTCGAGGATGTACGAACAGTCTAGACACAAAAAATCACCTTACTCCACATATAACATGCCGTTCTTTCTTGAACCGTCGAATATCAATTAAGTAAAATCTGTTATTTTTTCTTCAAATACTTTTAGTGCTGGTTGTGAGCGGCAGTAAAAGACTATTACTCAGATGAGGTGTCAGAGAAATGACAGTCTAAGTTAACAAAACTTGTCATAAGTCATGTTTTTTTTTTGATGTTTGAAGAAAAAATTATTTATGTCATATTTAGTTGGTGTTGGTTCATTACTAGTTTCTCTATAACAGTTATACAGTACGCCTAATCTGTTGCCGAGCAACGGAATTTCTGCTAGTGCAATGCATGTAAATTGCAGCTATGAGAAAGGCGAAGAAGAAAGTTCCCCACTACTGGCCATATGAATTAAGGTTAGCTAGCGTCGCAGCCTCGTCAGTGGCGGCCTCATAGCGATAACTAACCTCTCCTCAGTCTCCTCTCAGTTGCTAAATGTCTTCCATTTGGCGTGTATCGGACTTGATTTTGTTCTGTTAACGGCGTGAAGCGAATTAATTTTTTGAAATTACGAAATTTGTGAGAAAGTTCAAATTACTAAATGGTATTTTAGCGGTAACTCGCAAAGGCAGGTTGGTGATTTATTCAGTGTATTTTACACTGATCGGCCAATTCCTCCTTTGTCAACAATGCTGAAATCATAAATAATTTTGAATCACATGGATGCGCTGCTTCTGGAAAACATAAAAAGCCAGGCGAGGTTCTCAATGAAGAAAGGGTTGTTATGATTTGTGCAAAGTAGAGGAAATGCCTACAATATCTTCTAGAGAAATATCCCAACAATTTGGTATTTGCCAACAGACGACGCTTTCTGTTTTAAAGAAATATGGGTACCACATACCTACAGAACTCAAATAGTTAATGAGCTTTTTCTCGATGATCCAATACAATGGATGGAATTTTATGAGACCGTCATGGAAAAAGCTAACACGGCAGACGGTTTCCTTGGAAAGATACTTTTTACCGATGAGTCTACTTTTCCATTACAGGGGAAACATAATCCATTTGTTGTACGCTATTGGGCTATGGAAAATCCACATAAGACTATATTGCTAGGACCTACCTTCAAAAATGAAATGTATGGGCTGGGCTAATTGGAGAACATTTTGTTGGGTCATTTGTTGTAGATGGAAATCTGAGTAGTAGAAAATACTTTGATTTGAAATCATATCCCTTCCCTCCACGAACTTGCTGATATTAATTTTAATGAAATCTGGTTTCAGCAAGATGGATTATTTTATACCTGTTCAATAATATTTAAATATAACTTTTCCTGAACGGGTTATAAGTACTCATGGGAACATTGTTTGGCCACCTACGTCACTTGATTTAGCCCTTAATGATTTTTTACGGAGTTACATGAAATCCCAAATTTATGGTTTTCAGGAAGATAGAGCTGAAAATTTGGAGGAATTGAGGATAAAAATTCAAAATTCCGTTAAAACTTGCGCCTCAAATGCTTTCCCATTCCATTTTTATGATAGACTGGATCACTGTTTGGCTCAATATGAGAACCTTTTTGAGCATTTATTATAATTTTTTATTAATATCTTATTTTCAATATTTTTTAGAGTATCTTTTTATTTTAGTTATTGAGAAAACTTTTAATTTGCTTAACTGCTTAACAGAGCAAATTTTAGTTTGATACAAGAAAATAAACAAAAAATGAACTTTATTATTGAAAATAATTACAAGTATTTTCTTGAAAACTAAAATTGAAACATGCTCATCTGCCCGCAGACAAAATATTACTGAGACGTCAGCCATCGCAGCGATAGCAGTCACTCGCTTCACTCATAGGCGCATGATACGTTCTTCGTCTTTTTCATTGAGCTACAATTTGAAAGCGTTCCACTAACAGAGATCCCTAAGCTCGGCAAAAGATTAGGCTTACTATCTATCTACATTGTAAACCAAAATTTATAAAAAGCACTTTTATCAAATTTTTAAGGCATTGGTTAAATTTAAATCATTTCCGTTTCTGGAGAGAGAAATTTAACATTTTTTGAACAAATTAAAATTTTTTGTTATTTGGGCAATTTCCTAGTTATTTATATTTTTCCTATATGTGGGGAGACTGTTTAAATTTTATAAGGTATTTGCGTTAGTGTTTTAATTAGTACAGATCATTTATATGCAGTACAATATTTTTAAACTTTTTTTACAAAAAAGTGTGTGATAGAAGTAAATTTTTGCAACAATTACCTAGCGTTTTTACATATTTAATGAATTTAAATAAAAAGTAGGTTATATTCACCTTATCAATAATTACAGGTGTACTTACCACTCAGAGAGTTGTAACTAAGAAAATAAATTTGGTCTAAAGAATTTTGTAACCTACTAAGTGAGTTTTTAGTGGTAATTGAATATTTTTAGTAACTTAAAACAATCATTTCATAAGGTCTGGAACGAGATTAATTTTCATTATCCATCAAATTTGATAGTCGACTGTTCCTAGAATACTTTGATAAAGTTATGTAAATTCAGCTTAAACCAAATACATTAAGATCTTAGAATCATGCAGATAATGGAAATATTAATCACGTTTTACGCAGACCACTCACAAACTTTGTTTCATTTATTACTTCTTAAATGAATTGATCGACTTTGATGCTTTTTTCTGTAAAAAATATATGCAATATTTTCGGTTCAGTTCAGAAAAATTATCGTTACCATTGCCATAAAGCGACTATGGAATGTCATAAAACTCCACATGCTCGTAGCACAAGAAAGCATGTAAAACCTACACCCCATGAAATCAGGATTTTTTCGTATTTATAGTATATGCTGGGTGGGTTAATTTTGAAAGTAACAGCACTGCAAGCATACTGCTCCAATTTGTTTATGTTAATGTAGAAAACGCATGTTCAAGAACAGATCAGCCAATGATTAGGAACCAACTCACCCATTCGGATAAATGCTTAGACCATTCAATGTGCCACTACAGCCTCTTATGGACTGCTATTGTGTCATTACATTAGCGAAAACTATTCTTATTGAAATAGAAAATTCCAACTATATCTCTGTTCATGTGGAAAAAGTATGTCACAAACTTTGGTCAGTCGTAACCACGTGGCCGAATTTACGCTTATTCCACAACTGATGAATGACATTCATATTTTAATGAGATTTGGATAAATAATCTGCAGCTTTAGCAGTACTTTTTCATAGATTTAAATACTGAAAATGAAAAAGAATTGGGATGATAGAGTTTCGACAATCGACTCTAGAAAAAATATGTTCTAAATAAAAATGAAAGCTAATTAAATTTCCGATAAAATTGTTTCCATACATATTTGTCGAATTTTCAACGGTTTTCGAGATATAAGTAACGTATATCTCTTGAAAATCGATAATTTTCAAAAAAATCATTTTTACCAAACTCTTTTTGTCAAACATTTGCTTCTAGTGCCCCCCACGATTGTTTCTCAGAAAAATTGTCAGAAACGAAGTTGAAGAGCATTAAATTTCTTTTAATTTTATATACATTTTTGCTACTTTATCTTAAACCAATCAAAAGTTATAGAATTTCTAACGTGTATGCTCAATTTCGATGTCCCTCTAGAAATGAGTATGTGTTGATGCTACCATGATGATTAGCAGCATTTAGAACAATAGAAATAAGGTAGATGCAATTGATACACAACATTTTTTTTGTAATTATAATTTTATTATATTATTACGAATCATATAATGAAAGTATATATATGAACTGATAGTAATTAAAAAATGAAAAATAAGCATTCAAGGTGACATCTTGGTTTTTTGAGGTGGAAGGCTCGAGGCTCATTTATTTTCGTCAGCAGTGGAGATGTCCAAAGAGATTGGTAGTGTATCGATGTTGTCGTCGTCGCCTTCTTCCTGAATTAATATTCCGACTCCGTTGTTGCAACTGCCCTTACAATTCGGGCATGCGACAGAGCAGTTTAACAATACTTTTCTACAATCACACCTGCCACTGTCACATCCTTTTGCGCATCGGCAAAAAATCATCTTCAAGATTTCGTCAGGAGCAGCATCCAACTCTAACAGTTTCGGAACTAGTTGGTCATTCCTCCTCTCCCAACCCCAATTCGGCGCCCCATCATTAGGTTCCTTCCCTAACCACAGGTGTACTTGGTGGTACGTCCGGAATGCATGCTGTTTAACGGCTCCTTCAGTTGGAGGGAGAGTTGAGGGATCGGGCTACATATTTGCAGCTGCTTTGACAAATGATTTATAGCGAAACTCGTTGAGAGATTTTTTTTGTGGCTGGAGCACCATACCATGAGAGAGTACTCATGATCCCAGCTGTCTCAATGGAGTCAGGGGAAGAAGAACCGCTGGCAAATACCTCAGCTGCACGTTGTATGATTTTGGACTTCTGGTACATTTTGACAAAACCCATTTTACTCTTGCGCTACGCTGCGGATATTGAGTCACAGCCTGTAAGAATAACAAATGGGCATTGTCCTTCATTTTCAACTTTCTAGAGGAACATCGAAATTCAGCATACATGTTAGAAATTCTATAACTTTTGATTGGTTGAAAATAAAGTAGCAAAAGTGTATATCAAATCAAAGGAAATTTAATGCTCTATAACTTCGTTTGTGACAATTTTTCTGAGAAACGATCGTGGGAGGCACTAGAAGCAAATGTTTGACAAAAAGAGTTAGGTGAAAATAATTTTTTCGAAAATTATCGATTTGCAATAACATATATCCCAAAAACTGTTGGAAATTCGTTAAATATGTATAGAAACAGTTTTATCGGAAATTTAATTAGCTTTCATTTTTATTTACAATATATTGTTTCTAGAGTCCACTGTGTCCGAGATATAATCGAAAAACCCAAAAATAGGACCTCCCCCCCACCCCCTTCCCACCGTAAGCTCACCTCCCAGAGACGGGGATTTTAGTATGTTTACCTACTAATTACTTCTAACAAAGTCCTGAAGCCAAAAAATCTCTCTTTTGAGCACTCATTGACTGGAGTATTACTTCCATCTGTATTACAATTTGTTAATGTTAAGGTAAGTTTTATGACTATATTTATATGCCTGTCATAAGGCCCTATGAAAAGAAAGATACTTATCATCAATCAAATATCTCTCCAAATTTCAGACGCAACTCGGTATGCATTTCCGTAAGAACAAGGAACAACCAATATCGTGTGCATTGTTTAATATTATATTTTTTGGAATGTATATGAATGAGCAATCCATTACAGCATAAGCGACACATTGAATGGCCTAAAGATAAATACTGCAAATGTTAGGCTAACCGCACAGTGACGATTTAAAATCAGACGATAGTTTAGTCGGTCTCTAATCAAAAGCAGCCGAGACTGATTTTGACTAAATAATCGGGTTGCTGTTAAGTTGGCTTGTGTGCGCACGTACATTTGAGTTCATGCCATTATAGAGACCGACTAAACTATCGTCCAACTTTAAATCGACTGTGTGCGGTTATTCTTACAGAACTCAGACAACTTTTTTTAAGGTTTCCACCCAAGACTTGGAAATGAATAAAATTTCAGTTCTCGATTTTTGTTTTCTGCATCCGGGGATGCATGAATACTGTGTTAATAATTGCTAAATTTTCCACAATTTTTATTATAATTTTTTTTGCAGTAATAACATATGAGCTACAGCCTGATAAATGCTATAAAAACAGATTTTTTAAAATGTGTTCTATATTCATTGTACACTCAAATATGTTATCAATTTTGTAAAGCATTTGTAGGGTATTTGCAAGAATATGAAAATGAATAATGAAAATTTTTTTTGCTCTTTACAAAAATATGGTTCCCCAATCAAAGTTCCATAAAAAAGTTTTTCTTTTTGAAACATCATAGAGCAATTAACCTTTTTTTTTTACAAAACTGCTATAAAATAGTTGTTGCAGGCATAGGCTGATTTTAATTTAAAACCAAAATTCTGACCCGTTAAGCGTTTTAGTTAGGTAACACATTTGAGTGTACGATGATAGTATAGGAGATATTTTTAAAAAACAATTTTTTGTCACATAAAAGCGCCTCTTTTCGTAACTGTCTTTGGGGATGAAAGAAGCGCTTTTGTCCCTGTAGAAGACAGCACAGAAGCTGAGCGGGCACGAAAGTGAAATGACCACTTTTTCATATCGTTTCTGTCTTGTGCCGTTCTATACAATCGCAAAAGGGACAAGAGCTTGAAAACAACGAAAACCTTTTTACTTCGATCCTTTATATGCCCACGTTAATAATTGTCTATTACCAGAACAACACGGGTTTATCTCAGGTCGCTCAACAGTAACAAATTGAGTAATTGTGAAATTATTTTACGTCGATTTTTGTAAGTACAGTTGAAAAATTGTGATTTTGACAGCAAGGGAAACAACATAACCTCGAAAATAGACGCCAATGGCTCAGATAATGACGTTGAAGAATACTTCACATCTCCGGAGATTGGCGGGCGCTGCAATTAAATTAGATTTACTTTTTCTCTCGCCTTTGCTCACTAGGTACGTAATGTACTATTTCCCCTTCTCCCTCTCCTCCTAATTATCCCACCACCCCCAGCCTCCCGTCCAATAGAATATCTTCCAATAATACCCCTCTATTAAATAAAAATTCAGTCCTCCACTCCTTCATGATAAAAAATGAATTTTAATTTTTGCACCTTGGATTCGCTATATCTCACGAATCAATGGTCTGACGCTGATGAGGTTGGGAACAAACAAAACAAATGTATCTAAAAAAGCATCAAAGTAAGGTCAAAGTTATTAATTGTATTTCGTGTATAACATTCATAAAGTGAGACTTTTGAATCAATGTAAATGTTAAAATTCACTAATCTATTTCATTTCATCATGGTTTTATGTAAATTGTTCGATTTAAAAAAATTGCACTGAGGGACAAAATGCAATAGTTATTTTAAAAATGTTTAGCAAAAATTTCAAAATTTATTGTAATCTGTGATTATTATGTTTAAACTTCACTAACACAAAATTGGAAATAACAGATTTTGTTAGATTTTCAATTTAAAATAAATATTGCGCTAGGGTTCATATCCCAATTTCAATCAACTATTTTATCAGTTGTTTTAAAATATTATTTGTTATAGCATTCCACCAAATACTTCACTTAGTTTAAGAAATACAATTGCTAATGCAGTAGACTGTTATTGGGATCCATATCGATATAGATTAGCTCAAAAGGAGGTATAAAATGGCAGGTTTAAAAGTGTTCATAAATCAAATGTAAAATATTAGTAATTAAGCACAACTTATGTGTTTTGTATGGTATGTAATGTTTAAACGTTTTTGTTGTATTGTATTATCCTTGTTTGTTAACAACGTCTTTGAGAACCAGAAAATCATGTTTGTGTAACGATTAAAACGGTAACAGATTATAGTCACATAAAGTAAGTTTTATTTGTTATAGTAGTAACTCTGCAGGAAAGTATTGCTCTTAATTCCTGTAATTAAATATTTGATTCTTTTTTTTCCAATAGCTTTCGTGCTTGTCCAACTAGGTTTGAAATTTTAATATGCACATTTTACAATTTAGGTTTAAAATCCACAATTTGGTTTACAACAGTTTTAACTTATTTTTTTCTCATTTTACATGGAATAGATAATTATATAAATATAAGAAAATGTAATGTCAAGTTGTCCCCCAGACCAACTAATTTCCACAAGTTTTACAACTTTCAATAATGCAGAGTCTAGAGTTACTTACTATCTTTCCATAATGATATGTACAAAATGTTTGGTAAATAAAAAACACAATAAACCATTTTCAGAGAGGGAAGATTGTGGACTAGTTATATTAATAATTTTAGAAAAAATAAATTACAGTTGTGCTATTCTGATAAATTTAGAATTGCTCTAACTACATCTCAACTATGACAATTTATCATCAAAACATCAGCTAATTGAATAACTTTTGCTTATTTTTCAATAAAGTATTGTATATAATTCTCTGCACGTAATAGATATAAAAGACTGTGTTTGTAATTGAAACATAATTGTGTAGGGTCTTTTAATGGTACATAACATATTTTGGTGACATTAAATCAGCGGATTTGGTTAAATTGGCATTTACAAACTGTCTATGAAATTGGTGCATCTTATAATGCTCGGCTGGTAACCAAACACTGTGATACCGATTGAGTAACATCTGATATTACACAGTTGCCACATTTCTTGCAACAAATAAAATTGTAATATGTTTGGGGTTGACAATAACGCCGAATATTTGGAAAAAATTAGGTGACAATATTTCTAACATTCTAGTTAGGAGATATCAAAACAAATACAGTAAAGACACATCTTACATAAGTTTTGGATCTTTTCATATAATTAGTAGTAAATTGTAACCATATTGGTTAGTCTAATGTAAAAGTTGTATATATACCTTAGTTCAGTTTAATGAACTCTTAAAGTATGGAGCCGTGGCACATTTAATTATCACCATTTAAAAGAAAGCTCTTATCGGGTTTTGATTGTGCCTACTCTGTATAGAATTTTAAAATTGTACAGCTAACAAAGAAAATGTGAATATGTGAGAAAGGAAATATGACTTCTTGATATGCGAAAATGTTTGCGACTTTACCTTAAAAAATATATATATGACTTTACTGCATAAAGCATTAGCTACAGCTTTAGCATCCCTTAATTTTATCATACTTATCAAATAATTTGCATCAGTAACAGTGACTTCACACATGACGTTTGTACTTTATTAAATGTCTTACTGTTCATTAAATTTAATTTCTATAAAAAATTTGCAGCTGTGTTTAATACACAATTTTGAAAGTCTGCCAAATCGCCTCACATAAACTCTTTCCACAATTTCTCTTTCTCTCTATTTTTTATTGTTTGACGAGTTCGTCAAAAAACACAATTTTTAATTTGTCGATGTTTCGTTTATTATTATAAACATCCTCAGGACAATTTAATTTGTGTTTTGATGTTGTATAAAATACATAACTTCTGGGACATCACATTAACGTTGATCCTAACACCCACGAAACTCGTCAAACAATTATTTTTAACAAAAATTGTTTTTCTGCTTGTTCATTGAGAATTTTTTTTTATTATTTGAAATCAGGCGCTCAGTGAAAAAGGGTTAAAAGATATTTCAGTTCGTGTGAAATTGTCAGAATTTTTTTAAAACTTTTTGCCTCGGTATAGAAAAAGCCATTTTATAGAATGTGCCTTTAGCAAATAAGACGCAAAAATGGTAGGAATACGTGTTCTTATAAAGAACAAATCCACTAGTATCAAATTCAAATACATATGACTGAAGAAATTTATAAATTAGAGTATGCATTCTTATTAGGCTGTTTATCGCATTCTCAAAGATTTTGTAACATTTATGTGTTCTGTACTTAACGACTTCTAAAACTTTTCTATTTTATTTACAAATTTAAGTATGGAACACAGCTGTATAGATTTTTCGAATAAAAAACTGCCAAAACATAGGTCGATACTAGCCAAATACATATTTTAAAGAAATAGGTGCAAAAATACTGTATATTATTTTCCCGAATGTTGGTAAACGATTTTGGTTTGGCAGACAATCAGGGCGTTCAGTACAGTATGTTTATTTTTTTTAGTATAGATAAACTTTGTGTTATATATAGTGTGATTTTATATACAAAAAATAATAAACGAAAGTAAATAAATTTGTTTTATTTAAATTAAGAAATTTTTATAGTAGATTGCTTTTAAACAATACAAAATTATCTTCAATTTTAAAGCATTATAAAGTCTTAGTTGTTAGTTAAAATTAGTCTGTTGACATTTTTTCTTCAGATGACATAATCGGTAAAAGTCTAGGCCCATAAAGAAGAACATAAGCACAGTGCCAATCTCCTATAACAGAAAAACAAATTATCAAATTGAATACCAGTAATGTGAAAGTCAGCTACAACTGTCTCTTTACTGTTTAGAATTGATTACTAATTATATAAAGGTAATAAAAGTATTTACAATGAAAATGAACTTGCATGAAGCCCGAATAATAACTTTTAGGAGATAATAATAATAATAAAAGATCTTTATTGGTCATACACATATAACATATAACCAAAAGGTCATCGACCGAGGTCCTTCAGCCTGTCTGTCACATCATTTTATAATTATTTTATAGAAAATTAAGTTTTCTTGAAGAAGTGATAAATCGGATTTAAGTATATGTAAAAAAAAAAAAATTCATTAATACATATTACATATTAGCATTTTACAAATTAGGATGAAGAATTAATTAACGTCCTGCAGGGAATTTAGTATTTCTTGAATGGTTCTTTCGGGAAATCGACATCTGGGCCGCTGTATTGTTCTCGTTCTCAGTAGGGGATTTATGATGAGGAAATTATGAGGTCGTTGTGCAAACTTTTTAGAAAGCATATTGAGTCTCTCCTGAATTGGGCTGATTTTGGAAATGTCATAAAGATAATTGTTAGAAGGCTTGTGGAGTGGATTCCTCGGATGGCGCATCTTAGTAATTATTCTCAAGGCTGAAGTTTCGGCAACTTGAATATTTTTTATAATAGATTTCTGGCAATTTAGGTACAGGGTATGTCCAAACTCTAACAGTGGACGGCATATGGACTTGTAGATTTTGGCAGCAGATTGTGTTGAAATTCCCTCTTTTTTATATGTTAGGGAACGAAAAAATTTTGCTCGTGTTGTAATTCTTCGTTTGAGCAGCTTAATATGTTGCATTTGTAATCCAGTTCGATTCCTAGGTACTTTGTAGATACAGGGGATTGTATTCTTGAATTTAAAATACTAATGGAGGGTGAATTTATGGATAGTCTATGATTGAAAATTATAAAACCAGCTTTAGCGGGATTTAATTGTAGTCTCCAAGTTTTAAACCATTTTTCAGTGTCATTAATCATCGTTTGTAAATTATCGATGGCCTTGGTCAGAGTTTTGTCGTGAGAAATTAATGTGGTATCATCTGCGTATTGCAGAAGATAAGATTTTGGATCAATTTCGGAAGAAAAAATATCATGACAGTAAATATTATATAGCACTGGTGATAATGCAGATCCTTGTGGCAATCCTTGCTCACCAACGAAACCATCTGAAAAGGAGTTGTTTACTTTGACATAAAGATTCCTCATTTCTAAAAAGCTTCTCAGAATATAAACAAGGTAGGCTGGGATCTTTAGTTTGCTCAATTTGTAAAGCAAACCCAAATGCCATACACTATCAAATGCTTTTTTAATGTCTAAGAAAACAGCAGCTGATTTTAAGTTATCTAGTTTGGCCGACTGGACATTGGACACCAGGATGGTAAGAGGGTGTAGAGTCGAACATTTTTAGTTAAATCCAAATTGAAAAGCTGGAATTTTTTCACTTATGCACTCCACATTCTACCTTTGATAATTTTTTCAAAGAGTTTTCCAAGAACAGGTAATAAAGTAATTGGTCTGTAATTTTCCGTTTTTGTGTGATCAGTGTGGGGCTTAGGAATTGCAATTATTTGTCCTTTTTTCCAAGTAGCCGGAAAATGGTGATTGTTTAAACAGAATTCATACATTTTTATTATATAGAGATGGATATCATAGTCCAGTTTTTTTACAATTGACTAAGGAATATTGTCCATACCTGGGGCCGAGTTTTTCTGTTTATCAAGAATTTTGAAGTATTCCTCCTCACTAATTTCTATACCATCATTTATTTCGATATGATGGAAAAACTGATTATGTCATTCTGTTACCGAATCGAATGTTTCATCATCAAAGTCAGGTTTTACATTATGTACATAGAGTTGTTTTAGGTTTTCAGCAAATATTTGTGATTTTTCAGCATCAGAGCTATATTCTACACCATTTTCTACTATAGTTGGGATGTGAAATGTTTGTTTATATTTGGTTAGTTTGTTGATTTGGGAAAAAAAATTGCGCCCTCTAGATTTGTTTATTTCTTTGCATACATCTAACCATTTAGAAGATTTAAACATCATTATCATGTTGTGAATATTTTTGTTAAGTTCGTTGAATTTTCTTTTGGGATCGGGATCTTGATATTGCTTGTATAGTCTCTGTAAATTTTCCTTTTTTGTTTTATTAACCTCATTATGAATGGTGGTAACTGGCGAGCAAAGTATCTATGTGCAGAAATTGGAGTTTCCTTAAGAATGGAAGTTTTTAGCTTCTCATTAAATAAATTTATTGTGTCCGGTGTAATGATTCTGTTCTCACGAATATGCCTGCACATTTCTGCATTCACTTTTTCCATATCACATTTATTATATAAATATAAATTGTTTGTTTCTGGTTCTGAAGTATCAGCTGGCATAAGCTAAAACTGGTCATTATCCTAAGGTGGTCAGAACCAACGTCAGGGATAAGTTCATTTTGTTGAAATTTTTCAAAATATTTTTTGTGTAAAGAACTGCATCAGGTGTTGAATCAATATTGTTTGGCATAAGAAATGTTGGGGGAGTATTTGCCCGTTCAAATGATGTGCCACTGAGAAAAGTATTTAACTGTCTGTGTTTTGCTGCGTTGAAATTGAAATCACCGATAATAATAGCATATTTGAATCGCGAGGCCATGATAAAAAGATTTTCCTCAATGTTTGATGTGGGATGAATATAGACCAGGAAAATGTGAAGAAGATTATTTTGAAAAGGTATGGTAAAATGTGTCACTTCATTTAATGGATTGTTGACTCTTGGAGAATTAGCTTTACCCATCTTCAGGGATGGGTGAACTTGAATGAGACTGCCGCCTCTTGCATTATTATTTACAATATTGCCATTTCGCTGTATAGTGCTCCAATTCTGGTATTTTGTGTTAGACCCTTCTTTTGTTTTACTTTCTATAAAAAGTGCACAATTTATATTTAAGTTTTCGATAATGTTGTTAATTAAACATTTCTTAGGCATGTAACTGTTGACATTAGTGTATAGAATATTAAGCATTGTCGTGAACATGAACATCCTGTCTTCCGAGTAGTGGTTCTGTTGGTGAGTTAAAATCATTAAGTAGCATGTCGAACATCAAAATGTATATCTTATTGCCAATAAAGGTAACTGAAGTTTCTATTTGGTATTCTTGTATAAATTTCCTCCTCAATTTTTCCAGTAATTCAGCTCTGTTTACATGTTTGGGTTTATTAAGTTTATTGACAAATGTATTCACTATAACATCATGAATTGTTACTGGCGCATGAATTCTAGATTTTTCCCTTGTTTCACCATTGATTTCATGACTTTTTTTGTTAAGAGTTTTAACTGGAATATTGGGTATCCCTTCTATTGGTTTCCTGGGACGATTTGGGCATTTAAACGACCAAGCCTGATGTTCCTCAGACCCACAAGAATTGCATTTTGGGGGCAGAACACTTGTACATTTAATGGTAGAATGTTTTTCTCCACACTTTGAACATTTAGGAGAACACTCCTTCTTGCACTAATTTTTCGTAAGCTCTTAAATGGCTTGTGATAATTCTTAACATGTGGGTAGGTTTATTGTTTGATTTTGCAATACCTGTGTGACACTTGCTGATCTGTTAAAAACTTGCTCATCTGAGTGTCTGTAATGTCCATATCAACCGATGCGATGATGCATGATAGCAGAGTAAAAAAGCCTGTAATTTGTTCCAAAGATTTTTTTGAGCGTAGAACAACGAGTGACCTATATAATATTATTATATAGGTTATTTCACATCCCATATGACGATTTACGACATCTTTGACTGGGGCATACTCCAATTATTTAAAAAAAATAACAAAATCGCTAATATTAAAATAGTGTACATTTTATTACATACCACATGATATCTTGCAAACCTTATGAAATATCAAAAAGATTTTTGTTTGTGACGAAAGTAGACACATGAACGCTAATAGCAGTGCCATAGATTTACAAAAAAAAGTATTTTTATCTACCAAAAAAATAATGAGTTATTAGAGTTTTCATTTAAGAACAATATTTTCTTCAGTGATGATAAAACTTTTTTATTTTTAGAAATTCTCACATATAATATGCGAGTAAGATTTGGCAGACATCCCAAGAAAGTTTAAAAAAAAAACGCAATAACTTATCTTTTATACTTTAGGAGATATCCGTAGCTAAAGTCGAAGTATTGTGGCGGGATTGTGCATGGCGGCATAATGATTCTTGACCCACGGGCTAGCCACGCTGCATGTTCTTACGAAAAAGTGGCCCTTAACGTATCTTATTAAATCTTGTCTTGTTCTAAAAAGGTGTTAAGGTAAACTGACTGTTGACACAACATAACATATTATTATGTAATGAATAAATATGCTAGACAAAATAATATTTTTATTTCAGCTCATCATATAATAAATCATATTTTTATTTAGTAGTCCTCGGATTCTGAATCTGAGTCTTCAGTAATTATTATGTTACAGCATGATCTGCATTTACATTCATTGTAACATTTTAAGCCCTGCGTCACACAAACACAATTTTTATTGGAGCAACTAATTGATAGAATTTTTCTTAAATTTTCTGGCACAGGGTCCTGTGTAGTCAAACGGGCGTCCATGAATTTTTCTCTAATTTCCAGCCATATTTACTGGGATCTTCGACATAATTTTCTGCTTGATGGCTGGAATACCAAATTTTTAATTGATATATACACCTAAAATACAGACATCTATGTTATTGCCTCTGTATCAATGTTATAAGTAGGTACCTTTTAAGGTGTTGCCTAAAAGCATCATCTGTAGGCAGGAGTTCTGAAGCCGGACGATTGGTTGTTGTCAAGAAGAATCGCATTTCATTCAGATTGTGAATATTCCTGTTTTTATTTTTGGACAGGTAACATATATACTGAAGACTAAGTTTAAGGGCTTCTTCTTCACATAAATTAGGAATATTTCCTATTTCCGTTAGGTCGTTAATATTTTTTAATAACATATCAAGAGCTGTCTTCTTTCCTTCTTTATAAAATGCATTTGTGGTGTTGCATCCTGTCAGACAATGAATTGCTAGAAGATTGTTACAAATTAGGGGGCCCAGATTAGGCACATGCTTCTTATGTCAAATAAACCGATGTTTCCCCTGATTTTTTTAGAACGAGAACTGCCCTGTTCTAGATCACTGATTTGACTAGTACTAGTAGATACAATATTTTGTGCACTAGCGTATGTTTTTCTACAACTACGATGGTGCTTTACTTTTAAGCTTCCATTTAAAAGAGCGTCTTTCTTTTCTAAAACGTTTTACTGAAAATATCCTGTCTTTTCTCCGCCGCACTAAATATAGTTTCTAGGCCCTGTTTAGTAGGATTTTGTACCACCAATTTATCTTGATGTCTAATGGATTCTCCACACAAAATGCACTCCATTTTATAGTATTTAATTAAAAATATATTTAAGTAGGAATAATTTACACAATACTGCACAAACAAATACACAGAACTTTAACTATTTTTCAATCTGTTTAACTAAAACTGGCTAACTAAAATTACGAAAACGCGGCAAACACGTTCGATCTAGTTTGATGGAAGCGTGCCGGGAAAATGCCAGGTTAAATAGCAAGCGATCGAACAATATCACTTGCGCTCTATTTTAATTCCCGATTATCACGTTGTCATGTTAGTCGCAAATGTCTCCAATGTTTTTTAAAAACTTCTATGATCTTTTTACTTCAATTCACTCGTAGGATGTATATGAAAATCCCCAAAAATAAAAAAGTTTTTCGATTGTTAAAAAAAGCAATGCACAAAAAATTTATGTGGATATTTTCTATTTTTTGTTTGTTTAAGTACATTTGAAAAACTGCGCTAGGTGTTTACCAGCGCTAAAGTGTCTACTTTTGAATAAAAAAAAGTTTACTTCAATCCTCTTAATAGTTTTAGAATCCAACAGCGAATATTGACCAAACTATATTTACGAAAGCATCATTGTATAAATATTGTGTTATTATAGGTGATTTCAACGTCAACAAAAATAAACAAAAACAGCTTAACACGTTCCTAGAAAACTCCAGTTTTACAAAAGCAAATACGCCCCCCACTTTTCACATGGCAAACAATCCAGACACAACACCAGACCTAATACTCCATACAAAAAACTTAATAAATAATATAGAGAAAATCGAAACACACCCAGACATTGGTTCCGACCACTCAGCAATAGAAATATCCATAAATCTGTGCAGGGAAATTGAGAACGAAGAAGAAAAAAGGATGAACTACAACAAATGTAACATGGAAGAAGTAAATAATATTATGACAAAATACATCGAGGATATTCAACATGTGCCAATAAACAAATATATAATCAAACAGTTTAATGTAAAACTAATGACAACAATCACGGAGAATACACCCAAAGAACAAATAAGATACTATACATATAAACTGCCACCGTATATCATTAGAATGATAAAAAACAAAAGAAGAATGTATCGAGACTATCTAAGGCAGCCCAGTGAAGATTACAAGAGAGAAATCAACAACTACAACAAGGCCATTCAAAAACTAATAAGGCAATATAAAGAAAACAGTTGGATGCAAACATGTACCGAAATAAATAAACAACAAGGGAAAAATTACTGGCAACAAATTAAAAAATTGACGCAATATAAACCGCACCAGGGAGTACCTGCACTAGAGAAAAATAATAAAACATACAGCTCTGATTCAGAAAAAGTGCAATTATTTGCTGACCATTTTAGAGAAACTTACATGGAAAACAACAATCCCCAATTCGATGATGCACAGTATGAAGAGGTCAACAACTGGCATGAAGCATATTTCAATGAAAACTTAACTCCACACACAAAAGAGATAGATGAAGAAACCTACTTCCGAATACTCCACAAAGGTAAAAATACAGCACCGGGATATGATAATATCACGAAAAATGTAGTAAGAAAACAACTACGAAACACATTTGTACATTAAACGAACATACGAATACTGTCTCAGCCACGGCTATTTTCCTCCAGAATGGAAACATGGAATATTAATCACCATTCCCAAACCCAACACCGACCACACAAAGGTTAACAATTACCGCCCCATTACGTTACTATCTGTTGTGGGAAAGAATTTCGAGGAAATTATTAAAACAATATTATACAATGAAGTTGGACATGTTATCCCAACATATCAATTCGGTTTTCGAGAAAGATGTTCCACTGTACACCCCTTAACAATAATTACATCCAATATACAGACAGCAAAACTTAGTGGTCAGTGTAGTGCTGCTATTTTTCTCGACATTCATAAAGCATTCGACAGTGTGTGGCATCGTGGTATACTATATAAGCTAATGGCAAACAACTGCCCCAAATATTTACTTTTTCTACTAAATGACTACCTAACTGGAAGGACTGTTCAAGTCAAAATCAATAACCATTTATCACAAAACATTTTAATTCAACAAGGTGTTCCACAGGGTTCTCCGCTCTCGCCCTTGCTTTATAATATATACTGCTATGACATATATAGCCCTAATTTGGATCCAGAATATATAAATTTGAATCTATACATCCTCCAATATGCCAATGATACCACACTTGTAAGTCACAACAAGAACATACATAAGACAACAGAAGCACTTCAGCAGTTGATGAACAGAACATCAACATGGCTCAATAGATGGAGAATGAAACCAAATCCATCAAAATCACAATACATCGTGTTTAATCATAACGCATCTCCAAACACTCCAACGATGACTATCGAAAATAATACAATATATTGCCAACCTACTGTGAAATACCTTGGAGTTACAATTGACAATAAACTTAACTTTAATAAACATACAAAACTAATTAAGAAAAAATGCATCACAAAAAGCAGACATTTTCGCAGTCTAACGTATAAAAACCAAGGAATAAGCAAACGAACTGCCGCACATATTTATACCACAATCTGCCGACCAATATTGGAATATAGCCACCCGCTATACCTCAATACAAGAAAACCAGTCAGCAAAAATATAGAAGTAGCAGAAACATCAGCATTACGATCCATTACTAAAACCAGACACCCTAGAAATCCTCTTCATAACCCCCCCAACAATCTGCTCTACGAAATTACACAAATAACACCGATCACTCAAAGACTACAACTACTATCCACAAAATTTGCTAAAGAAGAAAGTAATATAGAAATCATCCAGCCACTCTGCAAAGTAAGAGAACAAGGAATAACCAATGCCAGAAAATATCCAGAGCTAACACTATGGGAACACATCATAGCACTGAATGAATGAAACTTCCATATAACTGTTTTTTTTTTTTTTTTTGTTAACATGATATAAATACTCTATGACAAACTGTAATATACAAACCATTCTTAATAATTTAACAGGCTGAAGGACTTAGGTCGATGGCCTTTTGGTGAATGCCAATAAAGTACCTTTTTTATTATTATTATTATTAGTTTTAGAAATATCGTGGGTTATATATTAAAATGTATGTTTTTTTAATTTTCCACATTTTCACATATTTTTTTACTATAAAAAGAGTCAGCCCCAATTGATCGTGTCGTAAATATCAACTCCTAATGGCCAACAACATTCCTAATAATGCTACGTTCATCTCATCTTGTTCTACCACAAAAATTTTTTTTTCAAGATAGAAGCGTCTTAAGAACAGCGATTTTACTCCACTATGAGTAAGAATTAATAGGATTCAAAGACTCTTGAGAATTTGTAGTTTTATATGGCGAAGTTTCCACATATGCGGTAATTCTTTTGTGATTCTGCAAATTTTTTAAGGTGTTGGATAAAACAGTTTTGGGGGTGTCACTCTTGAGAAGAAAACCTTTTTTTGTTTTTAATATGACATCTAAATTTGATGGTCTAACTGAATCCCAAACATCAGCCATTTGTACTCTGCTTGTAATATTATCTGCATTAATATAAAATAAATTAAAATATTGCTTATTGGTAATTTCTCTCATGATTGAAGAATGGTTTCTATGTTTTCTACTAACAGTAGTCCACCCTGTTTCTACATTATCAGTTTGATGGTTTTGTTTTTTCGACGTGGATTGTATTTCATTGATTAGTGGCAGTTTTTGTGTATTGTTATTATTACTTTTTGGTGTGTTATCAGAATGGAGTTTTTTTGTGTATCCAATGATTTCATGTATTTGTCCCTCGCTTAATTGTCTAATATTATTTAAAAGTTCCTGTTCATCGAATTTCCTCTTTTTACTATTAATATTATAGTTAGACACTTCCATAGGTTCACTTTCTTGTCCATCGCTTGAACCTGGCATTATTAAAAAAACTTGATATCACTTTGTCACTTAAAAAACACAAAAAACTTTGTTTGCTTGGAGAGCTCAATAAATCAGCCTGACCTTCTTGAAGCTTACTACAAGACTCGTAGGAGATAATTTATAATATAATTAAAAATTATAAAAACGAATAGAATCGGCTAATAATGGAACCATCACTAATTCTAATTGACATATGATCAAGACACAAATTTGCTGAGAGAACTCTGCAAGAAATTCTAATATTCATTGGAATCAAAGCATAATGAATAGATAGATAGAGTCCTCCGTACCACACATTCTGACTGAACAGGAGCACTTTATCCTGGCAAATTGATAAGATATTTCAGATTTTATTAGCTCAGAAAAACTCAGCACCTGGCAATGGCAACATACTCTGGAAATTAATACGGGAGCGTAGTGACCTTCTTTTTAAATTCTGATTTTCGAATTAATAGAGGGATTATAGGTTGAGTGGGAAAATATGATAGCTATCATATCGCAGGCTGATTTCATCAAACAAACTCTTTACTATTTAACTATTTTAACATGTAGTGTATTGTTCTACTCTTATCAATAAGTCTAAACCTTTTGTTAAAAAAGTATTTTAATTATTTTAAATTTATTTGAAATAATTATGAGATCGTGTTTCATAACAAACTCCTGTATTTTAGACACAAACAACATTATGAATTGAGCCTTGAAGATAATACTAAACAGCGACCATGCCAAAATCAGCAACTACATAGACGAATGCTTCTACTTGACCTAGGAAAACTTTTGGGAAAAGTCATAAAACAATATTTTACAATAGAAGAAAAAATTTCACGTATCAGTTTGATTCAAGGCAAAACGTTCTACATTACTTCCCATTACTGCACTAGTGTCCCAGTATACAATCTGCTAAACTAAATAACCTCAGAACGATGGCAATATTTCTCAATATCAAAAAACCAACAGATAGTATATGGTACACAGGACTCTATTGTATAAAATAAAGAAACTGTATATTCACAATTACCTGACACATTTCGTAACAAGTACTTGAATTCTAGGGAAATAAAAACTAAAATAAATAATGCAATATCAGATACACACAGAACAAAGAGTATCTCTTCTTTATTGATCAATACATACTGCCATGATAAACTCACTCTTACAGAACAACTTACTAATACCGGACACCACATGTTGCCATATGGTAATGAGGCTATCTTAAGGGCTTAAGAGAAAACTATTAGAAAAACAGTAAATTACTACAAACACACTCAATACAATGACACCCTGATATGGTTAAATAACTGGAGTCTACCCATCTGAATCTCAACTGCTAATTCTCAAATTCCCTCCAATGTTAGCTACCTTAAAGAATATAATTCAACTACTATCAAATGCGCTGGCTAACTAAGACAATTAATGTTATACTATTTTCTTTGGTGTCTATAGGACATTAACATTTAAAAATAAAGGCATTAGAACTTCCGCTGCTTCCAAAATCTACAAATCAATTTGTAGACCAATTATGGGATTTGGACATGCTCTTTATTTATACTGTAGAAATCCTGCCTTAAAAAAATTGAAGCTGCAGAAGCATCACCTCTTAGAGTTATTATAAAAATTTAACACACTGAAAATTTATTCTATCATCCATCCAACACATTACTCTACAGAACTAAATTTCTGCCAATTATTTAAAGGCTGCGCTACTTTCCTCCATATTTACTAAACAAACATATACCATGAAAAACCTAGAACCTCTCTTAATATCTAGAACAAAAGCTAGACCCAAATATAAACATCCTGTAGGAACAATCCAAGAATTTTTAATATCCCTTTTTAATGAAGATTATGAAAATTAAGCTAAAGGTAAAAATATAAATGTTTATTATGTGTCGTACACTGGCCGAAGGACCTCACCTGATGGCTATTTAATTGTTAACCAGGAGAGGACCAAAGATGTTTTATCCATAAATTGCCCAACCCTATCTTCAATTCTAGGTATATACAACATATCCCGAATTTTTCAAGTTTAGAACCGCCTATTCTCTCTCCCACTCTGCGTCCAACTCAAATACCCGTGATATCTACGCGCATGCCTAGCTTCTAGTTGGCGTCCTGTTGCAAACCTTCGAGACGTTGTCAAAGATCAGACACAAAAGCCATTTAAAGCGGGGAATTTTGAAGACTCAAACACAAACACGATCGGAAAATATAGAGAAAATGGTGGCAGTCTGGCAACACCGCTGGTTGCTCCGCTTTTAGTTATATTGTTGGTTGTCATGCGTTTTAAGAACATAAAATTTTTTTGAACTGACCCGACTAGCAATTGTAAAGTTCGACAATCCCAGCATTGCCGCCTCGCTTTATGAGGCGTGTTAGTATTGCTTTCGCCATTGAGATGTTCGCAGCTTTGTCATATACGAATTACTTATGGGTTAAACTATCTATTGAATTAAACATCTTTCGAGCAGACCCAACTTTCTTTAGAAGGGTTGTGGGAGAGGGGGGTTACTAGCATAAGTATATCCTTTTTTTATGAAAAACAATTAGTGATGACAAGTCTGTTTTGAAGAAAGGGAGAGCTGAGGGGTCACGATCCCTCTCTTTTCGATTCGTATTCATTACTGTAGAACGACTAGATGACAGTGTCTGTTGGAATTATCATCATCCAAACTTTAATATATTCATCAATATATAATACATACCCCCACCAGATAGTTTTAAAATATCCTCTGAAGTAACTGGAGAGACATTGTCATCATCACATTTTATCCAATTGTCTCCTGATTGACGAACCCATCCTACGTAGTGACCACTTGAAGAGGAACGACCCCTGTGAGTTAGAACAGCTTGTAGTGTATAATACCCACTATTATTGCTTCCCAAATCTATAAAATAATCCATATTAACAATATATAACTGTAGCTACTTCATGCTAACCATTCTCAAACCAATATGGAGCATACTCCTTATCTTCTTTTACTTTAACATCTCCTTTATTCTTATCCTTATCTTTAGCGGCCAGTTCAATTTGAGCATCCTCCCATTCCTAAAAACCAACAAAAAAGAATTTAGTCAAAATTAATTATGAATAAGGGAAACCTTAAGACATTATTTCATCACTTAAGGTGGGCATATTCAAGAGAGAGGAGGTCCGAAAAGGAAATATTTATTATTTTTGACCACAACTTTTTTATTAATACACATATTGTTAAAAAAAGTATAGGACCCCTTTGCCTTGTGTGGGAGGGGGCTACACATTTAGAGACAAAGGACCCACACCCAATATCCGTGTATAGTGGAAAAATCCCTTTCACAGTATTTTCCACTGCCACGACCCGGGATCCAACCCGGAACTTTTGGGTAAGAGGCGAGTGCGCTCACCTCTCGACCACCAGTCATTAATACGTCACTAAAAGTACAAACAGAGTGGAGACTGGGAAAAGTTACTCTTATGGAGATGAGCAATCCTTTATAGTTAACAATGCTTGGGTTTAACCACCTTCCAAATTCTAAAGATAACAATTTGTGCACTAGCAAAATTTACATATACAGTACGGGGACTGCTATTAGGCATATAGAGAAATTCTATACATTTATGTACATGTGCAATAAGGGTGAGAATGTCATCTAATGGTATGATTGGTGTGGGGAGATCCAATGTGCCATAGCGCTGCTGTGATTGTCGATGTTATGGATTTATTTATTATTTACTAGAGTCCCTTGGGTTTAAATCACAAGTAACCTTATAAAATTTAAGTATTATTGCAGTTAAAATAATATTAATGTGTTAAAAATGGATATTATTTAACAGAAGAGAAAGTACAAATAATTAAATAGTACTATGATCGCATTCACTGCGTGATACAATAAATTTATTTATTGTAGTGTACGAAAAATCTACATGCCATTGACCATTTTGAGAAAGATACTTTTGTTTATTTTGGTTATTTGTTGACCACCATAATTAATTTCAACAAATTAATATTTTGGGATGACACATGGTAATTTGTAGATTCCTTATTTGACGACCGGTCATCTGCACCTTCCGCTCCAAATACATTTACATTACTAACTGCAGCGGATCGACCACCTGTCATGCCTTCTCCCCACCATCCATTTCATATCAGCTTGTGATTCTAACCCATACTGCATAAGTATGTAAGTATAGAAGATTTCCTTGTATGCCTAATAGCGATACCCATACTGTATATACTTAAAATGAGCAAAATCCTAACTTTTAATCACATGAATAAAAATCCATGACACAAAAAAAGCAACGGTAAAATTTAACCTAAAATTTATGAATCTAACAAAAGTAATTGTTAAATTCTCAACCGGATGCCATGATAAAGAAACCTAATTTTCTTGAATTTATAACAAAATTTACAACCACACTATATTACAAAATTTAAAGTTACAAAGGTTCAACTGAATATCCAAATTAAAAGGAATAATAATCAACTATACAAAATCCACCATTTATTTAATTCGATTAAATGTTTACTCACCTTAAATTTAGCTCTCACTGGGGCTAGTTTTTCTTGCAATTCTGGTGAACACAAATCGTATGCATCAAAATCAAGAGGAAATTTAACGTCTTTAAGAATTTTAGCATTTATAGATTCCTTTTCTTTGAAATAAAACCGAACAAACTGCACTGTCAAATATGCTGGTAAGCGGCTAATTTTCGACTGTAAAAATTATAAATTTAATATTTTTGGCTTCACACTTTTCAAACTTACTGTTTTTATGTAAACTGCATCTCTATCTAAGGTAGGGGATTTCTTCGTCAGTTGTTCTTGCAATTTCTGTAAATGAAAAATGTACACTATGGCAGCTACTTCAGCATGAATATTTACAAGTGAAAGTGAGGTATTCTGAAGAGACATACAGATTAAGTAAAAGTAGTTTTTTATATCCTGTATAAACGAGTGAAGAGAAAGAAAAAAACAAAGGTTAGGAACAGAAAGTTGGATATACTACTCCCAGTGCACTGCACAAAATTATTTTTATCACCTTGTTGTGCATCAATGCAGGGCATCGGTATTATCGCGGCAATGATGAAATGGGAGGTCAAGATCTTTGTTTTCTTTTTCGCACTCGTTTACTTTAGGATATATAAAACTGCTTTTGCCGAATCTGTATAATTTACTTAATATAAGAAGTGTTTTTAGAAATTAGAAGGGTTCACTTCAAGAAATATAACATTAAGAGCCTCCGTGCACTTTCGACCAAATTGCGAAGGCCATGGCCCTTGCAAACAAAAAAACCACGACCAACTAAATAATCTTAATAATTTTTAGATACTTTTCAACTACATGTCAAACTGCAAAAGCTCACAACAATTATTTATTATCTTGATCTCTTACTAATGTTTAAAATAAATTTTATACCTTACCAATCATGTTACTAGTTAAAAGCTAAGTTACTTAAATATCTACAATCAAAAATTATAAGTATATTTTATATAATAAGCACATCAAATTATTGTATTATAAACTTTCATTTAACATAAATATAAATAGATGTAGTAGTTCTTTCTAAATTTATAGTTTATGATGAGAAGCCTTAAGAATTTATGTCAAATTTGAATTTTTAATATGTACTTACATTCTTTAGACCGGAATGCATATATCGAACATCCTGTGAAATAAAACAGCTTAACTGCAGAAATTGCTCCTTACTCTTCGAGACAGGTTCATCTTCTGCTTCAACACATTTTAATTCAACATCAAATGTACCACCAAAGTATTGATCGATTATGGACCTACAAACGCAAATGGCAGTTTCCTAACAAATTCATTTTACGCTTACAATAGATAAACTAAAAACTAAAATTTATTCTGGTTAACTTTCAATGTAAGAATGTGGGAAGACTTGGCAAAGGTGGTAAAAAGATATGGGAAGATAGTGGGAATGCAAGAAAAAAGTGATGGGGAAGGTAGTTGAAAAAGACGAATGAAGATGTATGAACATATTTAAAAAAAAAAACAACAGTATTTTTATAAGAGTGATTCAAACATATCTATTTAACTACTTTAAGAGATTTAAAATTCTTACTTGAACTGTTCCTGGGAAGTCCCTTCAACTTGTTTGGCAGGAAGTTTTTGTTGTAGCATTCGAACTAATTCTGTCCAACATTCATTTGCATCCTGGGAGAGAAGATATATACAGGGTGTTGCATCATGAGAGGGACATAGCTTAATAGGAGGTAGAGAACATCAGTGGTAACCGGAACCTCCCATGGAAATGTCTCATTGGGCCTTCATTACGAAGTTACAGGGTGTTAAATAATTTTTGGCCAAACCTGTTTTTTGTCATAACTTTGACAGGGAATGAAATAACGGATTCATATTTGGTACGGCTAATGTACTAACGAGCCCCAAGAGGTACATGTATAAAAAAAATATATCCAGGTCCGGACTCACTATAATTTATGTTTCTTCTTTGCATCAATAAAACATCACCCTGTATATATTTTTTTGAAACTTCGATACGATATTCGAAAAGAGCAAGAAAAAACAAACAAAATGACCTACTTCATTTTTTTGTTACACCTTCGTGGTTATTTAAATACGTTGTTAAATGTGCAAGAAAATGGATTACAGAACCCTATTAAATGAGAGGCACGTGAAATAAATAGTTTTATAACTAAAATTTGCAAAAATTCTATTGAGCCTAGGTGGTCTGGGTGAATCCTAATTCCGGCACGTTTTAAAGGTCCATTTTGGTAAAAAACTGTGGTCCTAATAAGTAATCGGGTATGAAATAACAAAATTTTTAATCAATCACAGTAGGCTTGTTCAAAGAATAAAAGTGACAGATAATTTAAACCATTTAGGCCTAAGCAACCAGTTACTTTGATCAAGAAAATCATCAACATTTTATACTTAATAAAAATTGGAAAAGAGAACAAACTAAAATCTAAATAAATAAAATATTTTCCATTCAATTAACAATAAATAACAAAACAATAACTAAATGTGTTTAAAAATAAAACGTAATTGACACTAAAGTAAATTTTCAAAATGTCCTCCCCCACATTCTGTGCATTTTCTTGCGCGTTTAGAAAGGTCACCAATTGCTCGACGTATCATTTCTGGATTATTCCGTATTCCGTCGCAGGTTGTAACGATGCGCTGGATTAAATGTTGTCTACTTTCAATTTCAATGCTATAAACCTCGAAGTGGCCCCATAAAAAGTAATCACAAGGGTTACAATCAGGAGATCTTGGTGGCCATTCGTGTGGACCCACGCGTCCAATCCATCTATTAGGATACACATTGTTTAAGTGTTCTCTTACTTGAAGGTTAAAATGTGGTGGGGCCCCATCATGCTGAAACAACATGCCTCTTATACCGATATTTTCTAACATATTCGGTAAAATGTTTTGAAGAAAATCAAAGTAAATTTCACCATTCAATTTTTCTTCAAAAAAATGTGGCCCTATCAAATGTCTATTCACAAGTCCGACCCAAACATTTACAGAAACCCTGTGTTGCGAACGGCGTTGGCGTACCGCATGTGGGTTTTCCTGTGCCCATTTATGATTATTTCGTGAATTGTTTACTCCATCCCTTGTAAATTGTGCCTCATCCGTAAATAAGGTTCTGTAAATGACTGGGCGATGGTTAGACAACCAATGACAAAATGCCAGGCGGGGGATATCGTCGCCTTGTGGAAGACGCTGTACCTGCTGGATATGATATGGATGGTAACGTTCTCTTTTTAGGGTTCTCCATACTCGCCAATGAGGAATACCAGTTGCCAAACTGATTCGTCTAGTGCTCATATTTGGGTTTTCTTGAACTACGTTTATAATATTGTTTTGTTCCTGCACACCTTGTTGTAAAACACGCTCCACAACTGCAGAAGTAGGAAACTTTCCGTGTTGTCTTGCATACTGGAACACCGTACTAAAGGTTTTATGATTAGGGCATCGACGACCAGGAAAACGCAGCCGATATTCTCTTTCCGCCGACCTACCATTTCCATTACAGAAACCATAGATGAATATTATGTCAGCATATTCCACGTTTGTAAATTTTACTGGCATAGTTAAAATATTTTCACAAGTTTTCACTAACTAAATGCGGATTATTGACACATTAAATTACTAACAAACAATTATTCAACTGTTTAGGAGATTTCTTTTTATTATCTGTCACTTTGAACAAGCCTACTGTGATTGATTAAAAATTTTGTTATTTCATACCCGATTACTTATTAGGACCACAGTTTTTTACCAAAATGGACCTTTAAAACGTGCCGGAATTAGGATTCACCCAGACCACCTAGGCTCAATAGAATTTTTGCAAATTTTAGTTATAAAACTATTTATTTCACGTGCCTCCCATTTAATAGGGTTCTGTAATCCATTTTCTTGCACATTTAACAACGTATTTAAATAACCACGAAGGTGTAACAAAAAAATGAAATAGGCCATTTTGTTTGTTTTTTCTTGCTCTTTTCGAATATCGTATCGAAATTTCAAAAAAATATATACAGGGTGATGTTTTATTGATGCAAAGAAGAAACATAAATTATAGTGAGTCCGGACCTGGATATATTTTTTTTTATACATGTACCTCTTGGGGCTCGTTAGTACATTAGCCGTACCAAATATGAATCCGTTATTTCATTCCCTGTCAAAGTTATGACAAAAAACAGGTTTGGCCAAAAATTATTTAACACCCTGTAACTTCGTAATGAAGGCCCAATGAGACATTTCTATGGGAGGTTCCGATTACCACTGATGTTCTCTACCTCCTATTAAGCTATGTCCCTCTCATGATGCAACACCCTGTATAAATATATTGTTTGTAAGTACATTATTATATATAATACATTAAAGCCAGATCTTTTTATCTAATAATAAAGTTATAAATAATTATTCAGGAGACATTATTCATTGAATAAAGATACCAATGGTGTTTCTTTTTAACACGCTTTTATTAGCTTCACCTGTATGTTTGTTTAGTTCAAATGTGCTTAGAGGGCGGAATATTAAATAATATTTTTAGTCGCAAACTCCTCTATATAATCCTTATTTTACTATAAGGAACATAACCAGACTGCAACCAACAGCTACTCCCGGGCTATGTGCCCCGCCGAGCGCTGAATTACAAGTTACAAGCCTGGCGCGTTAAGTGTAATAATTGCATATTACCATCAAAGTGCTAATGCTTCGATTGCAACAAACACCAACCGTAAGACTGATCCTACTTAAAGGAGATTTCGTGCCAGTCGTCTCATCACTTGCAGACTGCAGTTTCGAACTACTGGCTCTCGTCAGTGCAAGGTAGGCATGTGACGACCGACACGAGGATCCCTTGACCATTTGGTACACATCGGTATCTTTAGGATAGCGACATATAAAATAGTCAGCACGCGCCATCTAGCGGTCCAGTGTCTACTATCTATCCTATCTGAAGGGATTAAAAAATGGATCAATCAGGTATAGAGTTAGTCCATGAAAAAAATATTTTCATGAAGCTAATCAATTTATTAAAGCAATAAGCTAGGGTTGGCGCGCGAAACTGAGGAAAAATTATTTTTCGAAAAAAAAAAAAAAAAATTTCAGCCAAAAAATTGTTATTCTGATGTTGAAAAATTTTTTTTCTTCATTAGTTTATCCAATGTACCGTTCATTGTCCAACCACATTCTCGTGCATTCAAAGTTGCACATAATGGCTCTGTCATATTTTGCCACATGCTAGTAATGTAAATTGTACACATAATTTTTTGTTGCAAGGACATCCAACGTGGTGGAATTGACCATTACCGAAACCTTTATTTTTTTTAAAGAACTTTCCCGTGTCACGTTTTTGAGAATACAATTTCTGGAATATCTTAAGCCGTGTTTCATTTACTTTACTGCAATTTTTAATGCTGTACATTAGAGCTATGAACTTTTGTATTTCGCTCATTTTTTGATCATCAAAAATATCGGACGGATCACTCAGAGAAAAGCTTCCATAAAATCTTCGTGTTTTTGAAGGCCTATTGAAATCGATACCAGAATGGGACGTACAGCGAGATCTTAGACTATTACAAAGTGCACATCCAATACATTTATTATTTTTAGCTCGATTTTAGAAAATATATACAGTGTGACCCATTTGAAAGTGGGACACCTGCACAAAATTTTTATTTACCATCCGAAATTGACATTTTTTTTTTAAATGTAGAGCGTGGGAAACTGCACTTTAGGATAAAGTGCCAAATTTTTTAAACAAAAACCAAGGCCTACGGTGTAAATTTTGGGGTTGAAAATTCACAAAATTGTAATAATTTTTTTTTATAAAAAATCTGAGCACACCACTGGATTAAGCGCCCTCTAAAATGGGCCCATACAAAATTTCATAAAGAAATATCCCATATTAATAATTCTGTGCACAAAGTAAAAATCACATTGTTCTTATTACTTTATTTATTCTTATCAAGTAATCAATGGAATAAAAATTGGAAAACAATTGAGGAAAACATTTTTCTTGGTAACAATTAACAAAATTATTGGAATGCCGGAATATAAACTAAATGCCAATTATATTTTTCTTTCTTCCACCAATCCCACCAGTCATCCCAAAACTCATTTTCCAAAAAGTAAAAAATACACCTTGGTTCAAATTATTCTCAGAAAAAAAAGACCAATAATTCTACAATCAAGTCTCCGCATCACACGTTTATTTTTTCTGAGTATTGCCTCTTTGCGTTTATGATCCAATTAGGATTTTCGGCATACCAGTACCGTGAATTTTGAGACGACACCACTCCATTTGTTGGAAATGTAGCTTCGTCGTTGAACAAAATTTCCTTTAAAAAGTCCCTGTTATTCAGATATTCTCCCTGGGCCCACAAACAGAATTCCAATCTTTTTTCCTCATTTCCCTATTCCAGAGTACATGTAAAATTTTCGACTTAAATGGTTTTTACTTTTTTTTTAACCTAGCGCCGAATACAATTGAGCGGTCTCTGTCAAATATGATATTTAGAGTTCTCTTACAAACATCTACTTTTTGTACTTTTCATCTACCCTGAGACCTATCCTTAACACTAAAGGTAGCTCACATTGAAAAAGAAAAAAAAGAAATCGATTTTCTCGATAACAGCTTACTCCATTGTGCTACTATTTTAAAAGGTTTTTAGGCTGAAAACGTTTACTTACTGTATTGAAATTTTAACACAATAATAATACTAAGTGCCGAGACAAGCACAAACAACCAAGATTATGAGCTGATGCATATCTTATTGTGTTCTTGACTCGATTCTCGATTATTTTCGAAGTATTGCCGAGTATTGCCGGGGTATTCCCGTGTATCCCAGGCTATTTCCAAGTATTCCTGAGCATTACGGAGTGTATTCGTGTGGTATTCCTGAAAATTTGTACACGTATTTCCGGCAGTGGTTGACCCCTCGGTCTTTACCAAAGTCTTTCTGTTTTGGTAAAAAATGTATGAAATATTCCTTAAGGTTCACAAACTGCTTCAAAATTCTGGATAAGGCTGGCTTCATATATAACTAACGAGAGGAATAATAATAATATGTCTTTATTAAGGGCGAAGTTATCCATATACTTATGGTTCTCTTACAAGGAAGAATTATAATTTATTATGTACTGGGCAGTTACTAGAGTTATTTTAGTCATCAAATTTAATTCTTTACGTCAGGCACTTGAATATTTAAAATCATTAATTATTGAATCACAATTGAAGTCTAGTTGGTTCAAAGCCTTATGAATGCTGGTGTGCAATAAGAGATGCAGTGCACATGTGCCAATATTTAAGATGTCTGTATTATATTCTTCTGCAAGTTGTTTTTTTTAATAACTAAAAAAATTTCAAGTTGACGTTTAAACCCCTACTTTAAGCCACACAAAAGTGTAACTTTGATTGCCTATACAACAGTTACAAACATTCCGAACTAAATAAATAAAACTAGAAACAATATTACATAATAGCAAAGAAATGAAGAAAATGGGAAAATGAGAACTTAAAACAAACAAATTTTAGGAGAAACATGGAAATTTATATTTTTTTAGGAGTTTCAGGAGAAATAGAAAATTTTAGAATGTTAGGAGAAATCCGACCCCTGTATTTAATTATTAAATAAAATAATCTAAGAAATACGTAAGTAAATAGTAATATACAAATAGCAGCTAGTAAATTATTAATTTTCATTTAAAATATCAATGACATCCAAAATATCTATACACTATAAAAAAATATCAAAAGGAAATACCCCACAAATTAAAACACAACAAGGACTATCACAATGTTCCCCACTCTCAGGCAGAAAACCCTGGTGACCACTCAATTAACTAGGAACCTTGCAAAAAACAACTATTGGTTATTATATACAAGAATATATATATATATATATTTTAAAGATATTCTTGGATATTTGTGATTACATATTATGTCAAACCACATTAAGCTATAAAACTAAACGGATTGAAAGACCTCGGTCAATTGCCCTTTGAAAAAATATTATTTCATTTAATATCATATTTTTTACTTATAGCCAACTTTTTTGCATGTCCCTACTAACTGCAGTTGCTAAATCTGCATGCCGTTTGAAATCTGGCTTATCACAGCATAGCACCGTACCATGTGGTTTGAGTCTTTGTTTGTTAATTTTTATTGTTTATAGTTAACGAGATGTTAACTTGTAAAATGACCCATAGCTCGATTCACAGATACACGGTATTAAAAAGAAATATCTTTTAAGGCCTACGTATTATATTATAGAAATGTAAATTTATATTCTTACCTGTTGAGAAAAGCCTCCGTGTTCATTTTTCTCAGCAAATCTTGGAAATGCCATGTGCATGACTTGTAATAATACTATCGGGGGAACATTATTACCTTTATCCATATTCGAATATAAATCTCTAAGGGCAGCAGTTATCGATTGTGCTGGAACCACAGTTCCAGCTGCTGCGACACCTTAAAATGAAAATGGACATATTTCAAAGAGTAAATTAACATTATTAACTGCAAACAGTCACCTGACCTTTGATCAATAATTTAATGTTTTATTTATACTTTTATTTTAATGCCTTATTTACATTAACGTCCTGGCGGAGCTTAGCTATAGCTACTCTACCGCTCAATCACGATGGAGAAAAATATCCAAGATTTTTGTAAACACTAAATATAGGGGAGTAACTTTTGGTTACTCATCATCATTTAGATTTTGTCAAATACTTGTTCTGGTGCTAGAAGAAGTATTTGAAGCTAGAACCTTGTCCTCAATTTATTACTTAATTCCTTAGTTAATGCCAAAGAGTTCATGGAAAAGAGGCTTGTTATTGATCAAAATACACAGTGTAATTGATTGTTCATTATTTTTGTACTAAAAAATTATAAGGACATATTACCTCCTTGAAAGTTTTGCAGAGCTTCTCTGAGTTCTGGTACAACTTTCAAACATTGAACAGTAGCATTCATATAACAAGTATTCCCTAAGTTTGTTAAACCTGCAGGCAGATCCATCTGTAATAAAAATGCCACCTTATAAACTGTATCTCACAGTAAATTTTTTTTATATCAAATAAATCCCGTACGAGTAGATACATACCGCAGTTGCTAGTTCACTTTCGTTCATATCTTCTACAAATAAAGTTTTCTCTACTGGTTCTTTGGGAACATCTTCCTCTTTACTACCCATTAATAAAATAGTTACCCCCTAAAAACAGAATTTTATAGGAAAATATGAACCATGAATATTTTAAAGTTATGGACACATACATCTTTTAATTTAAAATTTTCCCAATCATTGTCCTTAAGCGTAAGCCCTTTAATCATGACTTTCTGCCTTTCTGGCTGAACTCCGGTCAACGCAAATAACTGAGCTTTAAAGAGTAACGGGGGTTCTTCTGTATTTACTTCAATATCTGGATAAGACTCCTTTCCCCATTTTACTTTAACTAGAAATAAATAATTTTTAAGATTAAAATTATAATCAGAAAACAAAGGAAATTAATATTTGGGTTAGATCTTTGAGGTTACAAATAATAAAATTAAAGTTGACCTACCCTTGAATAGTGGCATGGTGAATTGGACTATTAAATAAATATATTAACTTTAGATTACGAAAATATACAGAGGGGCGATTTGGTCTAGTACTTTTAAAAATTAACACAAAACAAAGAATTGCGGTACTTCACTACACAGTTGACAGAAAATCGGCAAAATTAAAAGTCATACTCCAGACTAACGTCATACTGGAGGAAGCAGTGCTACCATCCCCAAGTCTAAAGAATGACACATTGCGCAGAGCGAAAGTTTCTAGACAGCAAAATTTGCCTTTCCCTGATAAATTCAGTGCGGTGAATCGAGGTTGACGGATGGAAATGTGTACTATTTACTTTGTTATAAACATTATTAGTAAGAGTATTTTATGATATATTTAATTTTATTAAAATCGGGTGTGTGATGTTTGTTTGTTGTGACCAGTGAAGCGCTTAAAAAAAAAACAATAGAAAATGGGCAATTGTTTTAGTAGTCCCTCAACAACTGATAGAATTGATAGAAATAGAGAAAGGCTAGGTGTTAGCCCCATTGAAGATAACCCTTTACAGGCAAATCCCATCCCAACTCCCCCATCAGAAGTTACTAGGGCTCCTGTGGTGAACCCAGCAGAGCCAGAACAAACTAGTGCTAGAATTTTTGTTGCTTTATATGATTACGATGCAAGAACAGATGAGGATTTAAGTTTTCGAAAGGGTGAACACTTGGAGATTTTAAATGACACCCAGGGAGATTGGTGGCTTGCGAGGAGTAAACGAACTAGACAAGAAGGATATATACCATCCAACTATGTTGCAAAACTGAAGAGTATCGAGGCAGAACCGTAAGTAGCCTTCATTTGTTCTTATTGAAATTCTTTGATCATAGTGTGTAAGCTTCCCAATTTGGGTTTTTGTACTTAAGTTATACTTGCAAGTAGTTTTGGGAGAAAGACAACTACTTAATTTTTTTTAAATATTTTTATGGCAGATCGAGTAACAGATCGAGAAAAATGTAGATATCTACCTACTTTACGCACATCTTAATTCATTTAGTCAGGAAAGGCGTAATTTGGAACAATTTACCAATAAATCTAGAACCTTAACTAGCATTATTTAAAAGGACCAGTGACAGCACAGTCTAGCTTTCATCCTGGATGAGGGAAAAATTATCCTGGAAAAACGTTTTCCCTTAATTGTAAAATATGCTGAAACACTTTTCTACCCCCTTTTTATGTAGGGTATCTAATAATGCAGATATGCATATAAAAGGTTTTCTTTTTTAAGTACAGTTTGAAATTTTTCAAGTATAAAAGATGTTCCAAATGTATAGTTAAAAGATTATCTTATTCTTGTATATGAAATAAAAGATTTTCATCCTAACAATCAAGTTTGGCATAGGTGATAAATATATGAGTGCCTGCTTCTATATCATGCTAAAATAAATTGGAACTTTCAGTTTCGTTTTCGGTATGTTCACTTCAGTTTGGTTGTTTGTTTGAAGATGTTTTAACTGCCTTCCGGATCTCCCGAATGACCCTCTTAGGTCTAGCAGATCTCAATTAATCTAGGTTTGTCTAAATAAAGAAGACGGGGCACTACAATTTATAGTAGAATTCGAATCACTTCTTGGGAATGATTTATAATTAACAATTTCTTAGCAGTAGACGTGGCTTGAACCTATTTTATTTGCATTCTAGTAAGTGACATTAGATGCATTAACCGGTGCACCACAGTTATTCTATGAATACAGTTTTATTATTTGTTTAAACCAACTTACCTTATTTTAAAATACTTAATGTATTTTTTCAGTAGTATTGAATTCCATAGGTAGTATAGGTATTGTTCTAGTGAATTCTTCAAATTTTTGCAATCGGCAAGAATACCACTGGTCCCCTACTGTTGAAGGTTGTAGGGCATGTAACTCAGGGTGTGACTCATATATGCAATTTATCTGGAGAAGTACTCAATATACTGAAGAAGTTCTTCATAATAAATAGGTACTTAATGTACTGTACTGATATTGATCGTACACCTACTTAATAGTATTTATATGAGTACTTTACCTCTTGATAACGCACAAGTAAATATGTAAGTTGTCAATTTTAAGCATATACATGCAATTATGTGGGAAGATAACAAAATGTATTGTCATGTGTTGCACAATATAAAACTGAAAAAGTTTATATTATTATTGAAAAGTTGTGTAGTATATCTTGAAACTTGACCATAGAACTTTTTGGACTTTCTCTGGCTATAGTTTTGTAAAAGTTTTATTATCAATGTTAAAAGGAATTAACAAAACAGTTTGGTTTTAAAAAAGCCTTTGTATAAAATGTGGTTTTAAAATTGCTTTATAGAATATACATATAGATCTTCTGTATCCAGTGTCGGACTGGGCGCCGGGCAACCGGGCAAATGCCCGGTAGGCCCTTCTAAAGTCCCAAAATGTGGCCCCCTATTTACCAAAAATATGACCTTCTTGCCCCATGTGACATTTGGACATTCGCAAATCTCAAAGCATCCAGTGAATCATTTTAATTCCGAAACTCGAAAGACGTGACAACACTGGAAAGTAAATTGTTGTTGTTTGACAAACTTTCCAAAATTCACGAAAAAGTGAGGGCGTTTAGTTACTAGTTAACAATAAAGACTGTTTTGAAGGTACTAACAGTTGTATAGAAATGTCATTTCCTAAATTACGCCAAAGGAGAACGAAAAGATGAAAAGAATGCTAGGAGAGAAATGTACTGACGAAATTAATATCATTAATGACCAGGGACCACTAAAAAGATTTGAAATAGAATAAAGTAATAATTAATCAAATCACACAAAGTTTAACAAGAAGATTTACTGATCACGAAGAGACTTATAAAGATTTCTTTTATTTTGATCCGAGGAACTTTAAATACTTATGTAATGGAAATGACGAAAATATACCACGAAACTCCTTTGGAGAGATTTCTAAATTGACGGGTATACCGTATACTATCTGCTACAATAAAAAATGAATTAATTAGTTTTGCCCAAATTTTTCATGACATTAAAGGAGCTCCAGTACCCCATTTTAACAAAATATCAAATAACAGTGGTGATAACGATGAGGAAGGCTCATCAGATACAGATAAAGATGACGATAAAACTAAAATCAAAGTACATTTGGATGATTCAACTTGTACTGGCTGTTTAATATGCTGTTTTAACTTTATTCACAATCATAATCTCCATTCAATGACCTACAGCAATTTGTATATTGTGTATAAATATTTAATCAATCTATCTTGTACGCATGTTTCTTGTGAAAGGGTATTTTGGGTATTTTCCAAGTTTAAAATTGTTTTAAATCTAAATCGTTTGCGGTCTTTATTAGGACAGGAAAAGTTAGATGTATTTATATTGTTAAGTGTAGAGGCAGATTTATTAAACGATCTTAATTATGATTTGATTGTTGACACTTTAACATCTACATCACTTTTACTTATAAAAAAAACTTTTAATCTCTCGATTTAACTTTTCCCGAAAAATTTTTGGCAGAATATCCCTCTGACATTGACAAATGGCTCATAATTCTATGACAAATTTCTCAAGCATATTGCTCGGTAATAGACCTCCGCCTTCGGCGTCAGGCTATTACCAAGCAACGTGCTTTCGATTGTCATAAAATTATCTCGTACATTATCAATGTCCTGGGGATATTATAGCTGATAATTTTTTGACGAAATAGAAATCCAATAAAATCCGTCCATTTCTAGTCACATGTCAAAATTCATCCAATTATTATTAAATGTCCCTAGGGAGATTATGTTGCTATGCTACGAAAAATTATTGACAGTTTTATAATTTATTTAAAATGTCACATTCATAATTTGACATATTATTAGAATTTCAAAAAATTATCTCACCGAATTTACCGCGTGCACTGATAAATCCTTATAATTTTCTCCAATAATGACCCTCAAGCTTGTTGCTTAGTAATTACGGTTCATTATTAGAGAAAATTATCGTGTGATTATCAGCGCTCTTGGTAAATTACAGCTGAAAACATGCCATGAGAGATTATCTAGCTTAGCTATGCAACGAAAAATTATTGACAGTTTTATAATTTATTTAAAATGTCATATTCACGATTTGTAATCATCTTATAGAATCTAGATTTATGTTTCTGTTATCCACTTTAAATTAATAATTCATACTTTTTATTTTATTTATTGTTGGATATATTTTATTTTGATCATGTTAATGTACCTAATAGAAATTTATGTATTTATTTTTTCTCGAAGGGAAGGGGAAAACTTAAAAAGAGTACTTAGGAGATGGTAATGGATAGGAGAAAAGATATTAAAAAATTTGATATGTGACTCGCCAAAGCAATTTGCCCGGTAGGCCCTCTTGTCCCCAGTCCAACGGCCCCAGTCTGTATCCTCCTCGGTATCCTCCTTTAAAACCTTCTCCTCCTAAGAAAGCGGTCTATTGTCAAAATACGCAATAAAACAATGACTCGTCGATACGACTCGCCATAAATTTTATTAGCTTTTAATATACGCGAAAGAAAATAAAATCTCTTAAGAATATGATATATTAATTTGACAGGAATTCTGAGGTGACGTATTAAGCCCCGTTCAGATAGTTGCGGAATGCGAATTTGCTCTTGCGGATTTGTATGAAATTTGTTCTAAAATAGTCTAATTTTCTTGCAGGTGTAGCGAAATGTTCGTAAGACAATTCGTCCACTTTTAACTAGAAGTTAAATCAGCAAATTAAGTTCTCCTGGAACGCGTATGTCGAATTTAAAAAAAAATCCGCATGCGAAAATTCGCAATCCGCAGTTATGAGAACGAGGCGTTATACAGAATGTCTAAGTTAAATTTTTGCGATCTCGCGGCTTACACTAATGTCTTTAAGCGCCTTGAAGCGTGACGTCATCATAAATTCCGTCGCAAAAATGGGAGTCTTTTAAGCATAACCTAAAATGACAGTTTTTAAATTCTATCAAATCTTCTCTCTTTTTTACTAAGAAATATGACCTCGGCAAGTTACGAAATCGTGTGTTCTCTCTTGGATATGGATCAGGAATTAGTGTTTCCCTTATTAACGATATTTTTAAAGAGACAATACAGACAATACATTTTATTACTGTATGAAAGAAAACATCACATTAGATCAATTTATCATGATGAATTCATTACCAGATAGTTAAAATATAATTTTTTCTTGTTATTTCGAATAAATCTAAAAAAAAAAACACATATCGTGCAACTTTACAAAACACAACGAGTATCAGCTGTCTTCGTTGATTGTCATATCCCCACTATTTTCCGCTTACACATTTTCTAGCGTACCTACTCCTGAAGCCGCACGATACCGTTGCGTCTAATGCGCAAAAATATAGCTCAAGTCAATGCCAACAAGCAAGTGGAAAAAAAAATTAAAAACAGTGGCAATTTTAAAAGAAAAATTAAAATATTTAAAACTTCTTAACGATACTCCAATCAATCACAAGCAAATAGGTTAGAAATTTAGGAGGGAAACGTTCCAATAATCCCAAAACCACTTTAAAACTAATCAGTCTTCTGACTGCAAACAGTTTAGTTTTAACCAGGATTACAAGACTTTATTCAAGTACAAATTGATCTATACCTGCGAACATTTGGTTTTAATTGGGATTATACGAATTTATTCAAGTTCAGTTTGATTTGTCTAGGCCAGGAAGAACTTGTTGATAATTAAATTGACTATTTGTACTTATGCAAGTACTTAATGATTTATTTATTACTTTTATAAGAGCTGAAGATTTTAAAATTTATTTAACGAAAAAGAACGGGTTTATTTCTAAGCGGAGATTTTTCTATAGTGTTCATTTTTGTAGATGTAGAAAATGTTAAAAATCAAAAATTGATTTATCAATAGAAACCAGTATTTTTATAAAATTTAAGAATAACCGTTTGTCATATTCGGTGTTCGTTGTGTACGTAGGTATGCATATTTAATACAAATGTGTTGTTCTTAATATTCTTATTGTGTATATCAAGATTAGGTTCTATATAGGTACTTAATTTATTTTATAATCTAGAGAATAATAAACTCCAAATTTATATTTAGGCTGTTATTAATAATTTTATATATTTAGCTAAATATTGATTGAGATGTTATTGTCGAGAGTTGAAGTATTCTCCGAGAAAATTTCTAGATGGACTTATTCACATTACAGATTCATATGATATAATTAACAACGCGTGCTAAGGGTGATTTGCTAAATGTCGTATTGCAATTGGTCGGTCGGATATAAACTCACATACATTTAAGTGTGCTTCTAGAGGGCAGAATATTAAAACATAATATTTCAGTCACAAACTCCTCTATAAAATCCTTATTTTACTATAAGAAACGTAACCAGACTGCAACCAACAACTACTCTCCGGGCGATGTGCCCCGCCGAGCGCTGAATTACAAGTTACAAGCCTGACGCGTTAAGTGTAATAATTGCATATTACCAACAGTCGTCCCACACCACTTGCCGACTGCAGTTTCGAGCTGTTGGCTCTTATCAGTGCAAGGTAGGTTGTGACGACCGATACGAGGATCCTTCGACTATTTGGTACATTTCGATATCCTTAGGATAGCGACATGCAAAACAGTCAGCAGGCGCCATCTAGCGGTCCAGTGTCTGTTGTAATCGAAAAATAAATAGCCTGAGGGGTAAACCGCTAGGCCCAATCTGTACACCTGATTTCCCTTTTCGGGGAAATCTTGTATGATTTCCTCCTCCCTGACTTTTTTTTTCAATGTCAAAAATTAACAAATTTAATGAACGATTATTTTTATTGAAATATTAACTACACTGCTGAATTCAGTAAATGGGTAAATCTCAATTGATATTACTTATTGACGTGTTTTTGTATTTTTTTGAACACAAAACAGAAGTAAAATTATGTATTTTATGCATTTCTTTTGGGACACACTGTATAAAATAACTGCCTACATTCATTTTGTTTTAAATCTGTCATATTCAATATTTTTTTATGAAATTCGGGATTTACCCATTTGAGAGCTTTCTGAATCTAGTGTTCTAATTAAAATTTGAACAAAAAAAATCGTAATAGGCCTAGAAAATTTAATCATATCTAAGTTTTTGTCAGAAGTTAAAGGTTTTGATGATTTATTAAAAAACCAGCCAAGTGAGTGGTATTACACGCATCAACTAAGGATTCCTGCTATTGAAAACTGAAAATTGTGGATATCTAAAAACTTATTAACATATCTTGTCGAGTATCTTGTTTAAAATAATTTTCGTTGAAAGTATTTATAAAGTGCTTCTATCTTCATTTTTTTCAAATTTTTTAATCACAAGGTTGGAAAGTTAGAGGGAGGACACATTATTTACGACTTTAGGTGCTTATATCTTACGAAATATTCACCCAAGGAAAAAAGTCACTTAAGAATTTTCATTGCATTTTTAAAGACCTGTTCCCACACAATGGGGTGCGCCAAAATAAAAATTTTCATCCCTTTGTTCTATGCATGGAGAGCTAACAATAAGTTATTTTTTTGTAATTTCATTACACAATTTTGTAGCGGTTCACATAAGACACCTGCTCGTAAAATATCATCAGATTCGATGGAAAGATGGCGGAGTTATAAGGCTGTAATATACGGACGGACGGACATGACGAAATTATAATGCCGGCACTTCACTCTCGCCGAGACGCCTCGCCGAATGTCTCGGCGAGACATTTGGCTAGGAAAAGAACCCCGAACGCTACCATCCACATTCTCGAATACTGCAACAGATGTTCTACGACAAACCAGCACGGGCGACGTCGATGTAGCCGCTGCTGCAACTTATTGTGCATATAACTATTATAATTTTGTGCAAACATACTGCAAAATGAAAATTAAGAAACCTTGGAAGAAAAGACGGTGGTGGATGACAACAATTCATCTCTAATTATTTTTTTTTACATGAATACACTCATGTCATCGAATTCTTGTATAAAGTATGTAGTTTACATATAGTAACACAGATTACTAAACCTACATTATTATAAAACAAACAATATAACTTAACCGGTTCTTTCAAAAATTCGCTCTATCTTTCAGTCAGAGTTTTTATGAAAAAATATTAAATATAATATGAAAACAATTGCCCATCGTTTTTTGCGTTTAAAATGAACCTCAACATATTTTTTATTGAGGGATTTTCATGTGTGCATTTTACATGAGTTTTTTTAACCGTAGATTATATAACTATTATTTGTCATTTTTGACATTTAGCAATGTTGTTCAATTCTCTTTTTACATTTTTAGAAATACATAAAAGTGGAGTTCAATGAAATCAACTTTCGCATTTTTTTTTTTGCATAAAAGAAGAAAAAATCGTACGCTTATAGAAAGTCAACTTGCCCTGTTTTCTTTTTTGTTTTATACAAAAGAAAATGCGAAAGTTAATTTCATCGAACTCCAATTTTATGTATTTCTAAAAGTATGAATAAGTGAAATTTATACAACATTGCATCTAATGTCAAAAATCACAAATAATAGTTATATAACCTACGGTTAAATAAGCTCATGTAAAATAAATAAATGGAAATCCTCAATGAAAAATATTTCGAGGCCCATTCGAAATGGTAAGCGTGCATTGGCTCCCACACAACAGGTTCCCCATGATACAATTCAATGAATTGAAGGGTTAACTCATTTGTCCACTCACGATTCATGTTAAAAAAAATCACTAAAATCACTAAATAATTTTAATTTCTGACGAAAAACGTGCTTATGCAACAGGTTCTAACCTCAACTGAAACAAATGGTGGGCGAGACAACGCGAGAGTGTAGTAGGGTAGCTAGTTCTCGGACCTCGACACGTCTCGCGCCCTTTGACTCGGGCACATAAAACCGACAAGAAACGGAGCGCTGCCGAGGCGAGAGGAGACGGAGCGAGCTAAGATGAGGATACCATCCACACTCTCGCGCTCGGACCGCCTCGCCTTGTCTCGGCGAGAGTGAAGTGCCGGCATAAGGGTTCCGTTTTTGGCGATTTGGTTACAGAATCCTAAAAAAAACCGTTAAGATCGGTTAATAAACACATTTTTACAGCAATATTTCCGAGAATATTTCCTTTGAAAGTGAGTCACAGTGTACGTACTACATTCGATTTCTTGGCAATAGCGCCAACTGTATTCCAGATAAGATTCCAGATATTATTATATGTAATAGTTTTTTTAGTTATAGCGCCAAAATACAGACAGACATACCGACTAAATTGAATAATCATTATTTTCGTAATCTACATCATTTCAAACGTAAGAATCCACTAAAATCTTGGAAGGGGAACTCGAGCAAAAGTGACGATTCTCTACTCAATGCTCTATAACAAGAATATACCAAATTAACGCTCTATGTTTTTGACATAATTGATACTTGCTCGACTTAACCAACGACACAAGAAATGCTTATGGCCTCGCTTATAGCAAAATAATCACAGTAAAACAATGGCACAAAAACGAACACAATAATAACAGTTAAGCGAAGTTGTTACATGGCCTATGTCCATTTAACAGTTTTATTTAAAAACTAGTGTTTTGTGGATAGTTAGCACGACCTGTATATTTTTTGGATTCAGTTTTTGCAGGTGAAACTGTTTTCAACTAACAGAATTTTACATGTATAACTGCTAAACCATGTCACACTGTTTTATGTACTTAATTTTATATCTTAGGAACTTAGTCCTGTTTTTCTATTAACACTATTATGTATCTCATATCCGTTGTAATACAGCATTATTATCCCAGGAAACAATTTGTCTACAAAATTTAGTTACATCAGATATCTATTTTTCAATTTGTATATTTTTGTTTACTATGGAGTACATATGGTTATTTTCCTTACCTTCTCTCATTCTATATATAGTAAATCCTATAACATGTAATATGTTACTGATTTATCAATAATATCAATACGTTTTACTACTTATTTACATCTGTTAATATTTGTTGTTATGTATAAAATAGAAATTGCAAAGGCAAATCAGCTGGCATGGAAAATAAACTATTATTATAGATTCCTTTTATCGATTATATGCCACTACTTTAGTTGAGTATGGGAATCTACAAGGCAAGTTGGTGCGCTTAAATCAACCACTGACAGATGGCCATACTGGTACTATTTTTATATTTTATAGCTTTCAATTTCAATAGGGAATTAGATTTCTCACATTTTTTTGATGGCGTTGTTTTCCAGTAAACAGGACAAAAAAAGTTTACCTTATCAGTAAAACTCACCAGGAAGTCATTTGCTTGCAGCCTTTGTACTGATTCAAACATTATAATTTTTAACTGTGGACTTCAGTAATTGATATTACAATTTTTATATCCCAGTTACAAAGTGTTGAACATACAGGTAATTTCATTATACTCATTAAAATATTTTAATTAATCTTCAAATTTTGCCTTTGATATAATTTCAATTATTTTTAAAATAAATTTTGAATTCAAAGTCAATTCTTTTTAATTTAATAAGTAGTTAAAATGCTATATGTACCACATGGTTGTAAAAATATTTTTCTCTTTCCTTTTCATTTTTTTGGCAATTTATAGTCTAAGAAATCAGCTTACTAGTGCATAGCTAATAATACTCGTGCATAGCTAATAATAATACGTGCATAGCTAATAATAACTCGTGCATAGCTAATAATTACTATTGCATAGCTAAAATTACTTTTGTACTGCTAATCAGATTACTTTTGTATAGCTTAAATTAATTTCCTGCAGCTTTGTATAGCTAGCTTAATGTTTCGTGCAGCTAATTCAAATATATTTTGTACAGCTAACTAGCTTATATTTGCATAGCTAACATTGCTTAAATTTTGCATAAATAACTTGCATAAATTTTGTATGTGCTTATATTTGGTTAAATTTCCTACAATTTTCACCCCATTCATTGAGAGACGTAAATTGCCAAGAAAAATTTAGAATTCTTGCAATAAGAGACAATTGTGGGCCTGGATTGCTGTCCCAGAACCAGCCACCTGACCCATAAACCATCTAGGATACTGGTATCAATTTGTTTTTTTATATATATATATTTTTTTCACATTTCAATTTGTCTCAAACCGATTTGTCTAATTTTTTTATGTAATATATTTTGTCATTCATTTTAAACTATATTTTTATTTCTCTTACCAACAATTTCAGTCTGATCTATAGCAGACTGGTTATTCGAGAAAAAGAGACTATTTTGCTTATTTTACTATAGATGGTGCCCAATTTAACATCAATTTTTCTTTGTCTCCTTTTCTCGAAATAAACAGAAATCTGTCGCTTATGCTGTACATGTCAGAAAGGGTAAGTTTCTCCACTCTTACGAATGCTCTGGACCCACGGCTCTCTGCTCCGGCTTAAACCAGCTAGTCGTCCGCACATGTTGCCTCAATTCTTTCTCAAAAATAAATAATAAGAGAAAGGAGGAAACATAATTGGCGACCAACGTGTGGGGCCCGAAACAATATAATTGGCGACAAATGTGTAGGGCTCAATTCAATAAACATATTTATATAGTAAGAGTAGTAAGAGAGGTGAAACCCCAATTTTTGAATGTATTGCATATGAGACAAAGTTTTAAATTTTTGGTAAGAAAATAATTTTTTCTTAAGTCGAGTCATATTTTTGCTTATATTTCATTTTGTCTAAAAATTTTTATTATATATTTTTGCATATATCTTTGCTTACAACAATTGAATTCTATGGTATACAGAAAATTTGCGTCCTTAAATATCAAATATTTTACGTCCAAATATTTTCTTAAAATATTCTTTATTAGTGAAAGTGAAGTTGTGGAATTATACCTACCTGAAATATTATTTTGCTGCTTAAAGTGTTTAATTTGATTTATTTCTGGAAAGTTAAAATTGAAACAACAGTTTTTTTATTTGATAGATAAAATTGTTTGTGTTTTTTTTATCTCTTGACAACAGATAAGACTACATTCATTTGCTATTTTAAACATACAATTTATTGCCAGTTGGGTTCTTAATAAAAACTTTTAATTTATTTCTTTAAATTTCTTGTTAACATGGAACTTCCATTTTGTGTAAGATATTTAACGGAATCTGAGGTAGATTATGAACTACGTATTCGAAATGTTAAGGCATCTAATAAAACTTTAGATACAAAACGGATGATATTAGACAATTTATTAAAAAAGCAAAAACGCGAATTTCAATCATTAAAAGATCCTAGCTTCGATGTTGAAACAGAAAAAACTGAAATCACCAACACTATCGCTGAACTACTTGCTTTAGTTCACGATTTTTCAGCATGCAAAGAGGACACATCCTATTTAATAATTTCAAATCGTTTAATATGCCTAACAAATCGAGTGCATAGATTCGTGGTTCCGGAAGAACCAACAGAGTTAAATATTAACCTGCAGGAATTTAAAGATGACTCAGTCGCATCTTGCGAGGAAATTGATGCAAGGTTAGAAATTAAAATTATTCCTAAATTAGAAAATATTTCACCTATTAATTACCCAATTGACAAGAAATATGTCCCAGTTTATAAATGGGGAATTCAGTTTGACGGAAAGTCAAATTTAAAAGCTTTTCTCGAACGAGTCAAGGAACTTGCTGCCGCTAGGAATGTATCGGAACAACAATTATTTGAGTCTAGTATTGATTTATTTACTGACAAGGCCTTAATTGTTTATCGGTCAATCAGATCTATTGTATCCAATTGGCAAGAGCTTGAAGAACAGCTTAAAATCGCTTTTTTAGTATGCGATTATGATGAAAAATTGTTAGATGGGATAAAATCTCGTAGACAAGGACAGTCAGAGTCCATAAATATTTTTGTTGCTACAATGCAAAATTTATTTAATCGTTTAGATACTGTTTTAAGTGAAGAGGAGAAGTTAAAAATAATTAGACGTAACATTTTGCCTAAATATATTCATGCATTAGCTTTAACAGATATTAAAAATACAGCCGAACTATTAACTTTATGCAAGAAAATAGATTTGGCCACACAAATGAAAAATAATTATTATTCTCCAACTCCTAAAGCATGTGTCCTCGAAACTGACTTGGCATATGTAGAAAATCTTCCATCACCTAAAAATAAAAATAATTTCAATTCTAAAAGCAAAAGTAACAAAAATATTAGTCTAAATAATAATTTGAATCAAGAAAATGCTGTTCCGGGTACATCAAATAATAATAAATTTTCTATTTCTTGTTGGAATTGTCAAAAGAAAGGTCATAGCTTTCACGAGTGTAGACAAGCTCGAAATAGGTTTTGTTTCCGATGTGGAAAACCTAATTTTACTTCTAAGACTTGTCCAGTGTGCAATCCAAAAAACTAGAAGGGTTTTCTGCTGTTTTATCAGGCCCACAGCAGAAAAATAACCCTAGAGGCCGAGTAATTTTTAATTCTAAGTATAAAAAGCATTCCAGAAATGACTCAAATAGACATATTTTCTCAAATTTCAAAGTTGAAACCATACTTTGGTTCAAACTCTAGTATTTCAGTGATAACAGAATAAGGAAATGAATGTTTTTCTTAAAATCGGATCATCAAAACTAGATAAATATAACGATTCACTTAAATAGCTATTTTATGTCTCTTGATTTTTTTGAGTGTCTATTTTTGGCAAATTTCCTTAAATTATACAATAAATATAATAATTTTTTTGGTGCAAAGCCACCAAAAACAATTTTTTTGGTATACCAGTAAGCAAAGCTTACATAATTTCTTTTTGGTACTAGTACGTACCATCGTTTGTCGATATTTTTTTTCTTCGTAAATCTCTAACGAAGGGATGTATTGGATTAACTTTCAAGGTTAACTATATCTGTAGACATGGCATGCTACCATTTCTACATACTTCATTTTTTTGAGTGAATTGTTTCACTCATCCGGAAATTAAAAAAAATTTCCTCCCGCTCCTCTTTCGAGGATGATTTTCTTGTAAATTTTGTATATAAAATGGCCATTATTCTTTAAGTCCTTTAACCATTATTCTTTAAGTCCTCTATCCATTACTCTTTAAGTCCTTGATGCATTATTCATTAAGTCCTTCGTGCATTTTATTCACTAATAATTCATGCACTCCTTAATTTAAGTATCACTGAATTATATCATATATCACATATGTTTATCATTCATTGCTTAAGTACTGCACATATTATTGTAAATATTAGTTTAATTAAGTTGTAAATTAGTAAAAATGTTTAGCTATATTTTTCTGGAAATATTTTCTAAAAATATTTCTTCCATTAACAATTTTTTGAGATCTGTTTATCAAAAAGATTTCTTTTTCATATCTTACCTATAAGTTATCTTACTTGTGAGATATACTGCTCTAAATTGTTATTATGTAAATATTTTCTTTAACGTTGAGAAAATTTTCTCAAATACTAACCTTTAATAAGTACGTTTCCTCACCATCGCTTGCTAGCCAGACTTTTTCTCCAGTGAGAATGTGCGGGTCAATCTTTTGCATAACGTACAGTATTCATTATTATCGTACAGCGGTAACTTTAGTAAAAAGTTATTTGTCTTTTATGTATTTTCCGGCTGGATCTATAACTTTCTATTCCTTCATTCTTCAGATCCACGAAGGTTCAGGGGTGGGAACAAAATAACATCCGGTAGCTTACGTTACCAGATGATGAGAACCTACAAATGTAAAAATATTATAATTATTTCTTTTTCCTTTGTTCAACTTTCTGAACAGGAGTACTTACCTCTACTTATAATTTTACTTGTGGATTCTCATAACGATAGACAACAACACCGTCTCTTCTCTTCTTTTGTGTTTGTATTTTTCTTCTTTCTTTTTGTGCTTTCTGTGAATACCTATACGATTCTTTACTTCAATTTGGTTTAATCTTTTCCTACCACCTTGGATAAGAAGCCATAACCTCAAAAATTTGACAACTAAAACTTTAAAACCATAAGTTTTATATTTTCACTAGATTATTTTAATTACCTTTCTGAAAACCAGCCTTAAGGGTATTCAGTACTTTCCTCTTTCTTTTCTTTCTTGTTTATGTTTCTTCTATTTACCGTAATTAATAAAATTCTCCTACCTAGATAAATTTAAATTTTTTTCGCCTCACGATTTTAACTTTGATTTTTTTAGAACAATTTTTCTGATTTAACTATAGTACATCTTACATGTACTATCTGATTTGTTTTGAACTATCAGTTTTAGCACTCAACGGCTATACACTTGAATTGTAGGTTAACAATACCACAAGTTTTCACTTCTTGCTAACCTATATTGGCATATAATATTACATTATATGTATCGTGGTATTAGTTTTATAATACTCTACCAATTTTAGTACTAGCAACGGCTTCACAGTTGCTCAGACGTTATAATGTCTGTAGGATTTCGACATTAAGTCGTCTTCCTTAAAATTAATTTTATCCATTTTTTTGTCTATTTTTAAATTTCGCAACACTTAACTTTTCACATTTTTTTCATTACTTAGTTCCGAAGATTTCTCCAGTTTAGGTCAAACACTTGCTCCCTGTACGTAGAACTTCTGGTAGAGAATGTATTTTGTCACTCATCCTTCGCTCGCTTTCTCAATTTTGTATTTTATGTTCCCTACGAGGAATTAATAATATTAAAGTATTGTTTACTTTCATAATATGTTTACGAGTAAAGCAAAGCAAAAATTTTTATACGTACCTTAAAAAATTTTTTTTCGCCAGAAGGGAGGCATTCTGTTACATGGCCTATGTCCATTTAACAGTTTTATTTAAAAACTAGTGTTTTGTGGATAGTTAGCACGACCTGTATATTTTTTGGATTCAGTTTTTGCAGGTGAAACTGTTTTCAACTAACAGAATTTTACATGTATAACTGCTAAACCATGTCACACTGTTTTATGTACTTAATTTTATATCTTAGGAACTTAGTCCTGTTTTTCTATTAACACTATTATGTATCTCATATCCGTTGTAATACAGCATTATTATCCCAGGAAACAATTTGTCTACAAAATTTAGTTACATCAGATATCTATTTTTCAATTTGTATATTTTTGTTTACTATGGAGTACATATGGTTATTTTCCTTACCTTCTCTCATTCTATATATAGTAAATCCTATAACATGTAATATGTTACTGATTTATCAATAATATCAATACGTTTTACTACTTATTTACATCTGTTAATATTTGTTGTTATGTATAAAATAGAAATTGCAAAGGCAAATCAGCTGGCATGGAAAATAAACTATTATTATAGATTCCTTTTATCGATTATATGCCACTACTTTAGTTGAGTATGGGAATCTACAAGGCAAGTTGGTGCGCTTAAATCAACCACTGACAGATGGCCATACTGGTACTATTTTTATATTTTATAGCTTTCAATTTCAATAGGGAATTAGATTTCTCACATTTTTTTGATGGCGTTGTTTTCCAGTAAACAGGACAAAAAAAGTTTACCTTATCAGTAAAACTCACCAGGAAGTCATTTGCTTGCAGCCTTTGTACTGATTCAAACATTATAATTTTTAACTGTGGACTTCAGTAATTGATATTACAATTTTTATATCCCAGTTACAAAGTGTTGAACATACAGGTAATTTCATTATACTCATTAAAATATTTTAATTAATCTTCAAATTTTGCCTTTGATATAATTTCAATTATTTTTAAAATAAATTTTGAATTCAAAGTCAATTCTTTTTAATTTAATAAGTAGTTAAAATGCTATATGTACCACATGGTTGTAAAAATATTTTTCTCTTTCCTTTTCATTTTTTTGGCAATTTATAGTCTAAGAAATCAGCTTACTAGTGCATAGCTAATAATACTCGTGCATAGCTAATAATAATACGTGCATAGCTAATAATAACTCGTGCATAGCTAATAATTACTATTGCATAGCTAAAATTACTTTTGTACTGCTAATCAGATTACTTTTGTATAGCTTAAATTAATTTCCTGCAGCTTTGTATAGCTAGCTTAATGTTTCGTGCAGCTAATTCAAATATATTTTGTACAGCTAACTAGCTTATATTTGCATAGCTAACATTGCTTAAATTTTGCATAAATAACTTGCATAAATTTTGTATGTGCTTATATTTGGTTAAATTTCCTACAATTTTCACCCCATTCATTGAGAGACGTAAATTGCCAAGAAAAATTTAGAATTCTTGCAATAAGAGACAATTGTGGGCCTGGATTGCTGTCCCAGAACCAGCCACCTGACCCATAAACCATCTAGGATACTGGTATCAATTTGTTTTTTTATATATATATATTTTTTTCACATTTCAATTTGTCTCAAACCGATTTGTCTAATTTTTTTATGTAATATATTTTGTCATTCATTTTAAACTATATTTTTATTTCTCTTACCAACAATTTCAGTCTGATCTATAGCAGACTGGTTATTCGAGAAAAAGAGACTATTTTGCTTATTTTACTATAGATGGTGCCCAATTTAACATCAATTTTTCTTTGTCTCCTTTTCTCGAAATAAACAGAAATCTGTCGCTTATGCTGTACATGTCAGAAAGGGTAAGTTTCTCCACTCTTACGAATGCTCTGGACCCACGGCTCTCTGCTCCGGCTTAAACCAGCTAGTCGTCCGCACATGTTGCCTCAATTCTTTCTCAAAAATAAATAATAAGAGAAAGGAGGTAACAAAGTGAAATATTCGCGGTAAAACGAAGTGTCGTTTCAAAGGTTTATCCGCTTAGTATAGTCGTTTGCAATTTTACTCTGCAGATAAAAAAGGCAACAGAAACTTTACGACCTCATTAAGATACTGTTTTCTCTGTACTATTTCGCCCGCAAATTGAGTCACTTACAGTTATAGGTTTTTAATGTACGTTGGCGTGCTTGATGACACCATACCGAATGGTTCAACGGCGTTAATAATGAGCTCGTAAAGTTTTTGTTGCCTTTTTTATCTGCAGAGTAAAATTGCAAACTCTGAAGAGTGAACTATTGACAACGCATGTCGTCAAGTATAACCGAGTATTATGATACTACTCCTACCTCGTTGCCTATTTCTGAAAATATTTCCGACCATAATATGATTTACGTTACATTTAATTTACCAAAAACAATAGCAATATATAAAAATATACGATTTAGAGATTATTTTAATATAAATTTAAACTCTTTGGAAACAGATGGCAATGAATTAAAATGGGACGACTTATACCGGGCGAATGATGTAAATGAAAAACTGTCAATCTTCAATAATAACGTATTATCTATTTTAAATAAACATGCTTCCATCAAACACAAAAAAATTAAACATAAACAATATACTCCTTGGCTAACCGAGAATATTAAATCAATGATAAAAATGCGTGATAAGGCTCATCGAAAATATATTAAAAGTAAAACTCCTCAGAACTTGGACTACTATAGGCAATTGAAGAATTACACGAACGGCGCAATACAAAGAGAAAAAGAAGCATATTTTAACTCAATATCAAACAGTGGAAATAAGGAAAAACATAAAATAAATAATTATTTTGCTTCAATTCAATCAAACGATCAAGCCTCCCAAGCCAGAATATTGAAGTATCACTCTAACTTACACCCAAAAGTATCAACTCTCTTAATTTTATTACCAGGGAAGAGATTTACAATATAGTAAATAATATAAACGCAAACAGTATTGGCGAGGATTGGTATATTAAGGATATCAAATTATGTTTATGTTTTTGTATCGGCCATTAATTCACATAATAAATACCTGTGTCCTACAGGGTGAGTTTCCAGACTGTTGGAAAAACGCAATAGTCAAACCTCTACCTAAGATTCACAATCCGAAGGAATTAAAAGACTTACGGCCAATAAGTATATTACTTATTATTTCAAAGATCTTAGAGAGACATATACATAATCAAATTAACTCGTATTTTCGAGAAAATTACTTAATGCCTGAAAGTCAGTCGGGTTTCCGTAAAAATCCTAGTACCGCCACCACCCTCGTCTGTCTTATCGATGATATACGAAACAACACAGATAAAGAAAATGCTACTTGTTTAATTCTGCTAGACTTTAGTAAAGCCTTCGATTTGCTGGATCACTCGGTTCTGATTGCAAAACTACATTATTTTAGATTCTCAGAAAGCTGTACACATTTTTTTAAATCATATCTGTCTGGTAGGCGTCAATGTGTATCCCTAAATAGAAAAGGAGAAAATCTAAAGTGGGACTTTATATATCTACAAAAAAAGGTGTTCCGCAGGGGTCTATTTTGGCTCCCCTGTTATTCTCAATATATGTGGCAGACATGGGTGACAACATCCACAATGCAAAATTGTATCAATACGCCGATGACTCACAGCTACAATTTGCCTTTTCTCCTGGCTTAAACCTATTAGCTCAGCAGGAAATTAATGAAAATTTAGAGAGGCTATATAACTTTGCAAAAGACCACACTTTAAGAATAAACACGTCCAAATCAATCGCACTAATTTTCGGCAGTAAAGTAAATTGAGCGAAATTGATTCGTGAAAATATTACTTTTAAAATAAATAACGAAAAAATACCTATAGTACATGAGGTAAAGAATTTAGGAATACACATTGCCTGCGATCTCAACTTTCAAACACATATAACCAACAGAACAAGTTTAGCATATTCTCGTCTGAAGGGGTTGTATCCTTACAAGAATTGAAAAATATCAACTATGTGAAAGTCTTATCCTGTCACTTTTCGATTATGGTGATGTGGTGTACAATAGTTCGTTAAGCCACAAGTCCTGTCATCTCGTTCAAAAAATACAAAATTCATATATGAGATTTTCATTTAATATTCCTTATAGAAATCACATTACTCCTTATTTAAACATTCATTCCATTCTCAACATGAAATATCGTAGGTTGGCTCATATATATTCATTCATATATAGAATTATGCAATCAGATGAACCCAAATATCTCAGGAATAAATTTGCTAACTTCAATCATCCTCACAACACACGTTTTGTACATAATCACAGGACCACCGCATACCAGAAATCCTCTATCTTTATAGCAGCTCATTTATGGAATGCTTTACCAGATGAGCATAAAAATGTGTCTAAAAAAACATTTTTCTAGCATATTAAATCCATGTTACTAGAGCAACAACTCTCCGACAGAAATTAGATCAAATTACCTGCTAGCCCCCCCCCCCAACATTATCGTGAATGAATCGAAAATTTCGTGTTCCTGCCTCTCACTTCCTGCCATTTGTACCGCAAAATAATAAAAACAAATTGTTTTGACTTATACTTTAGCTAAATATGTATTTTTTTTGTTAAAATTTTGAAATTTTGTTTGTAGTCTGAATCTTAATATTCCGGACTATTGGAAGATCAACAGCAGTTGAAATAGTTCGTTTTTACCTCGAACATTAGACTTAATCTATTTGCAAATATATTTATCTGTATATGTATGTTTCTGAGGTAAATAAATTGTTTATTTATTTATTTACTTTAAAGTCAGTAAAGTTTTCGGTACGCCACCACTATTTCTTAAACTACATTTTTTTATGTTTACTGTTCAAATTGGCAAACATTATTCCTTGAAATATCGCCGGCCTCGAGGCCGTCCTTATGGTACCGAAAAATTGTTCAAAATACTCTTTTTTCAAGCAAAAGATATTAACTGAATTGCCTATACGCATAATATATTTCAAGAAAATGGCAGTAGATTTCCTCTCGATTCCCCATGATTTCCCCTGGTTTCCTCTGATTTTCTCCAGATTTCCCCCGATTTGTACACCTGATTTCACCAACGGTTTGCCCCTCGAAATAGCCGCACTGGGCTTAGCATGAGTTCAAGTGTGCTTCTAGAGTGCAGAATATTAAAACATAATATTTCAGTCGCAAACTCCTCTATAAAATCCTTATTTTATTGTAAGGACCACTGGATCGCTAGATGGCGTCTGCTGACTGTTTTGCATGTCGCTATCCTAAGGATATCGAAATGTACCAATTAGTCGAAGGATTCTCGTGTCGGTCGTCACAACCTACCTTGCACTGATGAGGGTCAACAGCTCGAAACTGCAGTCTGCAAGTGGTGTGGGACGACTGGCACGAGAGTTCTTTTAAGTAGGAATTAGTCTTTCGGCCCGTGTTTGTTGCAATCGAAGCATTAAGCGTTCTGGTGGTAATATGCAATTATTACACTTGTAACTCATTCAGCGCTCGGCGGGGCACATATCCCGGCGAGTAGCTGTTGGTTGCAGTCTGGTTACGTTTCTTATAGTAAAATAAGGATTTTATAAAGAAGTTTACGACTGAAATATTATGTTTTCACGCTTGTTCGTATGAAAGTGAAAAGCGACTATGCTGTAGAGTGTAACGGCTAACGAGGAGCCTGAACACTCGCTTAAAATTACTTCTAAACCCGGTTTTAAATACCCCAATTGCTGTGGAATTCTTATAGTACGAGTTAATATACGTTTCTAAAATATTTATTTTGTTGAAAATTGCAAAATCTTTTACACATTTGCGAAATTGATCTATTAGAAATTTAAGTTTGGTAACTATAGGTAAATAATTATTTAGAAATTGCCTAGTTATTTACGTAAACTGAAATTACCCTTGAGAAATCAATTTTTAATTCAGTTTATTTCCAAGAATTTTAAGGTATGCATTCTCAAATTGTCCAGAATTTTGTTTATAAACAGAATTAATAGTTCTTAATATACAAGGCAACTTGGCATTGTTATTAGCTGTGTAGCTGAAACAATGTCTGCTAAGGAAGTTACGCAAGAATTGCTTTAAATATTGACACAATCGCTATCAGAACATTTACAATTTAATGATATGGCATTTTGAAAATATCCTGGAAAACTATTGCATATATCTGTGAAAGGAACTTACTATAGTAGCTTAACATTTTTCAAATATATTTTAGTAATATAATATTCTACTACTTCAATATGTTTTCCCAGTGTAAAAATGCTCACAAACAAAAGGAATAAAAAAGATTACTGGATGACTGAAGATGTACTTCAACTAAAAAAGTGAGTAACTATTTACAATGATATGGCAAAAATAAATTCGGATTATTCAGAAATAAGCAAAAACCTACATAAATTATAGGTACCGCAAAAAACTAGAAGTTACTAAAAAACAATTTAATGACAAACATCGGAATCACAAATAATTTCAATTTACATTTCACGTGTGTTACAAATAACAAACTTCCACATGACTATGATTTCTTTAACTTGAACATACCCCTCTGTAATAAATCTTTCTTTCTATCTCTTATTTCCGAAAAAGACGTAGAGTCCTTAATAGAAAAACTAAAGCCTTCGAATTCGTGTGGTCCAATAATTTAATTAAAAAGTGTAAACGCAGCCTCTGTAAGCCAATGTCATTTTTAATAAATTCCTGCTTTAGCCAAGGCATATTCCCTCCGAGATTAAAATTAGCTATTGTCACCCCTATATACAGGGTGTTGCATCATGAGAGGGACATAGCTTAATAGGAGGTAGAGAACGTCAGTGGTAACCGGAACCTCCCATAGAAATGTCTCATTGGGCCTTCATTACGAAGTTACAGGGTGTTAAACAATTTTTGGCCAAACCTGTTTTTTGTCATAACTTTGACAGGGAATGAAATAACGGATTCATATTTGGTACGGCTAATGTACTAACGAGCCCCAAGAGGTACATGTATAAAAAAATATATATCCAGGTCCGGACTCACTATAATTTATGTTTTTTCTTTGCATCAATAAAACATCACCCTGTATATATTTTTTTGAAATTTCGATACGATATCCAAAAAGAGCAGTAAAAAACAAACAAAATGGCCTATTTCATTTTTTTGTTACACCTTCGTGGTTATTTAAATACGTTGTTAAATGTGCAAGAAAATGGATTACAGAACCCTATTAAATGAGAGGCACGTGAAATAAATAGTTTTATAACTAAAATTTGCAAAAATTCTATTGAGCCTAGGTGGTCTGGGTGAATCCTAATTCTGGCACGTTTTAAAGGTCCATTTTGGTAAAAAACTGTGGTCCTAATAAGTAATCGGGTATGAAATAACAAAATTTTTAATCAATCACAGTAGGCTTGTTCAAAGAATAAAAGTGACAGATAATTTAAACCATTTAGGCCTAAGCAACCAGTTACTTTGATCAAGAAAATCATCAACATTTTATACTTAATAAAAATTGGAAAAGAGAACAAACTAAAATCTAAATAAATAAAATATTTTCCATTCAATTAACAATAAATAACAAAACAATAACTAAATGTGTTTAAAAATAAAACGTAATTGACACTAAAGTAAATTTTCAAAATGTCCTCCCCCACATTCTGTGCATTTTCTTGCGCCTTTAGAAAGGTCACCAATTGCTCGACGTATCATTTCTGGATTATTCCGTATTTCGTCGCAGGTTGTAACGATGCGCTGGATTAAATGTTGTCTACTTTCAATTTCAATGCTATAAACCTCGTTGTTTAAGTGGCCTTATAAAAAGTAATCACAAGGATTACAATCAGGAGATCTTGGTGGCCATTCATGTGGACCCCCGCGTCCAATCCATCTATTAGGATACACATTGTTTAAGTGTTCTCTTACTTGAAGGTTAAAATGTGGTGGGGCCCCATCATGCTGAAACAACATGCCTCTTATACCGATATTTTCTAACATATTCGGTAAAATGTTTTGAAGAAAATCAAAGTAAATTTCACCATTCAATCTTTCTTCAAAAAAATGTGGCCCTATCAAATGTCTATTCACAAGTCCGACCCAAACATTTACAGAAAACCTGTGTTGCGAACGGCGTTGGCGTACCGCATGTGGGTTTTCCTGTGCCCATTTATGATTATTTCGTGAATTGTTTACTCCATCCCTTGTAAATTGTGCCTCATCCGTAAATAAGGTTCTGTAAATGACTGGGCGATGGTTAGACAACCAATGACAAAATGCCAGGCGGGGGATATCGCCGCCTTGTTGAAGACGCTGTACCTGCTGGATATAATATGGATGGTAACGTTCTCTTTTTAGGGTTCTCCATACTCGCCAATGAGGAATACCAGTTGCCAAACTGATTCGTCTAGTGCTCATATTTGGGTTTTCTTGAACTACGTTTATAATATTGTTTTGTTCCTGCACACCTTGTTGTAAAACACGCTCCACAACTGCAGAAGTAGGAAACTTTCCGTGTTGTCTTGCATACTGGAACACCGTACTAAAGGTTTTATGATTAGGGCATCGACGACCAGGAAAACGCAGCCGATATTCTCTTTCCGCCGACCTACCATTTCCATTACAGAAACCATAGATGAATATTATGTCAGCATATTCCACGTTTGTAAATTTTACTGGCATAGTTAAAATATTTTCACAAGTTTTCACTAACTAAATGCGGATTATTGACACATTAAATTACTAACAAACAATTATTCAACTGTTTAGGAGATTTCTTTTTATTATCTGTCACTTTGAACAAGCCTACTGTGATTGATTAAAAATTTTGTTATTTCATACCCGATTACTTATTAGGACCACAGTTTTTTACCAAAATGGACCTTTAAAACGTGCCGGAATTAGGATTCACCCAGACCACCTAGGCTCAATAGAATTTTTGCAAATTTTAGTTATAAAATTATTTATTTCACGTGCCTCTCATTTACTAGGGTTCTGTAATCCATTTTCTTGCACATTTAACAACGTATTTAAATAACCACGAAGGTGTAACAAAAAATGAAATAGGCCATTTTGTTTGTTTTTTCTTGCTCTTTTCGAATATCGTATCGAAATTTCAAAAATCTATATACAGGGTGATGTTTTATTGATGCAAAGAATAAACATAAATTATAGTGAGTCCGGACCTGGATATATTTTTTTTTATACATGTACCTCTTGGGGCTCGTTAGTACATTAGCCGTACCAAATATGAATCCGTTATTTCATTCCCTGTCAAAGTTATGACAAAAAACAGGTTTGGCCAAAAATTATTTAACACCCTGTAACTTCGTAATGAAGGCCCAATGAGACATTTCTATGGGAGGTTCCGGTTACCACTGATGTTCTCTACCTCCTATTAAGCTATGTCCCTCTCATGATGCAACACCCTGTATATATAAAAGGAGATCCAAACGATTATGCAAACTACAGGGCCATTAGTTTACTCTGTAGTGTGTCGAAACTGTTTTGAGCTATGTCTTAAATACTATCTTTCAACTCTTTTATATAAAAACAGTATTCTTTCGTCTTCTCAGCATGGTTTCACATCAAACAAAAGCACGGAAACTGCACTTTGCTATTTTCAACACAAAATTATTAGCGCCATAGATAACAAACAATATGTTCTTGGTTTATTTATAGACTTCTCCCGTGCTTTTGATTTGTTGAATCACCAACTGTTACTAGCCAAATTGCATAGATATGGCATAAGAGGGGTTCCTTTGGAACTTTTAACTTCCTATCTAGAAAATTGGACTCAGATAGTTAATGTTAATAATGCCAACAGTGATAGCTGTGATATCAAACAGGGAATTCCACAGGGCTCTATTCTAGGACCACTGCTTTTTAATATTTTTGCCACTGACCTAATTGCATACCTTAATAATATACCCAATGTCTCTACCATATGTTACGCGGACGACACAATATTCTAATTTTTGATACCAACTTAAATGCATTACAGACAACTGCCGAACTTGTACACAACAATATAATAAACCTGGGCAGAAAAAAATAAACTAAAATTGAATATGCAAAAACTATGTCAATTTTATTTACATCCGCAAAGAAATCTGACAATGTTTCAATTCAAAACAGTGGCAATATAATTAAATCCTCTGAATCGGTTAAGATGCTGGGTATCCACTTAGATAGCCACCTGCAATGGAGTTGCCATGTCGACAATCTCTGTGGCAAATTACGTAGCAACCGTTATGCATTACGTTTCATGGCCAACCACTGTAGCCAAGATATACTCCTAACGTTCTATTATGCAAATTTTCATTCCCATCTCAAATATGGGATTATAAATTGGGGTAACAGCACTTTTGTTGAAAGAATATTTGTATTGCAAAAATACGCTGTACGGTCGTGAGCAAAAAAAAAACAAGTCTTATAACGGTATTTTGCTAAAATCTAGTTGTGTACATCTAACTTTAATTTTTGTGACATTCTCAGTTAGTTGTCATAATTTATTGCAAGTGTGCAAAAAAACTAATTGCCTCATATAAGCGATTTAGTTAAATCTGGAGTTATTGCTAAAGCAGAAGATGGATGGTCAATGAGACAAATTGCACTGCGTTATAATATTGACAAAAATTCGGTGTTCAACATTTTAAGAAAGTGGAGAATAAACGGTACGGTTAGTAGAAATCCTGGATCAGGGCGACGAAGGATATCAACTCAACAACAAGATTTGCAATTGGTAAATGCTTTAGTAGAAAATCCATTTTACTCAGTTATTCAGGCTGCTGAAGAAACGAATTTTCCTGGATCGAGTAGTACTGGTCGCCGGCGAGTAAGAGAATCGGAGCTACGCTGTCATGCAGCAGCACAGAAATACTTAAAGCTGAACATAAAGAAGCTCGAGTAGGATTTGCGCTTGAATTTTTAGCGCATGATGTAAATTTTTGGAACAATGTAATCTTTACATACGAAAAAACTTTCCAGTCAACACATAGCGGTCGTATTCGTGTTTACCGCCCTCCGAATACTCGATTCGATGAGAAATATATATCTAACAATGATAAAACTGGTAGATTTTCCGTCAATATGTCGGCATGTGGTCCTGGTGTTTTGTGGTATATTGAGGAACGATTTAATACTGAAACGTATATTAGGATTTTAGACAATATTATGCTCTCTTCCGTGTCACAATTATTTCCTAATAATGAGTTCATATTTCAACAAGACAATTGTTCCGTTCATACTACTCATACCGTCACTAACTGGTTTCAAGATAACAACATCAATGTTCTTAACTGGCCCAGTCATAGTCCAGATCTTAACCCTGTGGAAGATGTATGGGGACTACTCGTAAGAAGTATCCAAAATCGAAATGTGAGACCACGGAATGCCGAAGAATTACTGGAAATAGTAAATAATGCATGGGAAAATATAGGAATATATAATGATTATTGTATAAGGTTATTTAATTCTATGCCAAATAGACTTATAGTTAGTTTCTGGTTAAGTAGAATATCCTTTGTCCCTTGATCCAGAATTTCTACTAATCGTACCGTTTATTCTCCACTTTCTTAAAATGTTACACACCAAATTTTTGTTAATGTTATAACGCAGTGCAATTTGTCTCATTAACCATCCATCATTATTATTGTTAAGTGTCTAGTAAATCCGAGAGTAAATCAGATACATAATGTATGTGTTGTATTAGATATTATATATTAAGTGCAAGAAACTGAGAATGCAGTGCAAAAGTAAAAGTCAATTGTGTTTATAATATACCTGGTATTACTTTCCCTTATCAGGAACTTCTTCAATTCTATATCCAGATCTTCTTTGTTTATATCGTTTCTTTCTCTTTATTAATAGGTGGTACCAGAACTGTTTTTATTTATAATTTCATGGTTGTGTTAAATCGAGTATGGAATGTTACTATGTGCTCTAATTAATTTTCTGCCTTTATTTATACATCATGATTAGTGTGTGAAACTTCCATGGGTTAGCTGAAAAGTGTAGTTATGCGTTTTGATATTGAATGTGTGACATATTGACCAATATTATACTAATGTCACTTCGAATCCCATTTATTAAACATTGCAGAATAGAGTTGAGAAAGTTAAATCATATGATTAATATTGCCTTAAGGTGAGCATATCCAAGAGAGAGAGAAATGCGATAAGGAAATATTTATTATTTTTGGCCATAACTTTTTTTTAATACATACAGTGTCTCAGTTAAGAGTATAACAGCGTAATAATTCTTTTGTTTTTTGTCCGATTTAAATCAAACTGATCTCAAAAGATAGAAGTCACCAAGGTTTATTTAAGAGCACAAAATCACTTTCCATCTTTAAATGCAAGGCCATCTCTACACGATGCAAAATTATATGAAAAAAATCAAAAAATCGTAGGCGTTTTTTAATAAAGAAATTTATTAATAGAACTTGTTCGAAATCATTTAAAACCCTTGAATCCGAAGTTTAGTTCAATCCTAAAAAAACTGAGGTCTTGATGAAAAAAATTCCAGTCCCAAAAATTTCTCGTTTTGATAAGCATGCTCAAAAAATAAATGTTTTTTATTAAAATGCCTAAAATGATTTTTTTCATCAAAACCTCATTTTTTTAGAATTCAACTAAACTCCAGATTCAGGGTTTTTGAATGATTTCGTATTATTAATAACATTTTTTTTATTAAAAAATGCCTATGATTTTTTATTTTTTTAATATAATTTAGCATCGTGAATGACGGCCTTGCATTTAAAGATGGATAGTGATTTTGTGCTCTTTAATAGACCTTGCTGTTTAATTTTTGTTTTATCTCTTAGTTATAACCGTAACTAAACTGTCTGGCTGGTCCTTACCTGTTAATATTTTTTTTTTTCAAAAAGGTATTGGCACCAGCCTACTACTAGCTTTAGGAGTTCATTTTTTAAGCCATAAATGTCGCTGGTTATCAGTTTTTTAGTTTATTAATAATGTTTCTAACTTCCTCACTAACTGGAGACTGAAGGGAAGAATGATTAGTATTAGTCTATTTTATATCACTTTTAAATTTATACATAATACCCTCAATAACAACAGTAATAATCATCGTATTGATTAGAAGTTCAATTATTTGGTCTCATTGATTGCATATTATTACGTTTTTCCAGCCTTCTGTTTTCAGCAGCCAATTATACAGAAACGCCCGAATGAAGAATGATTACTATATCCATTAATACTACCTTCATGTACATTCAGTCTGAACTTAAATATGGTGTAGTGTTACTAAAACCACATACCTACTGAAAATCCAATTTTGTTTAGATTAATAGGTATTTTTTAAATATTTTGCAGCAAATTTACTTCGGTTATTATTAAATAGATACTAAACTGAAAATATGATTGTTTCTCGCTAAATTAAATCGCCATGAACGAATTTGGTAGGTATTTATGTATAAACGTTTTACGAAGTACCGAATTCCTAAATTGTTAGTATAATTAAAAAGGTTTTTGAGTTGTCATTAAAAATGTGGGTATTTCCATTTTTAACTTCCATATGTGCATATTGTGAATTCATTAATAAAACCACAAATTAATCTAATAAGAGAAATCTATTTGATTACTTTAGTTATGCTATTGTTTGTATCTCGTTAAATAATTTCTCATTAGATTTCTAATGGATATTACAACTAATAGGCACATACTAGAAAAAATAAGTTGATGTTTTGCAAACTGAACTGAAGATACCTAATTATAATTTACGTTAATACAATCAATCAATTTCAATACAGTTCTTGTCATTGTTCATTCTAATTCTAAAACTAATTATTTTAGAAAATTCACATATCTTGCATCTTAGGCAAGTATCGTAGGCATTAAAAAAATCTGACTCAGCTGCTAGTTTAATTGACATTGATAAAAATTGTAGGAATATTAAATCCTTTAAGGCGCAGTGGCGCAATGTTTACGTTTTACCTGATCTTCTGAATGTCATACATGGGGTACCTCAAGGTTCTGTTTTGGGGCTCCTATTGTTCAGACTATATGTCAATGACTTTTCTCAATGTATGGACCCCACTAACAACTTGTTAGAACTCTTCGTCTCACGAAAAATTCGCTCAAAATTGGTTTACATCAAATAAATTAAAACTCAACCATGGGAAAATGTAAAAGCTCGTCATATCTTCAAACATACATCTATCTATGGGTGCCCATGTGAAACTTCTAGGAATTTATCTCGAAGATAACCTTAACTGGTCACATCATATAGAAGAACTTAATTTGAAGCTCGCTGGCACTACTTTTCTTTTCAGAAAACTGAAAGCTTTTATTGATTTTAACGTACTGAAAAATACTCATTTTTCTCTTTTTCACTCAAAATTTTGTTATGCAGTTAGTTGTCTTGTGGGGAAGTTCCTCAAATGTCAACTTTAGAGAACACTGTTAACCTATATTATTAAAGAAGGCATTATGCCTTTTCCTTCACTTTATATAGCTTGATCCAAATTCCTAAGTGCGTCTACAATTTCTTTACCCACTCTGATTACCACCAACTCAATACTCGTTCTGCAGGCCTTCTTATGAATTCACGATACCGATTAGCAACTCCCCCAATCTAAATCTATACAAGCATTTGCCTACACAAATCAAGCAGTTAAATCTAGTTGGCTTTATCAAAAATTAAAAATTAATCCTAAAACACTGCTTCTATTCTGTTCATGAATATTTACGAACTCCTTACATACAGTTATCCTATAGGCATGAATGTTGTATGAATTTACTTGCCGAATATTTGCCATTCTATTTCATCTTTTTTCAATTGTTTTGTTTTTATTCCCTACTTGTATGTTTGTTACCATTATTTATTTATCTCTCATAATTCTTGTGATATACTTAATATTAAAAAATTATTTTATCCTGAACAATTTTTATTATTCGAAATATTTTATGATCCGATAATACGCAGGGGGCCCTAAGAATAATCCAAAAATGGTGCAGAGAACACTCCCTGTCTGTCAATCCCAGGATGATGGAGATGGTTCATTTCTCAAGGAAAAGGAAACTATTAGCACTGAAGGCACCTGCCCTCCTGGATACAACACTAAGTTTCACATCAGAAGTGAAATGCCTTGGGGAGTAACCTTCGGTGCCAAACATGGATTCTTCACATAGATAGAAGACTAAAGAAGGCTTACATTTCTTATGAGCAGTGCCGCAGGACCGTAGGGAAAATCTGGGGAATGACACCCAAATTAGTCATGTGGATATACACTGCCGTCATAAGACCAATGATAACCTATGGAGCTGTGGTTTGGTGGCCTAAGAGCAAACAGACTATAGCTAAGGTCAAGCTCAGCCAAGTGCAGAGAGTTGCCTGCCCAAGTATAACTGGAGCTATGCGAACAAGGCCAACGAGAGCCATGGAGGTAATGCTGTGTCTGCCACCACTAGATAAATATATATATCTAGGAGAAGTGGTTCTGACAACAATGGTACGCCTCAAATCCGTTGGCATACAACCAAATGTAGGCTGTGGAGAGGCCAGAAGTCGCCTGTGGAATGAGGCTATCAGGAAGACGCCTCTTCTACAGGCGTGCACAGATGGCATTTCTCCCCGGTATAGAGGTTGTGAACAAGAATATAAGACGGTCCAACATGTCCTTTGTGACTGTTCTGCCGTCTCATCAATCAGAGAATCCATTTTGGGAGAACGTTGGCCTACTTTGGCCGATGTAAATGAGATGCCCTTAGGCAGCATCACCATCTATTTCGCAAGATTAGGTTGGTTGGAGGCCTAGGCGAGGGTCTGCCTGCAGGAAGGATGTACAAGGGGCTTAAAATGGGGCCTAAGTGCTGTGGTTCAATAATTTTTACTAACCACTCTCCCACCAATCCAGTTCCAACGATAAATTGTTTTGGGCCTTTCCTGCCCTTGATATTCTGACGGAAAATTTAAAAAACACTTTTCAATAGAATTTCCTACTCTAAAGGATTTCATTTGAAAATTTCCTTAATATCGCAAAAACTTATGTTGAGCCTCCCTGGAGCAGTCCCTGGTCCCCTGACTAGAAAATTATAAAAAAACCTTTTAGATACAATGTTCTATTCTAAATAATTTTAATTTAAGACGTTTTCTTGATTAAACTAAATTTTGTTTTGTTCCCTCCCTGAAATCGTCCCTGGTACTCTGACGAAAAATATGAAAGAAGACTTTTCTATGCAATTTTACAGTTGGAGCAATTTTTATTTGACGAATTTGTTGATCCGACGTACACTTGTTGTTAGGCTCTTCCTGGAGTCGTCCCTATCGTCCTGGTAAGAAGTTTGCAAAAGGCTACTTCGACAGTTCCATTTCTAACGATTTTTTTTAATTTGAGACGTTTTTAAATTTAGCGAAAATTAATTTACACCGATTTCACCAATATTCAATGGGGTTCTTCCTTGGACCATATGTCAAAATTTCAGCATTCTTCTAGAGACAGACACACATACAGCATGCCAATTTTGATGAATTTGCTATTTGCCTGGCCTCAAAACGTCCATTTTCATCATAATCTAGAATTTGTATTTCTTCACGACTTTGTGGATGATAAGTAAAAATAAAGAATGCTGGAAACGGCGCAAATTTCAGCTCTATTTTCTTTTATTTTATGATAATAAACTCAATCTGAGTTTCTCAAAAATAATTTTTTCTTCAAAGGCAGAAAATCATGACATTAAAGTTTGATATGTCAGACGGCTGTGCGTTGCCATTAGTAGGTAACGAAAGTAAAAGTACTTTATCTTCCGCTCGAGCGGTCTTTTACTTTCCATTGCTAATGGCAACGCATAGCTAAATTTTTTATCATGAGGCCGCAGTCTTTGGAATTGTTTTACTCAAAAATGAGGCGTATTTGTCGAGAAATACAAAGTTTCTGAGAAAATATCAAAATACTGACAAATTGTACTTTGGGGCGTGGTTTTGGGGTAATTACGCCATTAGGATTATAGGGAACTTTTAGGAAGTCATAAAGAGTACATTTAGGAATACAATCCTCTTCGGCTTATCCTAAAATTTTAGTTTGGTTAATGTTACTGCACTATTTTCCACTTTGGTTTGAGAAGTCTTACCCTGGGCAAATGCGCTGTTACCGCTGCATTATATACCGACTTGGGGTATAAAATAAAGCAAGTATTAAACGAGATTGTTTTATTTGATTTGATTACATATTTTCGTTCTGAAGTTTTTTGAATATATAGTATAATGTATCATAATAAATGTTTTTCTCGCATCATGGTTACCAAAATATAAACCATATCTTTAAGATGGCTTGCTAAGTCCGGAGTCAGCAAGCAGTAAGGGACTCAGCATGTAGTGAGAGAACGCTACACATTACATGAAAAAGAAATCAGTTTTTCCCGTCCCAACACTTTGTCTAAAACAATCCCATCATTTCTAAAGTATTGTTACATATTTACACCCTCCAGCAAACACCCTGTAGGTTCGATCAATTGCAACAACAATGTTTACAAACCACTGATTTATTGGTCACTTAAATTACAATATCCTTAAAAATAACACAACTAATTATAACTCTAACCTAAATTCACTACTTAAAGAAACAACTTATTATTGTTCTTTATTTTTATCTGATCACTTACTAATCTAATATAAAACTCTCGTAACAGAACTGTACTGTATATTGAACTGAACTGTGTGCGCCGAATTCACGTCTTTGTATACACAGTTCGAATGTACTCGAAGCTCCTTCCAGAACCTCGTCGAATATGCTGGAATTTTCTGTAGTTTTCTAGGTGCTAAATGGTGGTTCGTCAGTTGGCCCACAGATGGCTCCACCTTATCGGCCGTCAATTACAGGTCTTCCTTCACTCTGTTCTAGGAATTAATTACACCTCTTCCGTCAGAGGACAGCACATAACAGTATTAAACCGTCATATGGTGACAGTCACCAACAGAAGAAGACCTCGCCAAGGGCGTGCAAGAGGAACAACATGGACAAAATCGCCTTTTGCAAATCTAGGCTTAGAGAATACATCCCTACAAAATTATGTTCCCGTTAAATATAAAAAATTGCACTATCCCAGAAGCGCTCTTCCGTATCAAAATCAACACTCGTTTAATAAAAATTTTACCTCACCATCTCAGAATTTGATCAAATTTGTCGCAGGGGTAGTCCTTGTATAAACTGGTATAAATATAAAATTTTATTAAAATACATAAATAACACCACAGAAATTAGACAACCCCCAATTTCAGATGCCAGAGGTTTGTGCGAAAGGAGCTACACATTGAAAAACGAGGACATACAACTATATCCTCTGACATTACCAGTGCCGGAGCCGGGGCTCGAACCCCGTAGTGCGATACCCGTTCGATTAATCGCGATTTCCACCTCGCGCCTTTACCAACGCGGCTATACGGCTCTGAAAAATGTCGAAAAAAAAATCGCACTGCCGATATATTTTTAAATTGCCATAGCAGCTCTTCTAGTTAAGTTAGGTAGGTCTACGAGGTGTCATTATACATTGTGACTCTCTTTTTCTCGTTCAGTGCGAGAAATAAGGCTGTCACTTTGACACTCGAGCTTTCTTATTTGTTACTCGGGCGCCAGTTCAACCCCGGAGTGATTGAACAACACTACCCAAAAGTCGATAAGCGAGACTAAGCAGCTCAGTGAAGAATCGGTCGATTACGATTCCAGTGGGTCACTAAGGGAAATTAGACTTTCACAAATACAACAATAAAACGCAGAAATTCAATAATATTAGAGTATATTACTGCAATTCTATTGGTAACAAACAAACAAAACAGAAGGCAAAATTAACTCAAGTTTATATACATATGTTTAGGCAGTAGAGGGAGAGTAGCAAGCAAAATGGTAATATTAGCGGCAAAAGCGAATAAGCGGTAAAATTAGCGAGTTTGTAATAAAATGGGTATTAAACAGACAGTGTGTAGATACCAGAAAATGCGAAGCAAGCAGAATTATTTACAGTGTTAAAAACAGGTTATAAAACGAAAAATGCTTCATTACAACATAATTTTTTATTGCCTTTTCTATAATGTGCAACACAATAGGGGCTGCGAGGAAACTTTTTTCAAATTTTAAAATGGAAATTTTGAAAAATGTTCTTAAATTTGTAATAAGTTTTCATGACCGTTTCGTAATTGAGTATACTAATTTTTGATTTTGGTAATCTTTGCAAAATGCTCAAACTTTTCCTAATCAAGCATAGCATCTACCTCGCAGCTCTGAGAATGAGTCATTGGAAGTAAATCGGGCGTTTACTTCACTCCATATAATCTTTACTAGAATACAGACTGCATCACTTGCCTCTGCAAGTTTAAATACAATTAGTTTCCCGATTTAAATTTATAAGTAGGATATCTCGTGTGGGTACTTACAACTGTATTAATTAATATCTAATTACGAATCTAATTATAACTGCAACGTAATTTAAAGATACAAAACAAATAAGAATTAAAAAAGCAATAGTTTTGCGTAAATCTGTTATTATATATAGAAAAGAAAATAACTCAATTCTCGTATAAAAAATGTAGTTAATCACGAGCAAACAATCAGGTTTAATCGTTTTTACGTATGAGAAGTCGCCATTAAAAGTTTTGTCTCTTATTAATCGTATACTATGTGTGATTGTTATGTGAGTTTTTTCCGCATCTTTGAAAAAATGAAAGTGAAGAAACGTATTCATATTTCTGTTGATATAAAGTAAGTTGACAATAATAGCCATTCATTTTTGAATACCAAATATCTTGTTCGCTGTGGAAAAATGTTTCTCCCAATGGTTCAAATGTTTAAAAAATGGTTTACGTGGTAATGACAGAGTAATAAAAGCTCATTGCAGATGCAAGATGGTCAGGATCTATAGAACATTGTAGCTATGCCTATGAGATAAGAGGGCCTTATCTTACTGACTCTCAGTGAGATAACTACACTAGTTATTTTTATCTCACTGGTTTTCATAAATGAATGATAAAAATGTGAGAGAATGTGAATGTATTGAAGTTAAACCCAAATTAAACAAAACAAAATATAACATAAATATATTAATTTACTATAATTAATAAGACAGTCAGTAAATTCCAGCTGAAGAAGAAACTTTCGGGGCCACGTTAAATGTTTGGTCATAGGACAGTAAAAGAATCGTTATTTTTGTATTCAGTCACTAAAAATAAAATAATCCTTACAATCAGTAATTTAAAAAATAATACAGCATCAGGTCCAGATGATATATCGATTACAACAATAAAAAGGTGTGATAAATATATAACTACATAAATAGTCCATTTTTAACGGGATTATACCTAAACAATGGAAGGGATCTATTACTACGCCAATCTATAAATCAGAAAATAAACAAAAAATTACAAGTTATAAACCAATAACAATCATAAATAATATTGCTAAAATATTTGAACAATGCTTTTAAAAACAGACTAATAAACTTTTTGAAGAAACTAGTATATTAAATAAAAACCAGTTGGGTTTAAGAAAAAAATATAAGTACAGAATATGCTATTCTAGAACTAATTAATAATATTGTTCACAGTCTAAACAGAAACAGTAAATGTTTATGTATCTTTTTGGATTTGGAGAAGCGTTTGACACTATGGACCATAACATATTATTTGAAAGACTTGAAAATATCGGGATCAGGGGAATTACCTAAAAAATAGATATCAACCTACATAGACTGGTTTCGAACTTATTAGTTCTCATCAGTATCAGTATACCGCCATAGGTCACGGTCGATGTCTGGTCAGGGAATTGACAAATGATATTGGCTACCATTCTTTCATGATTTGTAAGGTGTAATTCAATGCAGGTCAGGGTATTTGCCCGCTGAGTAGTTGTTTCCTGCAAATCATATATTATAACAGTAGGTTAAGTCCACTTAGGACTGAAAGGTCGCCGCTCTCAGGTACTTGCAGAATCGCAAGTCGCTATACACCCATGGAGACATCTATGGTATATAGTAGCAATTGACTCTATGAGAGGATTAATTTACCTCTCACCACTACTCAATTTATTATATATTTAGGTTAGATTGAGGCTACGGGCGGAGGGGGTGGCGGGGGGGATCCCCCCCCCCAAAGCGCTCAATAAAAATTTCTCTTAACGATTTATTTTGATTTCTCACTCTTTCGTTTTGCAGATTTCTCAAGTTTCACCCCCCGCGCCCCCTACGTGCGTATATTTGCCAAAGTAACGGTGGAACAGTCATCCGATCTTAGTAACTGCAAAATTGATTATATCAGGAAATATGTTAAATAAAGGGTGCAAGATTTGAAGACAAACATTCTGAAGAAAACAAACTACATTTTGTGTTAAAGAAAAGCAATGAGTCGATACGAATCCTTTTTTAAAATATATTTAGCATATTATGTACAAAATATAATGTACTTTAAAAAACGTTTAATTTGGGGGTGGTTCCCACTGCTTCTGGGGGTTTACAAAAAAAAAAACTAAAGAACTAATCAACCAAGACTAACCTCTGGTTTGATAGAAAACTAAATTTTAATACAAGAAAGTCGAGAAGAAAGTGGCATGCAGTTCTCCATAAAAATTGATATTTTAGTTATAACGATTTGAAGATTGTGATTTTAGCATTGAAAAATTGATACCTCGAGGCGGTTTTTTGTAAATACGTTAATAACTATTCGATTCGAAAAGTGATATAATACAAAACGGGGATTCCAAAGCGACAAATATTGTTTTTTTAATTTGTTTCTGTACATCGAATAGTTCTAAAATATTAGAAGTTTAAAGAAGGCGTTCGAACTTTTATAAGTCGAGATATAATGTTTAAATAAATAAGACAAGCGCATTTTTCTGTAAATAACATGCTTGAAGTATTCTTCAAGAATAATTTTTTGTTTTCCCGGGGCAGAGTGGCTCCTAACAAAATAGAGATTATACTGGATTTTAGAAATTTTCGGTGCTAGAATTCACTAATTGTACTAGATCTGAAAAGTCGGGACTACAAAAAACGTGTTGCATTTATCGCAATGTTTTATTGATATAATTCCACAAATGGAAAGCCACAATTAGTCATTAACGTTACTAACTTATTTATAACATATTCCACATGAATGCAACAACGTCAATAAAATTAACCTGAAGTTTTATGCTACCAGCAGATCAGTTTATTGATTATCAATAAATTAAATAATGACTTTATTTAGGCGGGCTCAGCCAAAGCAGGCATCATAATATTAATGAATCCGCACGTTTTAGCTTATACAGGATGTCCCGTAAATAATGGATAATCCTAAAAATGGTAATAGTAGACCAAGACTAATCAGAATATCACAACTTGACCTTATTGAAAATTGTACGGTTTTCGAGATATGGGCACTTTTTTGTAATTTTGACAATTTCTACTCTAGCATAGTATTTTGCATGCCACTGCCACAGAGTAGGAATTTTTTTATTCTGTTTTTTTGGTGAGTATTCTAGAACAGTTGTGCTATCAAACGTGTATAGAAGTTTTTGGATAACGCCGACAGTATTCTCAAAAACAAAAGTTTTTCTCAAGGGACCCCGCACAGAAACACGTGATTTGGGATCCCGGTGAAAATGGTTGATATTGAGATATGTAGTAGTTCAGACCTTCCCGATGAAAAGTTTAAATGAGACCAAGCCTCGAAAACCTTTTATTTTGGAGTTACAGCAAGGGCGAAAGTCGTTAATTCGTAAATTCTGGGATTTGGGATCCTGGTGAAAATGGTCGAAATTGAGATATGTTGTAGTTCATACCTGCCTAATGAAAAGTTCAAATGGGACCAAGGCCCGAAAACCTTTTATTTTGGAGTTACAGTAAGTTTGAAAATTTGTAAATTCGTGGCAAATCTTCAAAAATCAAAAATATATTTTATATGGTACTAGATAACGTCATGCGATATTAACATCATAATGCAACTTGAATTTAAAATTACCAAGCGCGTCGTCTTCTATAGATATGCAGTGCATGCGCAAATATGATTATACGAAAACGGAGTTTCCGTTGCAAATATACATTTGTGTGAACTTAGCAGAACAACTTTGCAGAATTAAAAAACTATAGACCTATTATTTACCGCCAATTAGCCGCTAATTAATCGTGAAAGTAACAATTTTACCGTTGTTAATTTTGAAAACATTTTCGGGTGTTCTGCTAACTTCACATGGAAGTTAGCAGAACATCTACCAAAAATTTATTTTCATTAAAAGTAAGCAGCTCAGAATTTTCCGGTTTTTAACCGTAAACGAGTGGTGAAAATGAAATTTTAAAATAAAAAAAATTTTTTGGTTTTACCGCCTTAAATTTTTTTTTTTTTTTATCATTTGTTTACGGTTAAAAAACGGCAAATTATGAGCTACCTACTTTTAATAAATTTTTGGTAGATGTTCTGCTAACCTCCATGTGAAGTTAGCAGAACACGCGGAAATTTTGAAAAACTTATCAACGGTAAAATTGATAAAAAGGAGAGTAGGAATAGGCATGAGAATATTGAATATTTTATTGAAAAAGTAACGATTTTAACAGAGATTAAATCGACCGTTCATATAGTGTTCTTTGTATTTTATAGTACTCGAATTTATATAAAATGCGCGCATTTGGAAGAGTAAAAACCTGAACTAGACAATGTAAAATCAAAGCGCTCTTCTAAGAGTTTCAAACGTAGCATTTATACTTCATCGATTATAAAATCCGGATATCGTATATGTATATACGTACACATAAATATATAAATATGTATGTATATGTATATTTCGAAGATTTTTCACTAATTTACGAATTTTCGACTTTTGCCCTTGCTGCAATTCAAAAATAAAAGGTTTTCGAGTCTTGGTTCCATTTAAACTGTTCATCAGAAATGTCTGAACTACGACATATCTAAATTTCCACAATTTTCACCAGGATCCCAAATCCTAGAATTTACGAATATTCGACTTTTGCCCTTGCTGTAACTCGAGAATAAATGGTTTTCGCGAGGGTTTTCGGGCTTTGGTCCAATTTGAACTTTTCATCAGGAAGGTCTGAACTATAACATATCTCAATTTCAACCATTTTCACCGGGATCCCAAATCACATGTTTCTGTGCGGGGTCCTCTCGTGGAATTTTGCTGGCGAATGCTGGCGAGTGATACGAGTGGATTCAGATTTTTTAAATAAAATTTTATGGTCTGACGAAGCATCGTACAGAAGAGATGGCTTTGTAAATTTACATAATCTGCATAGCTGTCAGTCGGAAAATTCCCACTTGATGAGGGAAGATCGGTCACAATACCAATTTAAAGTAAATTTGTGAACAGGCATCGTAAATGGTCAAGTGGTAGGCCCATTCGAATTGCCACCAATATTAACGTCCGACAATTATTTGGAATTCCTTCAAAACGACCTACCGGTCTTTCTAGAAGACTTTCCTTTATCCCTCAGGCGGACAATGTGGCTACAGAACGACTGATGCCCTTCACAATATGGAAGAGAGATGAGAGCATACCAAAATTTTAAATATCCGGGAAGATGGATCGGTCGCTTAGCTCCAATTCTGTGGCCACCCAGATCACCCGATCTAAATTCTTTAGATTTTTTTTACTGGGGATGCTTAAAGGAAAAGGTGTACTTTCGACCTGTTTAATCCAATGAATTGCATGAGCCCATCGGAGTAGCCGCTGAAGAAATCAGCCGATCCGGATATTCAAGCAATTGAAAACGTTCCTTTATTAAAAGGTGCAGAGCCTGCATCAGGGATGGAGGAAAGGAATTCGAAAATTTGTTGTAAGTTGTTTGAATATTCCTTTTTAATAATGTTTAATAAATGCAGTTGAAATAACTTTTCATTTTATTTCGATCTTTTTTCGTTCTCTTCCCTCAGAATTTTAAAACATTTTAATAATAATAATAAGTCGCCCGTAAATAGAATGCATATTACCGTACCCATTGTGGTTTTCAACAAGTTCCAATAAGTCCAAAAAATGCCAAGTTCATTATTATCGACAAAAACAAAGTCTGAATTGATAACCAAATAGAGTCCAAGTCCAGGGCACAAAGTTTATGTAAACATTACAGCCACATCTCAAAAAATTTAAATAATATCAGAAGAATGACAGGTAGCTACTAACGCCAGACGTACATGTGTCATATACGAGAATATCGACGAATGCTTTGACCAAGTAATACAATTAAAAACGAGGCTTACTTCTTAAAAATTGCAACTGATAACTTTAGCTCATCCACCATTCAAACAGTTGTATCTTTTTTTCTAACAGGACAACTCAGAATTTTTATACCACGTTAAAACTTAATAATAAGTGGGCAAGTTTTTAGGATAAGTGGCAAGTATCGCTTGGCACTTTTCTTTACACCATCAAAGGTCAAAGTCAACTGACGGAATCTTGGTGGAACAGAAATTTAAGAAAAACATTTTTTTTTTTTTCAGGATTCCGTCGACGTTATCCAAAAACTGCTATACACGTTTGATAACACAACTATTCTAGAATACTCACAAAAAAAAAACAACAGAATGAAAAAATTCTTACTTTGTGACAGTGGCATGCAAAATACTGTCCTAGAGTAGAAATTGTCAAAATTTCAAAAAGGACCCATATCTCGAAAACCGTAAAGTTTTCAATAAGGTCAGGTTGTAATATTCTGATAGGTTTTGGCCTGGCCTATTACCATTTTCAGGATTATCCATTATTTGCGGGACACCCTGTATATGTGTTAACCTAGCATGTGATATGACAAATTGACAAACATATTTGAAGAACATGTGCCATCTTTTTTAACCATAAACGTAAAAATTAATCGTGGTTACCTCTGATATAATAAAAAATGTTATAGTAAAAATCTATTAGCGTAAAAAACGTAAGCAAACTAAATAGGTATATTTGGATCAATTAAAAAAAGGCTTCGAGCTTTTAATTAAATCAGAAATACAAATCGCGTATCAATTATACCTTGAAAGACTTAAAGTAATATAAAAGATAGTTCCAAACACTTCTGGAGTTACATTCACAAAAAAAAAACATCAAAATAGAATACCAGATAAAATTTAATAATGATGTTTTTGATGCTTTTGAAGATATAGCTTTATACTTATATTTAACACGCAGTAAGAAATCTCACCACACCAACAAACCTTTAAATGCAAAGCCGCTCAACCACAAGAAAATTAAAAGTATTCCCTCAATATGTTATTGTGGCTTCCACACTTGATAATCTAGGACAGGTCTACTTCGCAAAAGCTTTCGATTGCACGACCGCGGAGTAGTATTGATTTAACTGAACAACTTTGGAGCTTTGGAACTTCTGTAGTACCCCAAGGGTGAATTTCGGCCTCCTTTCCGTTCATTAATATCAATTCGAAATCAACTCTGAAAGAGCGAAGCTTAGTTTAATGAAAGTAATCTCCAGTTAAACATTCAAAAATGTAAATGCTTTTACGCTAAAGAAATGGTATCCTAATTTTAACTACCATTTATGAATCTACAAATTAACATTTTATAAGGTTTCATTAAAAACTGCCTTCAATAAACATATTAAACAACTTCTGCATTAAAAATGTTAAATAATAATTAACTTTCGTGACACCACGGCATGAAAAAGTGCTTTACATTCGTAAGCGAGATTAAAATTAGAATATGGTTCCTTGATTTGGCGACCATTTTATAATGTTCGTTAGTTGGCTGTGGAAAATGTTCAGAGGAATTTCTCAAATTTTTACAATTATTATATAATCACAGGTGTATCCCCTGATAGACGCTACTCTCAGCAGTCTCAGCCCCTGTTGTTAAACTCCTTAAATCTTCAATCACTACATCTAAGAAGAGTGGGTTTTTTATAAACTTTTAGATAATATGATCCTTCCTAGAATTTTAATGCTTACGTATATGTAAGTCTTGTCTGTCTGTAACTTTATATCACGACAACGCGCAATGAGTGAATTATGAATTATCGCACTTATCACCAGATCCTCCGCCATAAAATAGAAAAGTACCAACACAGTAGTTTACTATATTTTTTTATTTATTATTGATTTAATTAATAATAATTAAATGTTAGGTAGAATCGATGAAGCGAATAAATATAAATTGAATAAAAAATATGTCAATATTAGTAAAAAATTGCTACCATAAGATTAGATGAGCTTAAGAAGTTCCGTGTGAATCTTGTTATATCTTAAGAGTTGGTCGGAGTGTATTAGACATCCATGCTTCCAATTTCAATTGTAAATGACTTCACGTCAATAAAATGACGCAGCTGAATGAACGGTGTGCTTGGAAGGCGAGAGATAGAGATGTAGTAGAATATGACATTGGACAAACTTATTTTACCTAATCTTTAAATTTCTTTGTGCATTTGAGGACATTAGGGCTAATTTTATTTTAGTTCTACAAAAGGGAAAATGTTCATTTTAATGATACCTATGCGGGACGATAAAAATTATTTTTGCAAATCGATAATAGAAGAAAAAAATTTTTTTTTATATATACTTTTTTTTCTCTCATCGTCCCACATTGTAACATGTTTTTAATGTCTTTTAGTGAAAGCCGTTTTTTAAAATAATGATTTATATGAGAGTAATTTGCACCGTCTTTCCGGCTTATATCCGGAGCGCTCTTAATACTCATGGTACTATGCATGTTCAGTTAGGAAACTATAACAAAATAAAACTACAAATTTAAAAAAACCCTGGCACAAAAACATTGACATTGATGACAGTGGCTGGCTGGCTCTTATTTGAAGTACTAAGTTTATTTGTTTGCACCTTTATATTGGTTTTATCTATATTTATATACATTATTGTTTGTCTGCAAATTAACTTTATTCTATTGAAAAAAATATGGAATGTTATTATGTTCTTAAATTTGCCTCCTTCTACGCACGTATATACCGGGTGACCCAGAAAGTACCTACCCCACGTTTTGTACAGTTTTAAAAATAAAATTCTGAAATTTGGGAAATCAAATATAGGTGTCAATGGATACATTTTGACCATTCGATGGTAGAAGAATCACTTCCGGTATGGCCGGAAATTGCCACAACTTTCTTATTTTAAATAGCACCCTGTATCTTTAACTTTTCCCATAAAGCTGTAATTTCTCTCTCCAACGCTTTTTTCAGATTTAAAATCGGATAAAAAATAAGCTTGGAAATGGCATTTATTTGCTATTTCTAGTTGGTTTTGGAATTCAGGAACAAATTTAAAAAAAATCGAAGTAGACTTTGAATTTGAATAAAAGGGTAAGTATTTCTCAACAAATTAAATGTAAAATTGGCATTTTGTTCGTTTGCTGAATTTAGAAATGTTTTTCCGTTTTTCCATTTCATGGAAATTCAATTTGTCATAACTCTAATTTTTCAAATAGTACCCTGTATGTTTTATTTTTTTATCATAGTCGTAAATTTACGCTAGACTGATTTTTCCCGATTAAAAATTGAATATAAATTAAAATAAATATTAAGCTTTTTGTAGAAGAGTTTCAAATTATATGTCCATATCTTGCAGTAAGCTATATAATAATAATAATAATAAAAAATTTATTGCCCAACAGAATACTCCAGTTACAGGACAATTTTACGAAGATGCAAATTACAAAATATAAGATATAAAATGAAGTATAAACTATAAAGTATAAGTAGTACAAGATACAAAATACAAAGTATAAAGATATAAAACATAAATTATAATATAAAATATAAATAGAAAATGCAGAATATACAATAAAAATACAAAATACAAAGTACAAAATACGAGATACAAAATACAAAGTACAAATTGTAAAATACAAAATACAGAGTTACGGCCTATTTCTAATGGATAGTTTTACGGCTCTTGAATACTTCTCCGAGGAAAGACTAAACATGTCACAATGGTTGCCAAGAGAGTTATACATTTCCATCATAGCAAAATAGGCGATTTACCAAGAATATTTGTTCGTTTTGACGGTAGTGCAAAGGTGGAAGTTTGACGCGAGCCTAAACGTGGAATTCTAAAATTTATTTGGGAGAGGAGTTCTGGGTAGTCTATTGTATTATTAATAATTTTGTAGAGATACATTAAACTTGACACAATTCTTCTGCATTGTAATGAATCCATATTAAATCTCATTAACATTAAATTATTCGGATATCCCTGTACTGGGTACTGATGATCTATTTTGAGAGATAAGTATTTTAGAAATTTCCGTTGAACAGATTCTAATGATTGTGAGTGTATCTCATAGATAGGATTCCATATTACTGAGCCAGACTCTAATTTAGAACGGACGAAACAAAAATATAGCGTTTTTAATGCTTCTGCATTAGTAAAATTTCTTGTATTTCTTATGACAAAACCCAGCAATCTTAACGCAGATTTAGCTATCGAATTAATATGTCCTGTGAATTTGTTACCTCCTTTCTCTTATTATTTATTTTTGAGAAAGAATTGAGGCAACATGTGCGGACGACTAGCTGGTTTAAGCCGGAGCAGAGAGCCGTGGGTCCAGAGCATTCGTAAGAGTGGAGAAACTTACCCTTTCTGACATGTACAGCATAAGCGACAGATTTCTGTTTATTTCGAGAAAAAGAGACAAAGAAAAATTGATGTTAAATTGGGCACCATCTATAGTGAAATAAGCAAAATAGTCTCTTTTTCTCGAATAACCAGTCTGCTATAGATCAGACTGAAATTGTTGGTAAGAGAAATAAAAAGATAGTTTAAAATGAATGACAAAATATATTACATAAAAAAATTAGACAAATCGGTTTGAGACAAATTGAAATGTGAAAAAAATATATATATATAAAAAACAAATTGATACCAGTATCCTAGGTGGTTTATGGGTCAGGTGGCTGGTTCTGGGACAGCAATCCAGGCCCACAATTGTCTCTTATTGCAAGAATTCTAAATTTTTCTTGGCAATTTACGTCTCTCAATGAATGGGGTGAAAATTGTAGGAAATTTAACCAAATATAAGCACATACAAAATTTATGCAAGTTATTTATGCCAAATTTAAGCAATGTTAGCTATGCAAATATAAGCTAGTTAGCTGTACAAAATATATTTAAATTAGCTGCACGAAACATTAAGCTAGCTATACAAAGCTGCAGGAAATTAATTTAAGCTATACAAAAGTAAGCTGATTAGCAGTACAAAAGTAATTTTAGCTATGCAATAGTAATTATTAGCTATGCACGAGTTATTATTAGCTATGCACGAATTATTATTAGCTATGCACGAGTTATTATTAGCTATGCACGAGTAATTATTAGCTATGCACTAGTAAGCTGATTTCTTAGACTATAAATTGCCAAAAAAATTAAAAGGAAAGAGAAAAATATTTTTAAAACCATGTGGTACATATAGCATTTTAACTACTTATTAAATTAAAAAGAATTGACTTTGAATTCAAAATTTATTTTAAAAATAATTGAAATTATATCAAAGGCAAAATTTGAAGATTAATTAAAATATTTTAATGAGTATAATGAAATGAAATTACCTGTATGTTCAACACTTTGTAACTGGGATATAAAAATTGTAATATCAATTACTGAAGTCCACAGTTAAAAATTATAATGTTTGAATCAGTACAAAGGCTGCAAGCAAATGACTTCCTGGTGAGTTTTACTGATAAGGTAAACTTTTTATCCTGTTTACTGGAAAACAACGCTACCAAAAAAATGTGAGAAATCTAATTCCCTATTGAAATTGAAAGCTATAAAATATAAAAATCGTACAAGTATGGCCATCTGTCAGTGGTTAATTTAAGCGCACCAACTTGCCTTGTAGATTCCCATACTCAACTAAAGTAGTGGCATATAATCGATAAAAGGAATCTATAATAATAGTTTATTTTCCATGCCAGCTGATTTGCCTTTGCAATTTCTATTTTATACATAACAACAAATATTAACAGATGTAAATAAGTAGTAAAACGTATTGATATTATTGATAAATCAGTAACATATTACATGTTATAGGATTTACTATATATAGAATGAGAGAAGTTAAGGAAAATAACCATATGTACTCCATAGTAAACAAAAATATAAAAATTGAAAAATAGATATCTGATGTAACTAAATTTTGTAGACAAATTGTTTCCTGGGATAATAATGCTGTATTACAACGGATATGAGATACATAATAGTGTTAATAGAAAAACAGGACTAAGTTCCTAAGATATAAAATTAAGTACATAAAACAGTGTGACATGGTTTAGCAGTTATACATGTAAAATTCTGTTAATTGAAAACAGTTTCACCTGCAAGAACTGAATCCAAAAAATATACAGGTCGTGCTAACTATCCACAAAACACTAGTTTTTAAATAAACTGTTAAATGGACATAGGCCATGTAACAAATTCCAATCTGGAGTCGAACAGTATACCCAAATCTTTAATATTTTCACAGTGTGATAAAGTGATGCTGTTAAAACTATATGAATATTCAATTGGACTAACCTTTCGAGTATAAGTCATAACTTTACATTTTGAAATGTTCATCGTTAAATTATTCACTAGGCACCAATCCTCAAAATCAAGTGGAGTTAGGTTCGGTGACCTAGCAGGCCACCTAATAGTTCCATTAGTAGATATTACCCGGTTGTCAAACTTTGCACTAAGGTAATTTTCCACAAAACCAGCATTATGCGGCGATCTTGTTGGAAGTACATATTTCTGAAATCTTCCAAGGAAATTTCGTTTTCTATTTCATTTTGCAAAAAGCTTCAGTAATGCGCGTCGGTTAGTGGTCCTTGAAATAGTATGGGACCCAAAATTTTTGTACCGAATATTCCAGCCCACACATTCACTCCAAATCTATCCTGATGGTTACCTTCAAACATTGCATGTAAATTTTCTTTAGACTAATAATGTAGATTATGTCTATTGTATATACCATTATTCGTAAAACGAGATTAATCACTAAATATACTTTTATTGTTTAAGTATACGTGTTGATAAACCAATTACAAAAGATCAATCTTCTGTTTCCGTCGTTTTCATATAATTCTTGATGCAATTGGTATTTGTAGCATTTAAAACCATGTTTTCTTAATATACGTCTTACTGTCTCACGACCAATAGAGTCTAGTATACTTTAACTTGGCGTGTGTATGTATGAGTTAATATTTCCGTACGATTTCATTTTCTCCCATATTGCACACAAAGTTAAAGCAATAGTCCAGAAACATTGTCTACGTGGACAATATTTCTGGATCTTTGTGTACAAGAGAAAATGAAATCGTACGGAAATATTAACTCATACATACACACGCCAAGTTAAAGTATACTAGACTATATCTATCGCTTTTGCCAGCTCTCGTGTAGAAACATTTGGGTACACATGTGTAAGCCAATACATTTGTCTCAATTTATTCGCTTATATAAATCTGTCCTCTGCCACCTTAATATTTTCTACATTTCGGAATGGCTCTTCTAGAATTTTAAAATACTGCCGGTATGGCTGACGACGATTGGGATATCTTTCATAATATAGACGTGCGGCCACATGGGCATTTTTCTTGACATTCGCCGTAAATTAAAAGTAAATCTACCTTTTCATTTTGTATATATTGCATCGTAAATCGTATCTTATTTTGAATAAAGCACCTAATTATTAATTTACAAATAATAAATACGCCTCTATTTCACTCAACAATAACGTTTTGACAGATGCTGTGTGCAATTTTTCATCTGTTTTTCATGGCTTACTGCAAGATATGGATACAATTCGAAACGTTTTTACAAAAAGCTTAATGTTTATTTTAATTTATATCCAATTTTTAATCGGGAAAACCACTACTACTACCACTTGAAAAATTGGAGTTATGACAAATTGAATTTCCATGAAATGGAAAAATGGGGAAAATATTTCTAAATCCAAACAAATAAACAAAATGCCAATTTTACATTTAATTTGTTGAGAAATACTTAACCTAAGTATACTAATACTAAGTCTACTTCGAAATTTTTAAAATTTGTTCCTGAATTCCAAAGCCAACTAGAAATGGCAAATAAATGCCATTTCCAAGGTTATTTTTCATCCAATTTTAAATCTGAAAAAAGCGTTAGAAAGAGAAAGAGTTATGTTGTCGAACGGGATGCAAGATTATACATTTTTATTTTTCAGTTTGAGTCATAATTATTGCCTGTATACGTGCTATCTCATATTAAATAAACAGTGGCATCAAATTTTCGGAATATTCTGTTTATATACGTTTCAGCAAAGTATCCATTATAACAGTATCTAGTCGCAAGAATTTCTTTAGAGCTATTAAATAATGGAATAAATACTGCATTTAAGTGGTCGCAATTAAATATTAAAAAAAAAAACAGATCCTAATTGAAATTATTGTCGAGCCGTTAAAATTTTACTTTAAAAATAAGGTACAAACCAGACGTAAATATCGATATTTTACGGCTGGCTTGTACGTTACTGTTAACAAAATGTTAATAATAAAATCCCTCGTCTTTGCATAGTTCTGAATTCTATACAATATATGTGATAGAAGAATTGCCAATGCAAACGCAAATTCTCCTAATAAAATATTGAAATTAAAATGCTAAGACACGATTTGGGAAACTTAGCCTAACTTCATTATCCTGATTGAAAATAATCATTAAATAATTATACGATAGTAGGTACAATCAAATTTTCGCCTAATTTTCTCTCAAACTCAAATAGAATATTTGCCTAATTGTTTGCTACCCTTTCTATATTGGTGCCACAAAAGAACCTGAACTCTAATTTAAATTTGTGACGTATCGTAGATATAAATTGTTACAATTTCATGGTTAATTTTTAAAAACCCCGGTTTTATATAAATAAATAGTTTAATCTAGAAGCGAATAAACAATGACAGACGTCCGCTTCGAATTAAAGAATTAAAGTGGGATTGCGTTTCATTTCTCTCCCCCACATCTCTGGGATATATTCTAATACTACTAGCCGGTTTCCCGTACAACAGCGATGCAAAATATGTGTACGAGGATTTCAAGTTTTCTAAGTCGAATTCATAGAGGAAACGATTTCTTACAGATATGAGCTTTGTGAAATCTTTTTGTCCAGATGAGCGAGGCGTGGCCACTAGCCTGACAAAGTCCAATTTCAGCAGAATTTCTTCTTTTTCCAAGGGAAGGCGGTATATTTAGCCCCCAGCAGGAAAAAGGGGAGGCGCTGCTTTCAAACTACAAAGATGAGATGCTGTTTCGAATCCTGCCAAGTAAACGTCGGGTCAATATGTAATTTATGTGGATTCGGTCGGTTCATATTTATACATAATCTTCGTGACGCTATAGTCGAGCTCAAATTTACGGTGCACTCAAAAAAACAATAAAAATTTTACTACCTCATTAAGATACCGTTAAACTAGTCGCAAAAGTAATTACAATATCAGCAACTCAGTCGTTCAATTTTAACAGCGCGTTACTGTCTAAAGTATATTCCAATCCGAGCTTCAGTAAATGTAACTATATACTTCCAACTGAATCTGAGCACGCACCTGTACCGAAACCGCGATAAGTGCTATTAGCAGTTTATGGCCATTTAACCAATAGCACTGCAGAATCCAGTAAGCCTTTAGGCGATCACGCGCTAATCACTGTTTATATGCGCTGAATCTTGAATTGGAGTATACTTTAGTATTATTCATATGTACATACTAACACATACGAATTTTAAGTACGGCTCTGTACCATGTCGTTAGCAAATTGATTCGCTTACCTTTATAGATTTAGGTGCGTTATCTTGTTTGATGACACCAGGCAGAATGGTCCAACGGCGATAATAATGAGGTCATAAAGTTTTTGTTGCTTTTTTTGAGTGCACCGTAAATCTGAGCACGACTATCCATTTAGTCAATGTACTGGAGTAAAATGATTAAGGAAATTATTCAAACATTGCCATGGACTGAATATGCCCCCTTGACTTATCTGATATTAACATTAACAAACCATTATGTAGCCTGTTTCTGGGGTGCTTTGCCTCGTTTGTTTATTTTAACAGAATAACCTATTTGGTTTTTACGTAAAAATATAACTTACATAACACCTAAAATTTCACTCTACTATTTATACTACCCTATCTTATCTTCTCCTGTCTTTCCCTCTCCTCTCCTCTTCTCTCCTCCTAATAAAATATGAAATTGTTGGAAACAGTAGCTGCCTGACGGTCTGGTCCGTCTCAGAGTAATATACTTATGTAACTCGACTTGTAATTTGAAAAGTAATTTAAGAACTCGACAAAGAGTATACTTCATTAGGTATCAAGAATACCACAGTGTACTCCTCTCAGAGCTGGTCCTAAGCACTGTGCTTAGTGCTTGTCTAAGCACTTTTGTGCTCGGGAGCACTGTGCTTAGGAGCACTTTTTAAAAACGGTGCTTAGTGCTTCGAGCACTTTATGAAAGGGCTTAGTGCTTAGTAATCGCATAAAGTGCTCGCGAGCACTCTGAAAGTGCTTACGAGCACTTTAGTGCTCGCGAGCACGCCAAAAAACTCCCAAGCACTTTAGAAAACCAACGAGAGAGGCATTATTTTTACATGACATTTGTATATTGGACATGGATATACAAACGTCGTAACTCACATCCAATTTAGGAGAAAAAAATTTGAAGAAAGAAGAAGAAAAATTTATATATACACATTGTCCTTAGTCTAGTATAAGACTAGCAGGTTGGCCACTATCATTTATTTGCCTGTTTCATGACATATAGCAATACTGATGAGAACTAAAAAGTTTGAAATCGGTCTATGCTTGGTTGGATACCGGTCCATTGGGATTTGCAGGTGTAATTGCTCTAGGGTTATCAAATATTCGTATATCATCGTTATATTACATTCTACATTACAAGCAAAAGCATATCAGTTTCACGTAAAAAATATGTTTTTAACACATAATGTCTAGTCAGAATTGGCAAAATGTTTTGTTTAACAAAATAACTAAATAATTCCTCATCAAATGTATAATAATTAATAATTCACGTAGTCTCTATCTCAAAAAATGGTGTGATAAATTATTGTTCCTTTCCTTACAAAACAAAACCACTAAATTTGGTGAAAATGAGAATTAAATATTGAGTTATTAAAAAAATAAAAAATAAAGAAATACTTTTCACTTTCAATATTTTACTAAAGTATATTGGGTTAAATCTCTTATTTTGGCCTACGAACCCGTCAGTATTTCATGGCTCATTAGCAAAGGTTCATCCTGTATAACTTTTGCCAAAAATCAGATTTTTTAGAATTATTAGAATTATTTTCCTGGGCTGTTTTTGTTGTCTTTCATCCTTTTTTTTTATAAATAACACTGAATTCAATAGAGTTCTATCCTTAGTATATATAGCTACTACATGATTTTTTAAAAGTGCTTAGTGCTCGTGAATTTTAAGCACTTTTCCAGAGTGCTTAGTAACTACGAGCACTTTATTATTAACAGTGCTTAGTGCTCGAAAATTTAAGCACTTTTTGTCAGTGCTTAGTGCTCGCGAGCACTTTTGGCCAGTGCTCGGCACAGCTCTGACTCCTCTTGCCTCTTTAAAAAAAATATATTAGTATGTTAAAGTATACTTACAACATTTCAGAATAGTTAAGTAAAATTTGTTTAACAGATGATAATCTCTGAATTTATTATCCAATTTTGTTCATATCATGCAATCTCATAAATTTTGCCACCTATGTTTCTTATTTAACCTGAATTAACCACAACAAATTATTAAACAAATATTAAAAATGAAGAGTATTTCAATGTTATCTCAAGTTGTACTGAATTAAACATGGTGATTATTTAATCTTAAGTCATTATTCAAAGACAAAAAAATCACTAATCCACATATAATTGATGATATTTTAAGTCAACAATTGAGTCAGTAATATACAGTACACTATTTATAATGTTTAAAAAATGTCCCAGGGACTTTATCATTAATTAATTATCGATGTTATTATCTTTTAATAGAATGGTATTTTTAATGTAAACCCGCGCAACAAAAATCTTATTTAGATAAGTTTGTAGTGGAAAACAAAATCAATTCGTTTAGAGATTTACAAATTAATAGCATGGGTGACTGTCGATAAAAGGCAAATCAGTCTCCTAAATGCAAAAATCGGCGAGTATAGAAGAATAGAATGGGTAAAAAAAAAGTAACTAAATTTTGTGACAGATTATTATTGTTAAATGATAATAAATACAATTTAGAAATCAGGGGCATACATGCAATGTATATTTACTGAGAAAATTAATTTTGAAAATGTAAAATTTTGATGTCTTGTAAACTCAGTTGCAATATTTTTCGCTAAATGACTCGTTTTGAAGAGAAGTTGAAACTGATCTGTTGTTGTTTTTAAAATTTTTAAGCCAAAAAGTCAAAATTAGTCAAAAGCCTAAAAGAATTACACCATTAACTGTGACCTAAAAAAACTATCAAGTGGACCATTGAATATTTCCAATTGCTGCCACTTCATTCTAAGTTACTGACATTAGTGTATTTAGTAAGATTTCATTATTTATTCAGCTTTATTTATCCGAAACTCAGAGAATACATATTCTAATTATGATAAATAATAAATAAATAAATAAACACCACAGAAATTAGACAACCCCTAATTCCAGAAGCCAGGGCTTGTGCGGAAGGGGGTTACACATTGGAAACACGCGGACATACAACCATTTCCTCCGACAGTGCCAGTGCCCGAGCCAGGATTCGAACCAGGTGGTGCGATGTCCGTGTGATTAATCGCGATTGCCACCTCGCGCCTTAACCCACTCGGCTATCGATCAGACGATGGATGCGATAATAAAACAAGAATTCAAGAGGAAGTCAGTAATTATGATAGTCAACAGCCAGTAAAATAGAAAAAAAAATCATGAGACTGGACATGTCAAACATATTAAAAAACGAAGTACTCGATTTGATGAGAATAAAACAATTAGATGTACTGTTGGAGATAGAAAAATCCGCATAAATCAACTAGACTTGCTGTCGACAATAAGGAGCATAATTTGTGTTCTATCACTTTATTTTCATTGTCGTGGTCGGTATGCTGCACCACACCGACGCCGCGTATGTGATGGACGGCCTGACCACCATTGTGTACAATATTTTTTTGTTTTTTCTGTTGAGTCTGCTGCCACTGACCATGCGCGGATACAGACTCCTAGACAGCAGACCGTCCGCATTGTCCCATTTGCGTGGGTATGAAACGTCAGTCTTTGGTCGAGTCGCCCCCAAGTACTTCACGCATCTCTTAGTAGGAATTTTGTTTCCCCTTTGTAGAGTAACCCCGGGACCCAGACGGTGTCGAACGCTTTCTCAAATGGAGGAGCACCATGGCATGGCGGTGCTCTTCCCAAAGTCGTACTGTACTTTGATGTCGTTAACTATCCTAATGACTTACCTGTTGCACCGTACTCCTGCCCCTCCTGAAGCTGAACTGGGACTCATCGTCGATGTGGAGCTCCTCCTGAACAGCATCTAACTTGGTCAAGACGAGCTTCTTTGCAGATCGCGGACAGCAACGAGGTGGACTTGGCCATGACCTTCAAAAATTCACGTCTTGTCAATTGTACATCATGGCCAATGATATCGTTAATGTCGTCTTCGATGCGATCGTGCTTTAAATTGTTCGGTATATCGTTATCGTGAATGTTCTCGAATTGGTTAGCTAAATCGCTCGCGTTTTGATCGTCTGTCCTCGGCGTCTGTCCGTTCACACGTGTTAACGAGTGTATAGCCTCTCGCGTGTTTTTTTAAGGCCCTCATCAGCTTCCACAGCGAGTTTTCCTGAGGATTTAGCACTGTTAGTTTGTCCCCCCATTTCTGGTTCTTCACAGTGTTTATGTATTTTCTGATCTGCCTTTGCAGCCTGATCATCTCGGCGCTAACGTTGACATCACGATTTCGCTGCTAAAGCCTCTCAGTATATTTATTTCCCTTATGTCGCGTACGACCGCTATGTCAAGTCGGTCTTTGTTATGATTTACGGTAATGGTAGTGGCAACAGTCGGCTTGGTATCCTGCTGAACTTCTCCACTGCATTTTCCAGCTCGGCTCCGGCGGGTGTATTGATCGTGTTATTTAGTGTTAAGTTTACGTTAATATGTGTTTATGTGCTAATTCAATTCGAGTATCTTTACACACTGAGCTATACGAGGACAATAATTCTACTATAAAATGTGTAATATGTAAATACTAGAATATTATAATACGTTTAGTAGTTTGACTATGTACGTTTGTCTCATGAATATCCACTATTTAACACTGAAAATAATAAATATTTTATATAGGTAAAGACGAATTTAATTCTAATATGACAACTTTTAACCCAAATAAATAACAGTTCATTACATTTACACAGACTTTTAATTTAAATATATACTTTTTTAAATAAACTGAAAAACTTGTTCATATATTTTCTTTCTGGGGGATGAATATTGAGGTTTCTGAGGTTTGAGGTTAATAGGCAACTCCAATTGTAGCTTTTTTGTTGCGAATTTGTTGCGGTGAGAAAAAATCTGTAACTCTTTATCTTAAAAAAATAAATAACCCATGGTAATGCTAACAGTGAAGATACCATTACCACTCACAGAAATCTTTTTAAAAAGTGCACAAATATTTTCTTATCATAAAAAGAATTTGTTGCGGTGAGAAAACATTTGTAGCTTTTAATTTTCAAAAAATAACCTATGGTAATATACTAACTTCATAGTGAAGATAGCATTACCACTCACAGAAATCGCTTTAAAAAGTGCACAAACATTTTATCATAAAAATAATTTGCGAATTTGTTGTACACGGATAATAGCAAAAAATTAACGAAAAAAATGTTTTTTCTAATAACTCCTGGTAATACGAACTTGATAATCAAGTTAGCATTAAAACTTATGAAAAATCGCTTTTAATAATAATTTATAAATAAGAACGATCAAAAAAATTGTTTAAATATTTTTTTAAAAAAGGACCGGATAAAATAGATAGTTTTTAAAAAGTGAGCAATGTCAACTGAACGATTCCAGGTGCATCGTATAGAAAATGAAATACAAAATGTGCCAGACAAGGAAGGAAATTTGCAGATAACAGGTTTCAAAAGATTTTGGGAACAAAACTACTGTAATTTATATTGAAAAGTAGTAGTAGTATCAGTTTACACATAAAACAGGCCTTCCATTTTATTGCATAAACATTTTAAAATGTTTTCTAAGGAACGAAAAAGCACAAATCCCTAGAATTCTAAGGTTGCCATAAAAAGAGAAAGATTTCTCGAAAATAGTTTATTATGTTGATACTATATTAGAGAAAACTTTATTTGTAACAAATTGTTTTTCGATGCAACAAATTCGTACGCGACACGCAACAAAGTCTCGAACTGAAAAACGTATGAAAAAATGCATTTGCAACGGTGTTTGCAGGTGGTAGTGCCAGGTTGCACGGGAAATTCAAAGTCTCATTGAATTTTGCAAACAATTTTCGCAACAAATTAGACCTCGGTGCAACAAATTCGTACACCACACGCTACAAATCCTCGAAGTGAGAAACACATGAAAAAATGCATTTGCAACGGTTTTTGGCGATGGTAGTGCCAGGTTGCGCTGAAAATTCAACGTTTTATCGATTTTTGCGAAAGCTTGTTTCGCAACAAATTATGACTCAACGTAACAAATTTACACCACACGCTACAAATCATTGAGGTGAAAAACACATGAAAAAATGCATTCACAGCCATTTTTGTAGGTGGTAATGTCAGGTTGCGCTGAGAATTCAACGTTTTATCGATTTTTGAGAAAACTTGAACAAATTTGTACGCCACACGGTACAAATCGTTAAAGTGAAAAACACATGGAAAAACGCATTTGCAACGGTTTTGGCGATGGTAGTGCCAGGTTGCGCTGAAAATTCAATGTTTTATCAATTTTTGCGAAATTTGTTTCACAGCAAATTATTACTCGGCACAACAAATTCGTACATCACACGCTACAAATCGTTGAAGTGAAAAACACATGAAAAAATGCATTAACAACCATTTTTGTAGGTGGTAATGCTAGGTTGTGCTGAAAATTCAATGTTTTATCCATTTTTGCGAAAACTTGTTCCGCAACAAATTATGTCGCAATGCAACAAATTCGTACGCGACACGCAACAAGGTCTCGAACTGAAAAACACATGAAAAAATGCATTCGCAACGGTTTTTGCAGGTGGTAGTTCCAGGTTGCACTGGAAATTCATTAAATTTTGCAAATACTTTTTTCACAACAAATTAGGTCTCGATGCAACAAATTCGCACCCGGAATCGTTCAGTCGCGATTGCTCAGTTTCCTTGATCGTTCTTATTTATAAATCATTATTAAAATCGATGTTTCATAAGTTTTAATACTATCTTGATTATCAAGTGCGTATTGCCAGAAGTTATTAGAGAGAAACATTTTTTCCTTTTATGATAAGAAAATATTTGTGCACTTTTTAAAGCGATTTCTGTGAGTGGTAATGCTATCTTCACTGTGACTGTAACATTAAAATGGATTATTTTTTCAGAATAAAGAGCTATAAATTTATTCTCCCCTCAACAAATTCGCAACAAAAAAGCTACAATTAATGGGGCCAAAACGATTTCAAAATTTTAATGCACTATGAGTGGTAATGCTAGCTTCACTGTGAAATCAGCATTACCATGGGTTATTTTTTTAAGATAAAGAGCTACAATTTTTTTCTCTCCTCACCAGATTCGCAACAAAAGAGCTACAATTAATGGGGCCAAAACGATTTCAAAATTTTAAAACGCTATGAGTGATAATGCTATCTGTGAAGTTAGCGTTACCATGGGTTATTTTTTTTAATATAAAGAGCTACAAAATTTTTCTGGGGCCAAAACGATTTCAAAATGTTAAAGTATTAGTGCTAACCTCACAGAGTTGAAAATTTCATTTTTGCAGGATTTCGAGGTTAGGGTTCACTCTGTATCTACCAATCAGATTCTGACATTGAATAGATAATTACTTCTTCAATAAGCATTTGAAATAATTGTTCTGATTTTTTCTTTTGTAAATTCTGGACACACCTTGCAATATACATAATATTAAAACAATATTTTTAGTCGCAAGCTTCTTTATAAAATCCTTATTTTATAGTAAAATAAGAATTTTATAGAGGAATTTGCGACTAAAAATATTATGTTTTAATATTCCGCCCTTTAAAGCACATTTGAACTATGCTAAGCCCAGTCAGGCCATTTATTTTTGTAACAGATACTGGACCGCTAGATGGCGCCTGCTGACTATTTTACATGTCGCTATCCTAAAGATACCGAAATGTACCAAGTAGTCAAGGGATCCTCGTGTCGGTCGTCACATGCCTACCTTGCACTGACGAGAGCCAAGAGTTCGAAACTGCAGTCTGCAAGTGGTGTGGGCCGACTGACACGAGAGCTCCTTTAAGTAGGATCAGTCTTTCGGCTTTAGCGTTTTGATGGTAATATGCATTTATTACATTTAACGCGCCAGACTTGTAACTTGTAGTTCAGCGCTCGGCGGGGCACATAGCCCGGAGAGTAGCTGTTGGTTGCAGTCTGGTTACATTCCTTATAGTAAAATAAGGAACAATATACCTAATGTCTGTTATTCGTATTTTTAAATTTTTTTTAGACTATCTTAACATTATTAACCAATTGGCAAATTCTGACCTCAGATTCGAATTCAGGGGGCGAAAATACGTAACAGTGTGGTAAAGTAACTTTTATCGCACTGGTTAGTTTTAAGTGCGGTAAGTAATATCGGGCAAAATGAATGTTTACTCTAGAATGAATATAAAATTGATTTTTTGGGATAAGCATCCGGACTAATGCATATTTGTGTAACCAGTGTTTTAGTTTGAGATCATACACTAACTTTTCTGTAGGATACAATTTACTGAGAAATCATCAATGGATATCTAATGATACTTTACAACTTGCAAAAGCCCCTTCTAGCTTTTAATTTGTTGTACCATTACGTTCATTAATTGCTTTTTACTTATGTACTGCAGATTATATTGCAATGGATATCAAGGTTAGCATTGAATCAACATCTAATAATCTAATCAAATAATGCAAACTTTATTGTTGTAAGTATCAGTAATATAATTTGTCAATATTGCATTTTATAGATAATATAATAGGAGGAAGTTCAGTTTAAAATGGATTGTTATCTTGTTTTAATAAAAATACAAACACATCAACTTGTTTGTAGGTCGCCTCGTAATTATTTTATTTGGCCAGTTTTAATGCCTGGAGCACTAAACTAGCCCAGTCGAATAATAAATGCTGTAAAATCGTCTTTGTAGGTATATTGCAAGTCAGCTTCTAACAAATTATCTACTTACCGGTCTACGATGTTTTCTTCGCTTTCTTTATTTTTTCTTGAAAAATGACTAATTGAAACACACTTTTGACTTCACCATTGTGGTGCTGTGCGAATGGCTAAAACAGCCACAGCCATTTACTGCGAATATAGATAGATAGATAGACTTCACCATTGTAACCATCATACTTTGTTCCATCTCCGTTTAAAATTTGAGCCTTGTAAAATTGTTAGTTTTTGCCGATACCGATATACCAATTGCCGATACCAATACTATCGGCAATAAAAATTCATAGGTCTTTGCGCGTTCTGCCGTTTTAGAAAATTATGTTCTGCCACCAGCAGAAAGCTCATCAACATCTGCTCAATTACATAGTCACAGTTAATTAACTATTTCAGAATCATTTGAAAATATACGTTTTTGGGAAATAAACTCTTCGAAGGACAAAGAATATCATTATTTAATTGGCGAACTAATTGCAGTAGACAATCATCCCGTCAGTATTGTCAATGATATGGGCTTTAAGCGTTTATTAAAGAAAGCAATCCCCTCTTATTAGATTCCTTCAGATAAATATTTTTGACAAAATATACCAGATATTTACAATAGATGTAACGGGTCATTGCATCGTTAATCCAGACACCAGATGTTCATGTTTTCGTTGTAAGACATTTTCCAGGAAGCCACACGAGCTAAGCTGTACCAAAAGTGTTAAGTGATATGAATGAATGGAATCTACACAATGAAAAAGTACACCTATTTATTGTTGATAATGTATCTAACATAAATAAAGGGATATTAACATTCGTCATGAATCATGTTTCATGCACTCCCTCCAGCTAGTAATACAAAATTCGCTTGAGAGTCAAAGAGCTGTCAGTGATACAATAAAAAATCCAGAAGAATAGTAACTCATTTCAACCACTCTTCTCTCGCATCTGACAAACTAAAAAATATTCAAGAGAAATTAAATTGTTCCACCAAAAAATTAATCCAAGATGTTCAAACAAAGTGGAACTCTACCTTTTATATGTTGGAGAGACTAATTGAACAAAAACAAGCTGTTAATTTATATATGCAGATCACCCCGAATAAACAGATCTCACCTTTCCGCAATGGGAGCTAGTATATAATATAATTAACTTGCCAAACCAATTTGAGGAAATAACTAAAATTGCTAGTTATGAAGATCGCTGTATTTCTCTCATTTGTACACTTAAAGGCTATTTGACAAAGCAGGATATCTTGTTCTCAGGTGTAGGAACATTAAAAGAAGGACTATGGAAACATTTAGATTATCGTTTCAAAGAAATGTTTTCGAGATAACATTTTATTTTTATTACATATCTTGATCCAAGATTCGAAATAAAATTTTCTGACGAAAATGTTCACAACGCTGTTATTTCCATGCTCAAATTCCTAATTGTTGGTGATCAACTTGAACCAAACATTGACGTAGATCACGGTTCATATTCAAGCGATGATGACATGCAATTAGCTCAAATTGTTGAAAGTGTCGCCCCAATCACCCACGAAAATGAGTAAACACAATGCCCACACATTATTTTGGGCATCATATGAAGATATTGTAGGAACCGGTTCCAGCTGCAAAAGATCGCCAAAGAATTCAAAGGATGGTTCTCAGGAACTCATTGTCAAATATTTTTAATAAATAAGTTAAGGATTATATGGCTCTGTCAATTATTCCCCCAACAGAAAATCCTTTTATATATGGTGGGATAAGTCTAATTTTCCTTCACCACAATTTACCAAAAGTAAATTTTGATTATTAGTTTTAAATCTTCATTTGTTTGTGTAAAAATTCGTTGGTCTATTAAAGGTTAAGTAACAAATATACAGGGTAGACCATTAATAATACATGTCCTAGTTCAGGGGTAGACTCTTTGGGCCAAAATATGAGGATATAACCAAATATGCTTTAGTAAAATGTTGCTGTGGAAAAAGATACAGGGTGTCAAAGTTCAAATTATTCTTTCGTCTTTTTGCAATAACTCAAGAGCCTCTTAACTGATCTTCGCCAAATTTGCTAGAGGAACTTTTTTTACTCTAAGAAACAATAATTTATGTATTACATCACGTTACATCATAGAGGGCGCCGCAGGACCTGTATCTGATGATGAATTTTTTTCATTTTTTTTTACGAAACGTTATGGCACTTCTGACCAGAAAATCTGATGAGGGTGTCATTTCCACGTATAAAAAGTACACTTGGTAGAACTTGATAACTCCAACCGTTTTCGAGGAAAGTGTTGTTAAACTTTTCAATAATTTTTTGATAGACAAATTCAAATTTAATGAAACAAAGTGTATTTATTGAAAAAAGTACAAAACATAAGGGAAGAAAATCGTAATAACAGCGTAAACTCTTTCTCACTTTCTTATGAACTAATGGATTATTTTCATGGTATTGAGATAAATACGTAAGTAAAAAAAATGTCTAAAATAAGGATATCTTATTAGAAGACCAAAAAATAACGTAAAAGTTGACTTAATGACATTATAAATTTTCCCCCCATGCAAAAACCCCATTGCTGCAACTTAGAGTAAACATTCGATATTGTTTCCACCTACTTCTATGCCTTTTCTAATTCTATTCATAAAAGATTTTCTTACATTGAAAAATACATTTTCCTGTCCTGTAATAAAATTCGCTGCGTTTTGTATTTTATCCCACAGTTCCTCTCTTGAGTTGATATTATTTGCATAGACAAAGGACTTCATATGTCCCCACACATAATAATCCAAAAGATTATAATCAGGACTCCTTGGTGGCCAAGCAAACTCACTTCTTGACCGATCCATCTGCGTGGGAAAGTCTGATCAAGATAATTCCTGACTTCAATAGAGATATGAGGGGGATCTTCATCTTGCATGAACCACATTCTGTAGCATGAAAGCAAAAATTATTATGTCTGGGCATTGTAAATAAAGAAGTTACAAAAATGAGCTCAAGGAACACAAGAACAAAATAAATGACGTAAAATGACGTAAATGACAATTAAAACGTAACCAAAGCACACTGTTCAATAAATACACTTTGTTTAGTCGTAAAATTAACAATATAAATATTGACTCTGATATTTGTGAATACTTTAATAATTACTTTGTTGATGGTATAGTAGATAGTATTCAATGTAAATACACTATGAACCTCTGATGACTACCCTGTAATTGAAAGTAAATTTGAAACTATCTCATTATTAAATTTAGCTGACTTTAAGAAAATTATGAACTCCTTAGATAGTAAGTGTGATACTAATGACACATTAAATGCTAAGTTTTTAAAAAACATATTTAAAGTAATGGGACCTGTAATTTTGCACTATGTTAATACGTCCCTTGAAACTGATAGTTTTATTTGTGTGAACTTAGCAGAACAACTTTGCAGAATTAAAAAAACTATAGGCCTATTATTTACCGCTAATTAGTCGCTAATTAATCGTGAAAGTAACAATTTTACCGTTGTTAATTTTGAAAACATTTTCGGATGTTCTACTAACTTCACATGGAAGTTAGCAGAACATCTACCAAAAATTTATTTTCATTAAAAGTAGGTAGCTCAGAATTTGCCTTCTTTAACCGTAAACGAATGGTGAAAATGAAATTTAAAAAAAAATAAAAATTAAGGCGGTAAAACCAAAAAAAACATTTTTTAAAATCAGCAAAAACTTTCAGAATGAAAAAAATCCGTAGGCCTATTATTTGCCGTAAATTTTCCGCTAATTAATTGTGAAAGTAACAATTTTACCGTTGTTAATTTTTTAAGAAATTTTGGATGTTCTGCTAACTTCACATGGAAGTTAGCAGAACATCTATCAAATTTGTTTTTAATTAAAAGTAAGTAGCTCAGAATTTGCCGTTTATTAACCGTAAACCAATGGTGCAAATGAAATTTAAAAAAATGAAAATTAAAGCGATAAAACCAAAAAAATAATTTTTTAGAATCAGCAAACTAATTCAGAATTGAAAGTTACGAAAGAAAATACATAAACACGAGAGAAAAATGATAATCAAAGTATCCGCATCAGACCCGAGGGTTGAATAAAACATTTTTAAAGGAAGAACATTAATGAGACAGGCGAAACATCGTGATATCAGAAACAAATGATTGAATGAGACAAAACTGAATAACATGCAGATTAAAGAAATGTTTGAATCGATACTTGAAAAACGAGAAATAGTCTTAAAAATGTTTAGTAAATACTTAGGAAAAAAATTAACTTCTTAATTAATAAAAAAATTGGTAGATCATCTCGGCAAATTTTAAAACGTCAATTATAATTAGGGTGAAAGAAAACTGACTCCCAAAAGTCATTTTCAAACGAGCTTAATGGCCTTTCTATTGAATTTCGGAGAAAGAAAAATCAATTAATGTCCAAAAAAATTGCAAAATTATCACGGCACGATTAATTAAAGAACGGGATCGGTAAATTTCTGAAGGAATACTGAGCGCCAAAAACCATTATCAAACGAGCTTAATGGCTGTTCTGCTGAGTACCAGAAAAAACAAATCAAAAAAATGTCAAAAGAAATTGTAAAGACATCACGGCAAATTCGAGAACGACAGGATTAATTATAGAAATGTCCCAGTATCTCAAAAATAATAAATTAAAATTAAATATTTCCAAAACCAAAGCAATGATTATTACTACACCGTATAAATATAAAAATATAAACACTAACCTAATTAGCTTAAAAATGGATAACGATAAAATAGATATGGTTACTGAAGTCAAATACTTAGGATTTATATTAGATAATCATTTACAATTCAATGCACATTTTATATATATACAGAAAAAAATAGCAAAAAAATTATATTTCTTCTCTTGAATATCTCAGAAATTATCAATCACGACAAAAATCACCGTGTACAACACCATTATACAACCTCATTTCGATTACTGTGCCAGTCTATTGTACTCCTTGGATTTAAACAAAATAACTGCCCTTCAAAAATTGCAAAACAGAGGAATGAGAGTTATTTTGAAATGCAACCGATATACTTCTATCCAACATATGCTCTCTTCTCTTCAGTGGTTGTCTATAAAAAATAGATTGCTTTACATGGCCATGGTTTTTATTTTTAAAATTTTGAATAACTTGATACCTGAATATCTAAACAAATTTATATCATTTGCCAACCAAATACATCAACATAATACAAGAAACAACAACAAATTCTATATACCAAGGCAAAATCTAAGTCAAACTATGAAAATTTTGCTACATAAAGGTCTCGATCAATACAATAAGTTACCTGATCATGTAAAGGAATCTAGTTCACTACCAGAATTTAAGCGTAAAATTGTAAAATATATCAAGTTGATTACTTAATTATTAAGAGTATTATTTTTATTTATACATATATGTGTGTGAGTATAATATGTGTATACATGTGCATATTAGTTGAAATTATGTAAGTGTGCGGATTTATGTACAAACTATTTGTTATTTACTTAAATGAATTTGTATATTAGGATTTCCTATTCAATAAATAAATAAAGTATAAAGGGGAACGGTAAATTCTTGAACGAAAACTGAGTCCCAAAAGCTATTTTTAAACGAGCTTAATGGCTGTTCTACTGAGTTTCGGGGAAAAAAAATAAAAAATTGCAAAATTCGCAAGACAAATTCGAAAATGTTAAGATAAATTATAAAAGCGGGAATAGAAAATTCCTGAAGGAATAGTCAAACTTAATCGAACTTAATCCCCTTTTTTTGGTTTTACCGCCTTAATTTTTATTTTCATTTTCACCATTCGTTTACGGTTAAAAAATGGCAAATTCTGAACTTTCTACTTTTGGTAGATGTTCTGCTAACTTCCATGTGAAGTTAGCAGAACACTCAAAAAATTAAAAAAATTAAGAACGGTAAAATTGTTACTTTTACGATTAATTAACGGCAAATAATAGGCCTATAGTTTTTTAATTCTGCAAAGTTTTTGCTGATTCTAAAAAATGATTTTTTGGTTTTACCGCCTTAATTTTCATTTTTTTTTAAATTTCATTTTCACCATTCGTTTACGGTTAAAAAACGGCAAATTCTGTGCCACCTGCTTTTAATTAAAAAAACTTTTTGGTAGATGTTCTGCTAACTTCCATGTGAAGTTAGCACAACATCCGAATTTTTTTTAAAAATTGACAACGGTAAAATTGTTACTTTCACGATTAATTAGCGGCAAATAATAGGCCTATTGTTTTTTTAATTCTGCAAAGTTGTTCTGCTAAGTTCACATAAATGATAGTTTTCCATCTAAAATAAAAACTAGTACAATAAGTCCTATGCCCAAAATTTCAAACACCATTAAATCTAATGAATTTAGACCAATTAATACATTACCATCTAGTGATAAAATTCTTCAAATGTCAGTTTGCCCTCAACTTAGTGATTATTTTCATAAAAATAATTTACTGTTCTGTAATCAATCTGAATTAAGAGGAAAACACTCATGCGAATCAGCCCTTCAGTTGACAATAACTTAATTAAGAAATTATATTAATAACAACAAATACATTCTAACAGTTTCCCTTGACTTCAAGCGTGCATTTGAGACAATAGATAGGACATTATTACTAAGTAAGTTGGAGTATTATGTATAGGAGGGACAGTATCAAAATGGATAAGTGATTACTTGATTACTCAACAAATCGGAGACAAAAATATAAGATTAGCAATACATATTCAGGTGAAATAGGTAATGATTATGGTGTCCCTCGAGGCAGTGAGTTAGGACCATTACTTTTTATTATTTATATGATTGATATTTACCTTCACATTATTAGCTTGTAGCGACGAGAATCTTAAGCTGCAATTCTAAAATTGAACTCGGTACTGTCAAATGTCTCCGAGTATCTGAATATCAATAAACTGAAATTAAACGTTTCTAAGACTAAAGCAATGATTTTAATAACTGGTTATAAATTAAAACAAATTGATATAAAATCTATAAAACTGAAAATAAACGATGAGGCAATATAAATAGTAGAAGAAATGAAATATTAGGCTTTATACTGGATAGTACAATTTGTTTAAACAGTCACTTGAATTTATTAAAAAGAAAACTATTTTTCTTTTCAAGAGCTTCCGCTAATTTGACTATTCCAAGTAGAATACTTGTTTATAATACAATAATAAATAAATAAACACCACAGAAATTAGACAACCCCCAATTCCAAAAGCCAGAGGCTTTTGTGGAAGGGGGTTACACATTGAAAAACGCGGACATACAACCATATCCTCCGACAATGCCGGAGCGGGGGCTCGCGCTTTAAACCAACGCGGCTATCGGCTAGGCAATACAACCCCACTTTGATTATTATGCATAATTACTCTTTTTATCTGATTTAATTAAAATAATGCGTTACAAGAATTACAAAATAGAGGTACGCATATAATATAGCAGTGCAATAGGTATACACCAGTAGCAGTTGCTAGCGCTGATAGTACATCCAAAAATAATGGCAGTCTGTTATATAAATTTATTTCCGAAAATGAATAATAAGGGAGATATGGTCCCTAAAAGAGGGATAACAAATTTCAGTTTTTCTGCAATATCTTCCGACTCCCTTTAAATATCAAATTCATATTTTAAACTTAGTCATAATCCATCCGGACACTAGTTTACATGGTATCAGTCAAACCCTATTTTCTACTTAAGGGGTAATTTTAGGGAGGGACTGTCAGTATTTCCCTCATACCTTTTTAGTTTTTTTGATATTTCTAAAAATTATTATAAAAAACTAATTTTCAGATTAGAAATTGAAGTGCCCCCTACCCAGGGTATTAATTGCGAATAAAAATCCTTAATCGTGAAGCAATGAAGAATATATTTAATCCCACCCAGTAATTATTTATCTCTTTTATGTTAAGATAAATAAACAAATTGGCCATTTACGTCATCGTCTAGTTTTACAAAGTTAGGACCCAAATTACGTTGTGTTGGCAGTAAACCCTTTATGTTTACCCCAGGATCTTGTATGCAAAGTTTGGTATTATTTGTTTCTATCTGATGCTATTTTACCTTAGAAGATTCATCACCTTTTAATTTAAGTACCTTGTAGGTTTGAACACACTGTTTATGAATTGAAAAACCTCGTTAATCATTTATGTTTTTAGTTGTTGTTTTATTACACTGTGGATTTATGTGTAAGGTTTGTTTCGGCGTTTATTTGATTGAAATTAACCCATTATCATATATTTAGTTTATTACCGTATTACCAGGAAAAATCGCCAAACTCAGAGGGAATAAAATAGTACTCTCAAAGTACGTTGTTCAATACTCCTTGTAGTGTGATCATAAAAAAATCTATTTATGGCTTCATGGCGTTCGTAATTACATGCCACGTGGCGGTATGAACCAGCGTAAAACCTTGCGACTGATGAGAGGATAATTCCCCTGATTTGGGAAGTACAATGGCGGATACCAAATTTAAGGTGGCAGCCACTACAATCACGGTCGAAGAGATATCGTAGAGTGTATGAAATACATAACCAACTGTAGGGAATGCATTCAATTTTAGAGTGTCATAAATATATAATCAGCTGTAGGGAAATGCGTTTAATCCTGGAGAGTAATAAAAGTGATTGTAACAGCCACCACGGCAAATCTGATGTCGTGCAGTAACCGTATAAATGGAATAAAATGACGTCTTAACGCTCGAAGAAATGAACAATCTCCATACAAAAACCTCCTGTAGCGTGTCTTAACAGTACTTACAATGCGTTGACCGCAAATAAATATAGTAAGACATCCCCCGCACAAAGGCCCTTGTTGAACGTGATGGCCATAAACTTTTAGAATATTACTAAATAGGTAGAATGACTCAGGTCGTTGTCACGTTGACCCAAATAACATAATTCAAAGAGCATTACATACCAACGGTAGTGTAAAATTCCACCCCCGCTGAGAAAGTGGAACAATATTATCTGTTAATAACTGTAGCAAAATAATGAGACTGTAATCTGAACTAACCTGACTCTAATTTGAAAAGAAATAAATTCCAGTTTAATTGTAATATTTTTATCTGAGTTCGGTACACTCTGTATACATGTAAGTACAAATGCGAAGTAGTCTTAAGGCAACACCGAGTGCACCACTTCTTTTTCACCGCCGCGTATCCTTTCGAAATCAGTAGTTTAGTCACTAATTCGCCTGCGGGAACTGTTTGATTACGATTCCTTTCCGCCAATCTAAAAGTAATCTTTAAGTTGGTTGGGGAAAATTTTAAGGACTAGGTCTTATTGTTAGTGAACTTATTGAAATATTTGACTTTGTGCATGACTTTGCAGAGTGGCAAATGATATATTTCAATACACAAGTCCACGTAGGAAAACCTCTATAGCCTACCATCTTCAAAGTGATTTAGAAAATACAAAAAATTATGATAAGTTCATAAATCATAAAAAAATAGTCATCCAAATCATGAAAAATCGAGCTAATTATGGAGGAAAAAATAGCTATTTATGTGTCAAGCCTATATAGCCCAATAAAATGGGACGAAATTTGTCGATTTGGATGAAAAAGAAATTTTTGTTCATAGCTTTAAACAGCTGTAACTCGTGAACAATCCATCGCATGAAGGTCACTTGAAGCTCATTTTACAGATAATTTAATTCTCTTCAAAAAACCTTTAGTGTCATTCTTGCCTAAAGTTAATCAAAAAATAGCTATTGGTCTAAATTCACTTGAAAATGACAATTTTTCATGTTTTTCCCTTTTACCTCCATTTACTCGTTATCAAAACGATTTTATACATACATCATCATATTCAAAATTTGATTCTCTTCAACTTTCATTAGATACACTATATGCGTATAATCTATCGTTTTCGAGTTTTTATCGATTTTATCATGAAACAAGTGTTCTGATAGCGCGCTATAAAGATGTTTAAAAATTCATATCTCTGCCAATATTGATCGAATGGAAATGAGAAATAAAAGGAAATTGTTCGTAATCGAATTCTTTACAACTTTCATTTGAAACTGTCGCAAAACTGTCAAAATTTAAAAAAAAATCTATCTAGGCTACGAGAACGAACAAACGAAATTGTGCAGATTTTTATAACCTATAATTCTCATGAGTACATATTTTACAGTAAAATATAAATATATAAAAAACCGATTTTTTTTTAAACCTATTTTCTCTCCGTCTCCCCTCCGCCGGCGTCTACGGGTGGGGACTTTTAATATATTGAAAACTTGAAAAGTACCACAAAATAAGCCCGTTCCCAAAATTTCAGCCCGCTCTGAATTATTTCATCCAAAATTTCCCATTTTTTTTTTTTTTTGGCTAATAATACAAGGCTTTACAGAACGAGTCCGGTTTATGGCCGAGCGAGCGTAGCGATAAAGCGATAAAGAGGGCGAAACCGGCAAAATAGTAAAATGAAGTAACTTTATTTTATTAGTACAATAAAGAGGTACTTTATAGCCGTAAAACTATATTATAAACAATCCTTTATAACGTGGTCGGACATAAATGTGTTTTCAAAACATCTACGTAAATAAACAAGAAATATACATATCTATCCTACAAATTTCATCAAATTTCAAGAAATGTCCAAGTAGTTGTTTGAGGTAAAAATATATATGTTCTTAAGACATCTACGAAAATACATCAGAAATACGCTTAATGAGGACCAAAAATGGACATATATCTCGGGGACATTTAGATGCTATAAACACATCCTACTTTCAGACGATTCTGTCATCTTTAGATGGTCTTTCTGACATATTTTATATATATTTTTTTGACATCTAAGTGTTCTTCAGGACGTTGTGGAAAAAGATTTTGTCCAGTGATGGAACATATTTTTTTTAAACAATTTATCTTTTGAACTACATTTTTTCTCACTTTTTGTTGAATATCTCCTGTTACATTGGCCATATCGCGAAAACAAAGACATGTGCTCCTTCACAATTAAATTTTCAATAAAACTTGACTAGTAAAAGTTACTTCTGTTAATTTATAAAAAAATAAAAACTAAAAAAATAGCTGATTTTTTGAATTTGTTATAAGCTAATATTCATTATATCTAGTGAAAACACGCCTCATACTAAGCTATGTAACGTGCCAAGTTTGAAGTTAAAATATAACAGAATTATAAATTTGAAAATTCGATTGATAATCCTGCAGCTGATAGTACACTACAGTCTTTCAGGCAGAGGTGTATGCCATCCTAAATGTGGCATATAAGAAAGAAACAAGGAACGGTACGGAACAAAATATTTGTATCTGTTCCGACAGCCAGGCAGCACTTCGGGCGGTCTGCTCTACCAGGACGAGGTTCCCCCTAGTCCAGGAGTGCGGAGATGCCCTAGAGGAACTTGTCACTCACAAGGAAGTGAGCCTGATATGGGTTTCGGGACATACCGGGTTCCCAGGAAATGAGAAAGCCGATGAATTGGCTAGGCTCGGAGCCAGGGAGCCCTGTCTTGTCCCGGAGCTTATATTGGGAATTACAAGGAAACATGTCGCTACGGCCCTTAATGAGTGGGCACATGCAGCATTGAGGGAACATTGGAGGCTGAGCAGTGGCTGCAGCCAGGCTCGAGACTTCGTAACGGGGCCGAACAAGTCAAGGGCGGCCTGGTTGCTAGGCAGAAGCCGGAGGACTCTGAACCAATTGGCCGGAGTCCTAACTGGTCACTGCAGGCTCAGAAGACACCTATCACTGATAGGGGTTGAGGAAGATCCCACCTGCCCAAGATACGGAAGTGATGAAGAAACATCGTTTCACTTCTTGGGACAATGTGAAGCGTTCGGGCGCCTGAGGTATGAACTCTACTACTACTACTACTACTACTACTACTACTACTACTACTACTACTACTACTACTACTACTACTACTACTACTACTACTACTACTACTACTACTACTACTACTACTACTACTACTACTACTACTACTACTACTACTACTACTACTACTACTACTACTACTACTACTACTACTACTACTACTACTACTACTACTACTACTACTACTACTACTACTACTACTACTACTACTACTACTACTACTACTACTACTACTACTACTACTACTACTACTACTACTACTACTACTACTACTACTACTACTACTACTACTACTACTACTACTACTACTACTACTACTACTACTACTACTACTACTACTACTACTACTACTACTACTACTACTACTACTACTACTACTACTACTACTACTACTACTACTACTACTACTACTACTACTACTACTACTACTACTACTACTACTACTACTACTACTACTACTACTACTACTACTACTACTACTACTACTACTACTACTACTACTACTACTACTACTACTACTACTACTACTACTACTACTACTACTACTACTACTACTACTACTACTACTACTACTACTACTACTACTACTACTACTACTACTACTACTACTACTACTACTACTACTACTACTACTACTACTACTACTACTACTACTACTACTACTACTACTACTACTACTACTACTACTACTACTACTACTACTACTACTACTACTACTACTACTACTACTACTACTACTACTACTACTACTACTACTACTACTACTACTACTACTACTACTACTACTACTACTACTACTACTACTACTACTACTACTACTACTACTACTACTACTACTACTACTACTACTACTACTACTACTACTACTACTACTACTACTACTACTACTACTACTACTACTACTACTACTACTACTACTACTACTACTACTACTACTACTACTACTACTACTACTACTACTACTACTACTACTACTACTACTACTACTACTACTACTACTACTACTACTACTACTACTACTACTACTACTACTACTACTACTACTACTACTACTACTACTACTACTACTACTACTACTACTACTACTACTACTACTACTACTACTACTACTACTACTACTACTACTACTACTACTACTACTACTACTACTACTACTACTACTACTACTACTACTACTACTACTACTACTACTACTACTACTACTACTACTACTACTACTACTACTACTACTACTACTACTACTACTACTACTACTACTACTACTACTACTACTACTACTACTACTACTACTACTACTACTACTACTACTACTACTACTACTACTACTACTACTACTACTACTACTACTACTACTACTACTACTACTACTACTACTACTACTACTACTACTACTACTACTACTACTACTACTACTACTACTACTACTACTACTACTACTACTACTACTACTACTACTACTACTACTACTACTACTACTACTACTACTACTACTACTACTACTACTACTACTACTACTACTACTACTACTACTACTACTACTACTACTACTACTACTACTACTACTACTACTACTACTACTACTACTACTACTACTACTACTACTACTACTACTACTACTACTACTACTACTACTACTACTACTACTACTACTACTACTACTACTACTACTACTACTACTACTACTACTACTACTACTACTACTACTACTACTACTACTACTACTACTACTACTACTACTACTACTACTACTACTACTACTACTACTACTACTACTACTACTACTACTACTACTACTACTACTACTACTACTACTACTACTACTACTACTACTACTACTACTACTACTACTACTACTACTACTACTACTACTACTACTACTACTACTACTACTACTACTACTACTACTACTACTACTACTAC